>CM036592.1:37124689-37232189 GCA_020745705.1 Hemiprocne comata
CTGATAGAAACAGTCTCTGGGTTTGAGCAATGTTAAATTTTATTTTTTATTAGAGACACGTCCTTTATTTGTTTTCAAATACGGTAATTTTTATTTTTATTAGTGGATGTGCCTTTTAATATTTCCAAATATGATAACAATTTTTTTATTAGGAGGCATGTCCTTTCTTTTTTTTGTTTTCAAATATGATCACCTGACTATTATGCGAAGCATGAGGACAGCAATAACAGCTTTCACTGAAAATGGGGCCAATGTCACTGCAGAATTTTGTAGAGTATCTTATTTAATTACAGATTTCATCCTGCAACAGAGAACTTTCATATAGAGCAAAGCCCTCTGTAGCACCTTCTTTCCCTAACGTCTATATACTCTCATTTTCAGCTCTCGCCTTCTCCTTCTGAGCACTAATGCCCATTAATATCCAGCAAGTGTCGGTTGTATCCAAAGTTTCAGTCTATTCAATCAATGAAAAATATATTGGCTTTCATCTGTTTGGCTTAGGAAATTTGTTTTGTGTGCTGCAGCCTACTGGCGCTTGCTCTGAGCTTACCTCTGTTTGAATTAGAGGGTGCAGGCTCATGTGCAGCTCAGACATTGGCCCAGAAGACCGTGAAGCATAGCTGATTTTTGGAGGAACTACTAAGTAGTTTCTATAGTGATAATGATGTACTATGCACACCTATTGGGAATATATAAAATTAGAGAGAATTTCTGTTTGCTTTGGTCCTCTTTCTAGAATAATTACAGTAGCTGCCATTCATTCCCGTTCTGTTACCCTGATTATTCTAGAATAACCTGGTTATTAAGGTTTAGTCGTGTTTAAGAACATACTGCAAAGTGACAACTTGTCATGTTGGTATTATCAATACTTTAAAATTTCCATATTAGTGACCCAATTTTCTCAGGATTCCTGAGTGTTTAATTTGGTGGGGAGAAGGAGGGAGGGAAGGAAATGATGCCTCTTGCTTTTCTCTATTCAAAGTGATCTTAATTTTCCCTTCCCAAATAGAAAGCTTTACCTTAGCAACCAAAAAGAGAGTTGAAACAATTACCCTAAACATGTTCTCAGGTTGGAAATCCTTCTGCTTCCATCGAATGTGGTGGGTAACACTTTTCAGATTTCCCCCTGCCAGCGGCAGAATTGCCATTGCTAAATTCAGGGAATTATGGAAACAAGAAGTGCTGAGTGGCTGACTCCAAACATGTTTCTCAGAATAGCACTTTGCAGCCTTAAAAAGCCACCATGTTTCATGGAACCCATTACCTTAAATAGCACTTTCCCTCTGAGAAAAGCTATCCTCCACAGGGCAGGTGTACAACAGTGGGTATTTTCACCCTTCTTGGGAATTTCCTTTGCTCTGAGAAATTTCTCCTCCGAAAGGGCTGAAGTTTAACCAAATGAAGCACAGGAAAACCCCCGTGCTGGTGAAGGTGCATATCAAGCTGTCCAGAAGCACACTTAGCTGACATACTGACAGATTGTGCAATTTTGCTGTGGTAATTACTCAATGGTTCAGCAAATGGTAACTAAATACTTTGGAAATCAAAATGTCTAATTGCAGACGCACATATGGTATCTCCCCATCCATTCCACAGAAGGTAATGTAACAAGCACACCCAAACTTTCCCTGAATTCCCCCAGCTCAGAAGCCACCAGTGACACAAAACTGTTGTAATTTGGGAAACAACATATAAATAAACAGGCTTTGGAAAGCATGGTAGACTACATGCAAAGCTGGGTTACAGAACAAGATTAAGCTAATTTTGTCAATAAGGAGAAAAATGTTAATGCTGTAGTGTTGCTGCTCTACTGGTTACACAGAAACTTCTTTGCTACCATAGATGGACCAAAATGGTAAAGATGGGTTTGATATTTGGTATTTACAGGCAGTGAAGGCAGATGGAGGCAGGTACACAAGGTCCCTAACACACAGAACGTCTGAGCTACCCCAGGCTGGGGGAGCATGGAGGAGCACGGGGCAGCATCTCACCTACACTGGGTCTGCTGGAGCCCATGACCATGGGAGGACATGTTCCTCAAGCCCTCTGGTGAGTACAAATGCCAGGGGCTGAGGAAGAGAGCAGAGAAAAGGCCTGGCCCACCCTCCACCCACCCCAGCTCAACCCACCTTCCAACAACCTGCACACTCAAGGAGAACCCGGGCAAGAAAAGGAGAGGGTAGGACTTTGTCCAAGAGCATTGCCCAGGGCAAGCAATGACTGCAGGTGATGCTGTGGGGTAGAGAACAGCAAATTTGAGTGACCACTTAAAGCCAGAAGCCTGAGACACCCTAATTAAACCAGGAACTAAGATTAAGTCCCTGGGCCCTTTTTGACCCTTTGGGGGAGTTAAAGAAACCCAAAGAGGCAATGCCTCTTGTGGGAGCTAAATAAACCTTTTCCTATGTTTGTTTTACAAGTACTTGACCTGAAGAATTTCTAAAATCTGACCAGTATATGTATCTGTCCATCCAGCCTTTCCTATTGCTTCTCCACAAGTTTTTTAAGGTCGTAAGCCTTCCAAAACTTAAGAGAAAACTTATCCCTCTCCGCACCTACCATTGCAATTCCCCACATCATGCAGCTTCCACATCTCCTTCAACTTCCAAAGAGAGGAGCAGTTATCTCAGCAGGTCAGAGCAGCTCAGCCATGCACACACACCCCACAGCAGCCACTCAGGTTTGGGCCAACCCTTGATAGAGTCAGAATCAAGCAAAATCCCACTTCTTATTTCAGGTAACACCTTTATTTACAAATGTTCACATATCTTTAATGCAGGAGGACTAAATTGGATTAATTATTAATTAGGGTTCCTGAACAGGCTTCAGCCCTTTTTTTCTAGTAAAGATAGTTTATGTTCCACATTTTGTAATAACTAGGCTGCAAACCTGCATGACTTTCCTCTCTTCTTCTCAGAAGAAACCCAACCCCCCCCCCCACCCCCCCCCCCCTTATTGTGGCTCTCCTCGGGATTAGGAGTACTTCTTTTTATTTCTTGCTATTAATGTTTAGAAACTAAGAGGATGTATGATTAATGCAGGTAGTGTGACTTTGATATAGGACAAAGTAGCATTAATTGTATGATATACATTATTTTTAAAACAACTACATTGTCTTCATCTTGCATAATTATCTCTTTGTTGCTGTTAATCAGGTTTTCCCAAAGTGGCACACAATAAAAAGCATTAAGGTTTATGTCAGCAGATCCAAATCTGGAATCAAATCTATCTGTACCATCAGGTGCCCATTAGGCTGGTGGAATTGCACATTAAAGACACTCAGACAATACAGACGGTTTTCTCTTGCAGTAACAGGGAGAAAGGAGAAATTGGAGCTCTTGGGCACTGAAAATATGTAGGAAAGACAGTTCCTGCCCAATTCATTACAGAACAGTGAACAGAGGGGAAAAGAGATGAAATATTCACCCGATGATGTTTCTGACCAGTGCCCTAGCAAATTTTCAGAGTATCCTGCCAGCATGAAAATATCCTCACGCTTTTTCTCCCTCAGATGTTAGCCACAACACTGTTCTCTGGGAAATCTGAAAATAAAGAAGTTGGACACCACAGCACAGAAAGGGCTTCCAGGGGGGGTAGCTGCTGCTGGCTGCTAGCAGGGCTGAGCAATACCTGTGTGACAGGACCCATGCCAGGCTGGGGACAGCAGTGGCCACTGCCCCACTTCCACATGAGAGATGGGATGTGTATGGGGCAGAGAGGTCCCAGACAGGGGCAGAGCCATGGCCCAGGGATGCAGAAAACCACCAAATTATTGGGGCAGCCTGAGGAACTGCTGCTCTGGTGCTACCCAGCAGGGCTTGGCCATTGCCCCAGGGGCAAGGCCCGTTTCCTAGAGCATGAATAAGTGACTGGACACAGATGGCCATGTGGACACACCTGGGGGAGGTGTGCAGGGCCTGAGTATAAAACTCACCAACTGTAGAAGTTCAAATGGCTTTCTGGCAACATCTTCTCTTGTGTGTGCTGCCCCTGACCATCTTCATGATGGAGCTAGGTGGGAGTTTTTTCCAAGCAGCATGTTTTGAGGTGCCAGAAACACACAGGCTTTGGGCTCTCCTTTCTCTCCTGTTATCCCCCCGCCTTTTCCTTCTTTCTCTCTTTCTTTTTCTTTGTTTCTTTTTATGAAAATATAACAAGAATGACAGGGACAGTGTCATCTGCACTCCATGCCAGCTTCCTCTCCAGTGCCCTGCCTGTTGCTTTTGCCAGAAACGCTGTTGGTGGAGAGGAAGGAGAGTCTGAGTGACCATTTCCATGGCTTCAGCCCCTCGAGCCCCCTGCAAATGCTGGGCTGATTTTCACTTAGCATGAACAGGAGGACGAAGGGAGGAAGTGCTGGCCCTTGTCCTTCTGCAGATGTTCTGCAGACCCAAGTCATGCAGTGAGGCCGTGCAAGGGCACGACACAGCAGGGCTAAAACAAGACAAAGAGCTTTTAAAAAAGCAGGAAGGCACATCAGGCCAAAGGAGAAAATGAGCCTGGAGCAGTGAAGTAAGAATGATAATACCAAGCACTTATGTTCAAAGCACTGTACAAATATTAACTAATTAATCCTCAAAGCCCGCTCTGGAGTAGATAAGCGAGTGTTATTATCCCCTTCTTGACGGGGAATCTGAGGCAGCAAGGTTAAGTGTCACGTCCAAGGCTACGGAGTGAGGCAACAGAAGATGTTTTTAAGGGCATCAGCACTCCCCAAAACCAGTCCTGGGCTTACTCCAGGAGTTGAAGCCATGCTGGCAGGCAGTCCACAGCCATCAGCAACGAGAAAGGATCTGAAGAGGAGCCACCACCTTGGAGAAAGCCTAAACCCTTCTGCAATCACCTTATAAAGCAATTTTCCCTCTTGGAGCTCACAGTCTGGAGCAGCCTTTTAACTCAGCAAAAGATGATTTGGTGAAAGACCAGGAGGAAGAGTCAGATGTTTCCCTGGGCCATGGCCTGACAGCTCCCATCCACCACCTCTCCTTGCTGTCACCTTGAGAGTGTTTGTTTCCTTCTGCAATACTGTCAAAGTAACAGTTTTGGTCAGCTTAAAGATAAACCAGGAAGGAAAATGAAAAATACATAAATTTGAGTTGATAACAAATTAAGAAACAGGCTAACTGTGACTCACCCATGATGATTCTGGGGACTGTAGCCCCAAAAGAGGGAGCTCCACCATCTTGGGAATGATATGGGTTGTGTTTCTCATGAAATTCCAACCATTTTGTGCACATTTCCCAGTAGAAAATCAATTCTTGAGTGTTTTCCATCTGAAGCAAAAGAGGAAGAAGGGGTCTTTCTGGAATCTGACCCAGAAATTAAGTAACAATGGATCAAGGAACTCCAGTTTGACCCACTCCCCCTGAAAAAAGGCTTAAGTTGGAAATGTTTCAGGTTTTAGCCCATCTCTCAAAAGTCATGAAGATTCAGAAAAAGTGTACAGAAAAAGGTGATTAGGAATATGCAGCCAGGAAAATATAGGTCAAAAGTGTTTACTGTTCACCATATGGATCAGAGCACGATTTCAGTGTGTTCTGGAGGGAACTGGGGGGAGGGAGCAAGAAAAGGAACTGTCTACAGCCTGTATTTGTTGCTCTGGTTCCTGTACTGACAGCAAAGGACCTTTGATTGTAAGATGAATTGTGGAGCAGGAGCTGCAGCTCTGTTTTTGGACATTGGTATTTTCACTCACACTTTTGAGTTCAGGGAGCCCTTTCAGAGATGAGAATAGTGAGGTGGATGTAGCACTCCCAGAAACAATAACAGGAACATTTGCCAATTAATCTACCACACACTGTAGCACAATTTACCTTTTACCCTTCCAATTCTGAAGAGTTTCTATACAATTCAAATATCAAATTGCTACTGGATACAGCAAAAAAGGGAGGATGCAGGGGTAAAAAAGGGACACATCAATAACAAGACAATGATTCTAATTTCCTTTGCAGCTTGTTATACGTGACCTCGTTGGTAAATGTGGTCTCTGTTTTCCTGATTCTGCTTTCAAATGCCCATTTGTGGAACTCCTCCTCAGACAGTCTCACCCACACTCCTTGGAATGCCCCGGGGAGCAGCACAAGCACTGGGAGTAGACAAGCCCCGTGCCCCTGGACCACCTCACTCCCCAAGAACCCCCCAGTCCCCCAGACCCCCTCAGTCTTCCCCTCCACACACCCAGGCCAAGCACCACATGCCTTTTTCTCTGTGCTCACCTTTCAACACCACAAAAGACCTTTCTAGCAGAAGATTGGCAATGGAAAATTCTTCTAAGTTGTTATTTAACCCTATCCTTCATTTTCCTTAACATTCATAAACATGGGCAAAAAAAGAGATGTGTTTCCAGGTTTGATGAGCCATTTGTAACTAATTACTGAAGCTTATTAAGTACAGCGTTGGCTTAGGCATTTTATCCTACCTTTTCTCTACAGTATTCACCAAAATTTGGCTTCCTAAGAGGAACTAATTGAATTTCATGGTTTACACATTACTTGTGCACTCTTTTTAATCCCCAGCTCTAGTTTTTCTTTCACAGATTGTCCCGGAAGAAAGCCAAAACATTAACTTTGTAATCATTGTATAAATAAGGGTATTTTTAAAAATTCTATCTACAGGCACACATGCACACTGGGTTGGAGCCTTTTCTAATTCTTCAGTGTCCTGGTGCAACTCCATTAAATCAGCAGCCACGTGCCAGTATGGAAGCTAATGTAAGATCTTCATGGGTGATTATGGACAAACAGAATCAGATCAGCCAGATATTTGCAAGCTGTCAGGGAAATTGGCTTCCACCTAAAGATTTGTCTTGTTCTTCTCCAGAGCAGATTTTGGGTGAGTTAACTGTTCAATGCACTTTGGAAAGCTTTCCTCCTTCAAATCCTCCTCAAAGAAGCTGACAGGACCAGTCAATGTTTCTATAGCTGGAGACAGCATCTCCTCCCAAATGCTGGAGGGAGTCCTGGGCCAGGTGATATCAAAGGGAATTTGTCTTTAAAATCAGCAAATTCAGTATCTCACCTTAAACTTGTTCCCCTGTAGGTACTTCCTTAACATCAGGTTTAGCACATTTTACTGTCCAGGCAAAACCCCACCTGAGCACAGGGACCAAGAGGTGGTATAATATGACATTTACATTTAATCATAGAGTCAGAAAATCATCGAATGGTTTGGGTTGGAAAAGACCACAAAGATCATCTAGTTGCACTCTCCTGCCATGGGCAGGGACACCTCCCGCTAGGCCAGGTTGCTCCAAGCCCCATCCAACCTGCCTTTGAACACTTCCAGGGATGGGGCAGCCACACATGTATGTAATAGTATACATTAAATGTATATTTGTATACCATGAAGCACTCAGCCTGTGCTTGCAAGAGTATTTTTAAGGCATATGAGGGAAGGCACAAGCTGCAGTCCAGCTATCCAAGGAGAAGCAGAACATGAATTCCAGGCAAATTTCTAGTAAATGTGTGTGCAATGAAGCTGTTCCAGGCCCCAGCCCTTTTAGCAAGTCACAGCAGTGTGCTGCTTGAGCTTTCCCACAACACTGCCCACAGAAACAGTGTGAGGAAGCTTGCCCAGACTTTCCAGAGGGGCAGGGGAATGGAGATGACCTATGGAAAAATTCAAGTAACAATTTCCAACACAAATGGAAACTTTTCCAGTTATCTTTCTCTCTTCTATTAACCACATCTTAAAAGACTGAAAAAGGGGTGTCCAAATGTTATGAATGATATTAAAAAGCCATCTAGAATTATCTTTATTTGAAGTTTTAAGGAGAAAAATGTTAAAAGAAACAACTCTTTCTTCAGTCATAACACAGCTCACTATGCAAAATCATAACATAGAATTAGGTTCTACTAACAATATCTTTGGTTGGGTTTTGTGTTTGGTTTGTTGTTTGTTTTTTTCACAAGGGGCTGGTGTTGTGCCAACCAGCTTTCCCAGGGAAAAGCCAAATGAAAGCCAATCACCACAGCCACAAATGGCAGAAAAAAAATAGTCTCTGAAAGTGCAAACCAACATTTTTTCTCTCCAGCCCTGCCTGAATAGCTGAGATGCACCACAATTCAGAAATGAATTTCAAAGCAAACAAACAAAGCTGAAACAGCTTCTCAGGCCTGGGAAAAAATCAGCACTTCCAGTTAGGTCTTGGCAAACATGGAAGTGACAGAAGCTGAAGTCTCAGAGGAGGGAGGCTTGGGCTCCTGCAGAGCTGGGGCACTGCTACCAATCCCACCTCCAGGAAAAGACTTACATGGGATTTAAGTGCATGGGGCTTCTATTTGCCATCTGCACACGGGTGAATTGTATCCAAAGTGATTGCCAAAACAAGTACATGGGAAAAAAAGAAATGAAAATATTCCTCTGCTTCCAGTTCTATGAATGCTGTAACACTTCTAAGGATAGGAGGTACCATATTTAATGGGGGAATAAAGTTTTGGTGTCTGCTTTGTGGGCAGGACTCCCTACCTTTGATAATCCTACTCCTGATTATCTTGTTTTAATCTGTCATTTTACACCCTGCTGGGCAGGGAAAAAAGAAAAACTGGAGACTACAAACTGATCAACTTTAAGTTTGCTTCCCATGCACGTGCTATAATAAACAATAATGCGTGCAGAGAATGCACTGCTAAAATTGGGTCCTGTGATACAAATTTGATTCCCCAAGAATTGTTCTAAGGTAATTAAAAAAATATACTTTAAAACCAAATAATCCAACACATTTTTTTTAATACTGTGTTACAAATATACTCTCATACATTATGAAAGCTGCAGATACAATATGCTTTCGTTTGCACTTACAGTCTTAAGCTAAATTAAAGCACCAACTTTAATGAATTAAAAACAACTCATTTGCTCTCACTGCCTGATCTGTTTGGGGCAGGCATCAATGTTTTTGCCTAATCTTCTCACTCAACACCAGTTCCATCTCTGGGGAAAAAAACAAGGTGTGTGCACTAAGAAGTATTGTAGAGAAGCAGAAAGAAATGTTCCTTGAAATACTTTAAGTGTTCTCTAGAGCTAAGAAGATTTGAGAGACAGAAAAGAGACTAGATTAGCCAAACCCCTGCCTGCCACATAATTTACCCCAAAACTGCATAGCAAGAGAACATGGTTGTAAATAATGGGGTTTTTGAATGAGATTTGGTGGGGTGGGCAGCAGCCTGTGTGATGCTGAGCTATACATTTTTACATACTCTCCAGATCCCCACCTCCAAGTGTGAAAAGTGCATAAAGAAAGAATAAAACTTTATTAAATGTGGCCTTAGGCAGCAGTGCAAGGTTCACCGAGTGGCTTAATCATGCTTATTCCAAAGAGCAGCTGAGCTGGAGAGGTCAACATTGGAAAGCCTGAGCAGTGCATGGTCCTGCCCGTTCCCTACAGGGCTTGTGTTCATCCCACCCCTGCACTGGTTGTTCTGCAAGAAAAGGATGAACAAAACCATTGCATTGACACTCGTTTGTGCCAGCACTGCTGCTGCTGTCCAGGTTTCAGAAGCAGACACATGGGTGTGAGGGCTGCAGGGCTTGCTTGGATGTCCTTTGCTGAAGGAGGTCAACCACACACCCTAAGCCAGAAGTATTCAGAAACTTAATACTCGTTGCAATTTTCCCCTGTGGCCTCTGAGAGCATTGACAGTCCCACCAGTGACCACACTACTGAAACGCTAGCCAAGGGCCAGCCCTGGTGACCACTAACAACCTGAATCCTTCCCATCATGCTGCAGTCAAACTGTACTCATAGTGTTCTCTCCTCACCTAAAATCAGCCACAAACACAGTTTTTCCTGTCTCACAGCAGGGTCATTTAGAGGTGGTTTCAATGATCTCATTAAGGATTGTCCATATGTTCAACAGTCCCCTGGTGCTGGAGACACACAAGGTGAGGCACCGTACCTGGCCTTACCTGGCCACACCTCTAGCTGAGAGAAGTATGGCCCTGATAGTCAGGAACACCACCAAATAATTCTTGATTAAAGACAGATTTTATGAAATAAAATTCTGTAACAAACTAAACTAACAACCCCCTGCCAGGTACTTACTTCCTGCTCTGCCACCACGGGATGGGGCTGGTCAGCTCGCTTGATCCCAGGAGGTGTAGGACTAGAAAACAGTTATGCTTTGTTTTCTTCTTTTCCAGCTCATCTCTTTGGTATAGTTACAGAACCAAAATGAGATAAAATGGTAAAATAAGCCTATAAAAAGGCAACTTCGCTCCCTGATGACAACAGGCTGGAGAACATTGCCCATTCAGACCTCTCTTCTCTGCCCTGTAGGACAAGACAGCCTTAATCATTGCCCTGGAAAGGATAAAACAGTCACCAAAGCTCTTCCTAGAGGTGGGGGAAAAAAAGTAGAGTAAAACCTCAGAAAAGCATAACTTTCACTGTTTTAAACTCAGGATATTCAAAAGAGGGTTTTGGTGTCTGTTTTTTTAAAAGAAACAAAATATTCTGGTGTATTTTCTTCTGTCCCTAACAATTATGTAGGAAATTTAAACAATCAAACCCAAACTAACCAACCAACCAACCAACCAAACCAAAATCAAGCTGAGTTTAATGGCTGCTTTGTATCCAACTCAGTATAAGCCCAGAGAAGGGCACTAGGAGGGGGAGAGTCAGCTCAGGGCCAGTGAGGGACCCCCCTAAACCATAGCTCCCCTGCTTTCCCCCTCCTTCCCCCCACCCTGCCCTGCACCAAGGTGTAAGACGTGATCTCAGTCTTGTGGTAATGAAAGAGGAAAGGGGTTTTTTTTTTTCAAAATAGCTTTGTAGCACTTAGGGACTGCTGATACCAATATCCTACTACAAACCTCTGCTGCTTTCCCCCCTCCACTAAGGCAACCTTTCATTAATTTTGAAAGTATGAGCTCATTAAGCAATTCTGTTCCAAAGTTTCTGCAGTTGAAAAGCCAGTGAATTTCCCCAGGTTCTCAAAAACCTTTTTCAAAAAAAAATAATAAAAAAGGCAAGTTACTCCATATTCCTCTTTAAACAAATAAGGTTAGCTACCCTTTTGCCATTCACAATTCAACATTCACACTAAATTAATTTTTCCAAAAGTAATTCAAATAAAAGCTTTGCTGCTGCTACCCTTTTCAGAGCTACAAGATTGAATAAGGCATCTGAATAAAATTGTGTATTACAGCCTTCTTTAATATTTAAGCATGACATTCTTTGATTTGTTTCTTGTTTTCTGCAAACCTTGACAACATGATAAAATAAATCATAAGAAGAAAATATAGTGGTAACATCTTTTATGGACTTCACATAGTCATCAATCTCAAGCTGTGAGTGAATTATCAGTGCAGCAAAAAGATCTATGTTTTAAGAGCTCCAATAGCATACTAGCTAGAGGTTTTTCACAAGCAAACTCAAGGCGAGTGACTGATAAGCATCATTATTGTTTTCTGAGAGTCTAGTTTATAGTGTGTTGTGGAGGTGTTGGCATATATGTTTCAGAAGGAAAGGTTTGATCAATTCTAAGTAGACATCTACTAACATATAAAAAATATAACAAGGGTTCCTGCTGAGCAGTATTAAAGTACCTATTGCACCATGTCAGCATGACAGGCCCCATGTTGTGTTTTTGATTATATTTAATACAGAATTAACCTTTCTTAATGTAACATATTGTGCATGCAATGCGAGTGAAAAACATTTATTTTGACCAAAACAAATATCATCCTTATTTAGGTTTTAAGAAATACCTCTTTATTTTCAATTTATAAAACTTCCCATCATAAAATTGTTAGAGGCCCGAACTGACAGGAAGGAATAAAAGCTTTTTTTTTCTTCTTTTTTTTTTCTTTTTTTCCCTTTTTTCCCCTGCAGTTTGTGAGCCATAGAGAGAAGGAGCCATTTGGGTCCTCGGGAGGAGCCTGGAACAGCAATCATGGGGCAGTGAATGGGGAAGGGAGGGCTGTGGGTAACACATCTTTAGAAAGTGGGAATTTGGCAAAATGCAAGGAGAGATCCCCTTCAGGAAAGCCAGAAACAACAACAACAACAACTCCCTGTGCCATCAAGCAGCTTCCCAGGGCAGCACAGCGACAGGCAGGCACGTACCCAGAAAGTGGGATACAAAATAATAGGACTGAGGGGAGAGTCTGGAAGAATTGGAGACTGAGAAGAGAAATGTGGGAATAGTGAATTAATTCAATGGGATGAGGCAGCTCACTTGCAGGAGCTGACACTGCTGCATAATGAGGTTATGTAAAGGTATCATCGTTTTGCTGTGAAAAATGCCACTCCTGAAAGTAACTCTTTCAACAGACTTACAAATGTTTTATATCTGGTAAATGGGCTAATGAAAGCTTTAGGTTTAGAAAGCAGTAGCCTAGGGATTGTAAGAGTAAATATTAAGATGTTTTCTGACAAGCTGAATATATGTGGTTTCCCACAAAATCCCACAGTGCTTTGCACTCCATAAATATCACTCCTCTTCCCTCACAACTTTTACTATATGAAATATGATGCCGCCGTCCACTAGAACATAGCTGCACTTTCCTTGGGCTTGAATCTCCGGCATGCATTTATTTACATAGGTTGAACACTATTCATCACCCTTGTAATTAATGCAGTCAATCGTGAGGGTGTGAAGTATTTCCTTTGCCATCCCCTGGTGAAGCAGGATACTGTACTTTCCACAGAAACAACCACTGCAATGTCCTCAATTAAAAATAAAAGTAGCTGGTGGGGGCCTGTGTAGTTTTGTGTTGATGCTAGACGGCCAAATTCACCGGGTCAAATTGTGAAAGGAATGAGAGATAATTGGTGGCCAGTGGCCTGCCAGGTTTGGTCAGACAAGGAGGCTCTGAATTATTTATTTGGGGTGAAATTACCATCACTTTAGGACTCAGCCCCACAGGCTTTGGCTGGGTAATGCTGGAGGAGGACACATGTTGATGTTTTCCATGTGATTAAAGACTGGGGAAGAGCTGTAAAGAAGGTAAGCGTTGCTTACATCCATTTTCTTTTTTTGATTAAAGAAGCTGCCTAAAAGCTAACCTTGAAATAGTGCTCTGGCTAGGTCTCCTAAGGTTGTCAGAGCACGACCTGCTCAGCAGCAAAATTCAGAATCTCAAATGACGTCCAAGCTCTGCAAAATGCTTAACTTCGTAAGTGGGGAGATTTTCTTGTAAATTCAATTTTTCTTGTAATTCAATACTGCATCAGAGGTCTCACTTGATGGAAAAGAGGCTCTGAGCTCCTGGAGTGTTTTACAAATATGTAAATACTATACCTAAGCTACCCCTGCTAATTAAATATGGCACTTTACACAGCATATTGTTTCCAGTCTCCATGTTCTGACTTAAATCCATCATCAGTAATTATGTTCTGTCTTTTTAAATTCTTTACTGGTTGATTTAGTTAAATTATTCTACTTCACTTCCTGTCCCAAACTTCCAGGCAGGGCTGGTGACCTGTCACTGCAGCTCCTGTGTTTTGTCTGCTCGTGGTGGAAGTGGCATCCTCACTCATCCTGAGGTTATCTCACTTAGCTGAAGGAGTAACAGCAGCATATGTTTTACATATGTTTTATGTATGTTTTTCAAAGCAATTTTGTATCATTTTTGTGTTAATCTTGGAAAATATTCTGTTCCCAGCTCCCATCATACCTACTTTAGATGAAGGAACCAATGGCATTGCAGAAATAAGGAAAAAGCTCATTGAAACCATCAGAGTATACAAAAGAAACAATAGGATCTCATAAATCCAGACATTTAATCAAACACCTGAGGCACCAGAAAGTTCAGAAGATCCAGCTCTGCTAACCTAAGGACTCAAAGTGATTCACTTCCAGTTATTTGGAACTTAAATGAACATGGGTCAGCTGTCTCCATCCAGGTCTTAGGAAAATGCAACAGCACCACAGACAAGAGAAACTGTTCAGCTCCAAGAGGGGTCTCCTATTAATGAAGCTAAAGTAGGGACAAGGTAGGAAAGGAGTGAGCTGCAGTTTAATATACTTATCCTATGAATATTTCTATAAAATCTGTTCAAGATTTTTAGTAAAACATAGTATTGAATAGAAATGGAATATTTATTTTCAATACCAGCTTTTAGCTACCAAGATTCTATTAAAATTATACTGGAGAAAAAAATTAAAGATATGTATCTTGCTAATAAAAATGCACTTTTGTGATAGATGTTGCGGAAGCAGAACCTCCTGTAAATTAGGTCACTTCTGCAGTAAACCATCTTCTGAACTCCTTTGTGAGGATTATGTAGGAAACAGGTTTTCTTTTCAAATCTTAATATAAAACTTGGAAAAAAAGAGCAAGTATTCTACCTTATTCACATTCATAAAAAAATCATAATGTAGCATCAATATTCACTTAATAAAGAGACCATTTACTCTGCTGGGCTACTGTTCTTTTGTTTGCCAGGGTTGATTTTTTTTTTTTTAATCATATGGAAGAGTCGGTGCAGCAACATCTGTGACTTGTCAGTCATTTAATTAACCAAAGAAAAGCTAGCTATTCATTTTATTTCTGTATATGTTAATGCTAAAAACTAATAGAAAACAGCTAGTAAATTGTCCTCTGCATATATTGGACACAGCAACAATTACTCTGGCAGAGAAGATATAATAAAAGGGGAAATTTTAGTAGTATTCTTATTCTATTTATTCTCAGGGGCTTCTGTTTCAAGGTACTGTAGAAATTAACAATTATTTCTTTTCATTGTTTTTGATGATCTTTTTCTATTATGGCCCTATCCGACTTAAAATAAAATATAATTTGAACTTTCGTTTTTGTATTAAATTCTCTGGCATCTTGAGATTTACTTTCTGGCTGGTTATGGGGAGGTCCTGAGAAGGTTCAGAAAAATAAGTAGAATCTGTTTCTTTCTGCTGTTCAGACAGCTGGTTAAGGCATGTCAGTTAGTAGTAAAATCAAGATAACTCGGCTTAAACCAAGAACTTTCACATAATAAAATAATTTGCTTTTCCAGAGTTCATTTTATTGACAAATATGTCTTTCCTGTATTTTCTGAGTGTCTGTCATATGATATGTCTAAATACTTGCTATTGCTCTGCTATATAAAGCAATTAACTGACTTTATACAGCAAATTGTCAAAGGATTTCCTCAGAAAGCTTGGGGAAATCTAACATACGGAACTATTCTCCAATTTATTGACATGCTATGGTGGTGAAAAAAGTAGGACATCAATAAACAGCTTTAGCTGGAAAACTGGAATCTGATTATAAGTATTGGGAGCTGGAGACCAGAGACTCAATTAAAATACACAGCATAGCTTTATTTTAAAATAGAGGTGCTGTATTTTAATGGGGGAAACTCAAGGCTTAGGGAAGTGTAGACATGTAGCAATGTGGAGCTTTACATCCAAAGTTTGAACTGGATCCAGGTTCAGATTCTCATCCCAGACCATTTCTCTGGCTCTGGGAAGCTTAAACACAGCCCAGAAAAAGTATTTTTAGGTTTTTGTGTAGGTAGTGATCTTGCCTCTCTTTCAAGGGCACATCAGTGAGAGTGATGGTGTGAGAGGAAAGCTGAAGCACAGGTAAAAATAAAACAGCTCAGGACTGGCCCTGGGTGGATTCTCCACCGATAAGGAAAGACCTTCTAGTTACTGCAGCATCCACATTCCCTAAAATAGCAGGATTTGAAATTTTGGTCTAAGAAAAATAGTCAAAGCCCAACCATATAGGTTTACACAGTAGATATGGAGCAGGATTGAAACAACCTGCAGAAGAAAGTAGATTAAATAGTTAATTGTGAATTATTCAAAGGAACCTAAAAAATAAGCCTGAAAACCTCATAACATTTGAATAGCATATCAGAATCCTAAAAAAAAAATGCAGTAATACATGGAAAATAAAGCAAATCACAGATTCTATAGGACCAATAAGAAAAAAAAAATCCAGAAGAAAGAATGAGAGATAGGATGTTTCAGGAAGTTCGTTTTTTATAAAGTGATGGAAAATTTCTTTCCTGAATCTCAGCTTCACTGTTTTTCACAAAACCAGCTTGTGCTGTGACACCAGTGGCACCTCACCTACCGTGCTGAGAGGACAAGGCAGGACTGCTGAGCCCCCCTGGTTATAACTGTTTGATTAACAAATTGTCTGCTACACACAGCTCTTGTGCCTGTGTAACTTTACTTTTTCAACACCTTTTCGCTTATCTTTCCTTTCTTGTCACCACTGATCTTTACACTCATTTGTACCTTCTTTTTGTCCTTAAGCTTTTTTGTTATGTGTTTGGTTTTAGACCCCATCTGCATGAAAGGAGCAGGAGGGGCTCAATCTTGGTGTAATACACACGGCTACAAATAAAGAGGGAAAAAGAGGAGGAAGAAATACCCAGATGATCTGCAGATCTTCCTTTGCAAGTGTAGCTCTTCAGTGAACTGCATTTGTACCTGTCAGGAGCCTGGTGCCACCTTCAATGTATTGTTAATATTCTGGTTATCATGCAAGAAGTCATTGATGAACAAGTTTAAGCAGTGTGCAAACAACGTTACCTGCTGAGAAGTGTTAAGGTACCCATCATACCATGTCAACTTGACAGGCCTCATGTTGTGTTTCTGATTATATTTAGTCATATAAAATTAACTTTTCCTAATGTAACATGTTGGGCATGCAACGTGGACAAAACTGTATTTATTTAGGCTAAAACCTATTTGTATTCAGATTTACTAATGAGAATCACAATATGATCAAAATCCCCGACTCATTTAACACATTGATGGAGTGACAGGACTGGAGTGCCTCAAGCCTTAATCCGTGGAAGAGGTGATAAAGCAGGAGGGTTTTGCTGATATTCCTGTTGTCCAGCAGTGCCTGCTCCAAGCTCCACACAGCTCCTGCCTGTCTGTGGCAAGGCTGAAGCTGTCTCTGTCTTGCTTGGTGTTGCACTCACTTCCATGTGGATTTTTTTAGAGCTATTCAGAGCATTTTTTAGGAAATGATAAAAACTGCTGTCTCCATGTCCTTCCCCCTTTTTTTTTTCCTTTTTTTTTTTTTCAAATAATTTGAATTTCTTTTTCATGTCAGCATATGCTCCTTGGGGCGTGTTACTCTGAGAGATAATATCCCACTGATACAAACCAAAGGAAAATCCATAGCAGTGCAGCTGTTAACACACTCCTTTTGCCTGAATGTGGTGGCTCAAACAGCCTGATAGCCATCAAAACAGCTTGGATTAAGTTAAAAGAATAAAAAATGGAAAATGTCTAAGCCAACCAACAAAAGATATCAGCAGTCACAGGTAGAAGCTTTGCTTTTCTTTGGTTCTTTGTAATTATAAATTCAAGGTTCAGTGACCTATTCCTACCCCACTGGCTGTTGGGCAAAGGATCAGAATTTATTAATTATTATAAAAGATGGGGAGGAGGCCTTCATAATTAAAACCTCAGAATGTGACTCCTCATTTTCAACTGCTTTCAAGCTTGCTGTACCTATCTCTGCTCAGATGAAGTTCAACCCTTAGCTTGAAATTGAATTCTTAAAAGAATTCAGGGGGCAAACAAGCAAAAAAACCCCAAACATCTTCAGCTGTTTGTACAGAAAATAAAGATGTAAAATGAGTGCAATTATCCAATTCAATAAAAAAGGGGGGGGACACAAAAATGCCTTTTTTATTAATGCTCCTGCCAGCAAAAGTGTTGAGACTTAAAAGCTGAAAATTGGCATTGGACAACTCTTAAGGTTTATAATAGAGGAAAGAAAATGACTGATTTACAGGCACATGAAAATTGCTTCCCATACTGGCTCGTTAATGGCTAAATTGTGCTTAGTCCCTATGCAGCAACACTCTGTGGGTGTGAGATGCTCTGGCTGTCCTGCCACGTGGCCCCTCTGAGCTTCCAGCACCATTCAAGGTCATGATCAAACTCCTAATTATGTAGAAAAACAGATTATTTAAATACAGTACAAGAAGACTATCAGGCAGCATAAGTCAGCCTGTTGATGAGCAGTTATGGCAAATAACATTTCTCTTTATAGCTGAGACTCCAGCACCTGTTCTCTAAGAAAAAGTTCAGTTTCTTCTTATAGTTAGATTGTGATTCTAGCAAAATGACAGGTTTTAGTTGCTTGAAATTATTTCAAAATCAAGTAATCCCCCATTTACAAACATTTAAAACATTACTGGGAATAAAAGGTTCTGCTGTTAATTTAAAATGTGACTTCATGGGCTGAAGTCAGTGTTCAAAGAGCCGAGAACACACAACCGCAGCGACCAACAAGTTTGTGTTTTGTGTTGAGAGTAGTGCCTGCAACTCTGCTCCCAGAGGCTTGTGATGCTGCAGGGAATGGGCTGGGAATGAAACCCATGCCTGAAATGCTTAACTTCTGAAGTGAAATGAAAGAGCTCACACTGCATTTGGCAGTCACTGCTCCCCTGCATCGGCTGCGTGGAAAGGCAAGGCAAGAGAGAGAGGCGAGAAAGAAAAAGGAAAGGCAAGAAAGAAAGGCAAGGCAAGGAAAGGGGAAAGGGAAAGGCAAAAAGGGAAGGGAAAAAGGGAAGGGGAAAAGGGAAGGGAAAATGGAAAGGGAAGGGGAAAGGGAGAAGGAGAGCAAACTCTGTTTAAAAATATCAGAAGAGAAACCGGTAACATAATTTGGAGCACTTGGTGCTGAGGAGCACCTGGCATCTCCATAGGACTGGACTAGTGCATCTCTCTCCAGCCCTCAGGTAACAGGTACTCCAACCTGGGATCTCTCTGGATCAAAGTACTGATCTTTTGGTTTCCCGTTTTGCAGTGTTACATGTTTTGTGTTAAAGAAAAGGCATGAAATAATCGACACTTTTCAAAGTAGAATTTAGAAGTCCAGTATCAGTGAAATGGACACTTTCTGCAAAGATTCACATTTCTAGACAAGAAAAGAGAACTATGAAAATTAGAGTGTTTTTAGTAATAATGGGATGGGTGTGTGGTGAGTACAGAGACCTTCATTATCTGTCCTAATGGCTCATCGGGAGAGATCCCATGGTTATATTGTGATCCTGATTCCAGCCCTGAGGAAAAAGATGAAGCTGTGACTCAGATTCACAGGTGAGTAGAAAACTCGGGCCCTGCATGACCACATTTAAGGAAATGATCCACTAGTGGGAGTTAAGGCAATAACAATGGATAAGGAAAGGTGTTTGAATTCAGCCTCCAGGATAACAACAAGCAAATGCCATAAGAGAATTGGCTTCTGTAGTCTCATGCCAGAGAGAGAAGGGATGCTGCTAGAGCACTACTTCAAAGGACCTGGCAATTTAGCAAGTCAAATAAACATTTTTTGGAAACTTGAGGAAGAATTGACTAGGAACAACTCTGCTTCCAGCTTACCTGCATCTTTGTCTGGTGTTTGGTGGAAGCACAGGAAAGCACACGGTGATATTACCTGTACTAATGTGAGCAGAGCTCAATTCACCAGAGAATAGGTGCACAAATGTGGGTGCACACAAGTGTAAGCCCCAATTCGAGAATGTGTCCCTGGTTGCCTGAAGGGAAAAAAAACCAAAACACACTCCTGGCAGGTCGAGAATGCATTATCTCAGTGTTATAGCTGGGAGATACCAGAGGAATTTTCAGTATCAAATATTTGTACACGGGTTCAATTTATTAACAGCAAATATTGACCATTCAGTTCTTAAATATTTTAAATAATTTATTCTAAATATTTTGATACCGAAGTAAATTAATGCTAAAGCATTTCTTTGTTTGTGCCAAATCAGTGCTTCCCAGTAGGAAGTTAGTCCATCTTTGCAAGCAAGCTTTCATTCTCAGTAGGCAGTCCATTTCTGTGGAGTGCCATTAAGTTAATTTCAAAAAGAACCAGTAAAGGTATATGGAGCAGGCAGTAATAGCATGGAAAATATCCAAAATTACTAGACCCCAGCAACAGAACTTAGATGCCATTTTCATGCACTAATAATTTGTAGTTTACATATTGAAGGTAACTATAAACTGACTACTTCCTTGGTTAAGTCTTGCAGGTAATTACAAATATGTTGTTAGTGCTGTACCTTTCCCCATCTGAGAACAGCATCTCCAGGAGTCAGAACAGAAAGCACAATTTTCAGGTTATTATCAAGAAGTGAGATAGAGTTTCTGTGTCACCAAGAATATTAAATATACTTGTGATCCAACTATAAAAGTGCAGCAATTTTTAAGATAGATTTCGTAACTAGGAATTGTAACATTCTGCGTGCTGTTGTCTTTGATTTAAGACAAATCTTGTCTTAATCATGCATATTTGATGAATATGCTGAAGTACACAGATGGAAAATTGTATGTTTCAAATCAGAAAAAATCTTTCAGAGCCACCCTTTATTTCAGCTGAGAAATTTAGTGCATGGAAAGAACAGCAAACACACGACAACATTATTTACTCTTGGGTGTAATCCAAAGTAATTTGTATTAGAAGTGGGACAGAATTTCCTGTTGTTTCAAAGGTTTTCATGAAGAATTCTGTATTTTCACATTACTGCAGCCCCAAGAGCTGCTGGTTGGATTGCTTTCCCATGAAAACCACTTGCAGCAAGTAGGCTGGATTTAAACAGAAGATTAAACAAGGTGGTCTTTCATTACCCCTGAGACTACTCACGGCCCAGTGGTCAAACTACTGGTTCAGTTCTATCTGATAATGGTGGTGGACCTCCAGACCACGTACTTGGCAGTTTTGCTCCAGAGAAGCCAAGGGTGAGCCAGCTGTCTTGGGAGGTGAAGGGAGGACCTGTTCCCTGGTTAAAACCAAAGGAAAGACTCCTGCTGGTTTCACTGCTCTTTGCATCAGGACCTACATTTGGGATGGGGGGTTTCTAAGCAGGGCTAGTAACAAAAAAAATCCCAGTGAGGGCTGCCAGCAACAAAAGTCCACACCTCATTTACACCCATCAGCTGGTGCTTTCTTTGCTGAGAGAATCTGCATTTCACAGTTCAACCCACAATTTCAGGATTTTCAAGCTATGAGTCAGCAATGTTCTTCAAACTTATCCATGTCGTGGTGGACATTTAGGGGCCCTGGAATCACTTTTGTTGCAAATCACTTACAATGTTTGTTGCAAAAATTTCCCATGCCTCCTCTAAGGGATCATAGTGGGTTTGTTTTTTTTTCTGATAGACACAATCATGGACCAAGATCCACAATAAAATGTGTTAATTCTTCATCTTTTGTGGAAGCCATTGAGATCTGCTAAACCAAAAAGCTGCCTCAGCACCACTGAAGTGGCATTGCTCGGAATATTTGGAAAGAAAAATGAGAAAGTGTGTGTGAGACTGAGATCACCGCTTGCAAAATGAGCAGTTTCCACCCATTTAACTGTAGCCCAGGTTTCACCAGCCATGCCAAGTGGAGATCTTACAGTTGGCGTAACAGGCAGGTGGTGGGAATTGCAATGCTGGGCCAGCTTGCCTGCTAGGAACATTACAAACTTGATTTTTGTCATGAGAGCAGAAGCCAGCACAACAAATTAGGAAATGTGGTCTGTAAACCACAGGAAGGCATTGCTGCCCTCAAAAAAAGACATCCAGTGAGGTTATTCAGTGAGAAAAGGGGATATCAATAAACCATTTGTCCATTGACCATCTAAGGAGAGTTCACAACAAAAGGCACTTTTTGCCCAATATTCTAATGAGCCAGATAGATTGACTTGTGGTAGGGAAAAGGTTTATATCGAGGTTCTCAAACTGAGTAACACCCTTTGTTCACCTTCTCATACAGCAGCCTTGATGACCTCAGTAAGTCTGGGCTTCACAAGTGAAGGGCTTTTGACTTTTGGAGGTATCTCATGCCTCTGTTATCTAATGCTCAGTTAAAGACAAGCTCAGGAAATGGCTTTTTGCTGGACTTGTTCCCTCTTCTGCAAAGGCAAGGAAAGGTGTCCCTGTGCCCTCCTCATGGCTACACTGACCCACCCTCACCTTGACCCTGCCTCTCCCCAGGGCACAGGGAGGGGACAAGGATGTAAAGGCTGAGAACAGAAGCACTAAGTCGTAACCCTCCCGTAGGGATGCCCTGTAGGCAGCAGAGGAAATGTGGTAAGTACAACTAAAACTGGATTTAATAATTGCCACTAATAAAGGGGCAAGCACATAACGCCAGTTGCTTTGCTGTCGGCAAAATTAATCGCTCAAGGCACATTAATAGTATATTAGTTAACACATACACAGGGAGTAAATTGTAACTAAACTAAGTAAATACTAAATATGTAGACTGTGTATGACAGCTACTCCTTCTAAAAAACCTTTACATACCATTGATAGTTATTGACTTACACAATTTAAACAAACAATCAAGACTATATATCTTTTAGTCTTTAAAATGCTTTTGATTGGTCTTTTTCTTTTTCCTATTGGTAAATGAAAGAATGATGTCATACAGCAGCATTAAGTACTATTAAACAGACCATAACTAACATTAGCTGCATAAATTATACATAAGCTGACACTTTTATGTACTTTGTGAAGAATTGCTTCATGGGTTATGCAATCTTTTCCAAAACAAGTTCCAAAGAATAACATCACTAGTTATGTTTCATAGCTACAAATTGGTAACTGAATTAACATTCATTTATTAAGTTTACATGGAGAACTCCTCTAATCCAAATGCTTGCAGATTATAATTTATTTTTATCTGAGGTATAATTTTTTCATATCTTGTTTTTGCCAAAGTCAATATAACCTGAGCCAAACTGTTTCCAGTTCTGTTTGTGCCCTCCTGTTCTTGGCTACTTACCTAGATGAGCCTTTTCTAGCAGGGAAGATTAAAAAAAAAGAGCTTGGTTCACCAAACAAGTCTTTTGAGAAATTCTGTTTTTCAGACTACAGTTCCTGAGTTAATATTGACAGCTTTAGGATCCACCTCTTGCAACTTAAAAAAAAAAAAAAAAAAAAAAAAAATAGAAAAGAGAATCACTTTTGCACATATGGAAGTTAAGCAACTTCTCTGTCAGGGGGAGAGGTCGAATATAATATTTTTTAATATTTTATTTCTCCAATCACAATATAATCTGCAAGTCAAATTCTGGTGCAGATATTGACTGGGAGAATATGAAAAGACTCTTTTCCACAAGTAGGCTCCATGAAGATAACAAAAGTACTTGCCTTCTGGGACACAGGCTCTTGAGAGGTTTACACCAGCAGAGGAGATTTCAAGAGACTGGCATAATAATCACATGTAGCATTACTAAACAGAAACAAACAAACAAACCAACAAAAAACAACTGAGGTTAAGAGAACGTAGAGGGAAAGATAAAAGAGCAATAGACAGGATAACAGATGTTGTGGTGGACCTTGTGCAAACCAGAAGACAATTAGGGAAGAAGGAACCACTGGAGTAACCAATCAACTTGCTGCAGGCACAACAGCCAGATTTAGGTGAGGATTCAACAGTTTAGAGATGGTAGAGAAGCACTGCTGTAAGCAACTTTTGTGGGAACCTTTGCATTTCTGGCTCAAAAAGAAATATTATTACTAACAGATGTAGGAAGTTAGAAGAGTGCCTCACTAAGTAGAGGGTGAAACAATAGGAGGTGACACAAATATAAATTTGTCCTTGATAGATGGTTAAAGATTTTATAGACCTAGTCACAGAAAATAACCTCAGATCAAGTTGACTCATTTCCAATTAAATGGAAATACAACTAAATTCTTGTAAGTTTAGATTTCCTATTGCAAAAGGGGAAATGTTATTAAAGGTAAAGGCATGAAGTCAGCTGGACTGTAGAGATCAGAGACCTAACACCACTGGCAAGGTGGCTAAGTTCAGGGAGGAGTGGGACAGGGACAGGGACACCCTGAGGCCATGGTCCCCATGGAGTCTGCTGTCCCAGGGTCCTATGAGGAGCAGACACAGGATGATACGATCTGTTGTATTACAAACCTTCCCTGAACAGGCTGTGCTGTCCATTTTCTACTTGTTCCAGATTCTTCCAGATGCTTTATCTTGCCAAATTCTGAAAATTTGACCTCTGCTGTGCAGGAAGCCAGGCTGCATAACAGGGAATGATTGAACACTTTGCAGCTATTCAATCTGTTAAACATGGCTAATGTTTGAACTTCACTGATAAAATCCTTGCCGAGTATTTCTTGCATGGGTTGAAGGGAGAAGGAGATGAAATAAATAAAAAAGGCATGATGACTGAAATGATCCTGTAACCTCCGTAGCCTTTAAAGTTTTTCTCAAATTCTAACGATCCCTGGTCATTTTTTCTGATTTAATGCACATTTGTTCAGACTGGCCTGGTCCAGGGAGGTTCTGCTTCTTCCTGGGAAATTTCCATAAACGGGATAAGGATGTTTCAATCAAATCCAAGCACCCTGCTCCTAAGCAATGTACTCAGCATTAGGGAAATAAGAAATTTGTGAGTTTAGAAGACTCCATTTTTTAAAATACCCAGCTTAGCCTGAAACTGCTGGAGTTTTCTATAAAAAGTTGATTTCTTGCCTTCTTTCTGTTGATTTTTACCTTGTTTCCATTGCAAAATCAGAGCTGTCACAGTAAAGATGTGTTGATGCCTTTTAGGCTGTTGCTGGAAAAAAACAATTATAAATCTGCCAAATAGCACAAAAAGTTGAATTTAACTATTGTGCTTCTCTATTTCACTAATTCAGGGTTGAACTTCAAAACCTTGTGGGACTATTTATAGAAGGCAATAGGAATTCTTTCCCTTCAAAAAGAAAAGCAAGGACATAAAATACGGCCAAGTTATGTGGAGAGGACTTCAAGACATGAAATGGAAAGAGCTATATAATACTACTCCAAAAATGAGTACTTCAAAATAAGGGGTTGGGGATTTTTTATTATTATTATTTTTTAATTTTTTTTTGCATCATCTCTTGTAGCTGCCATCTAATCCAATGGAATAGATCATTCAGGGCCCTAAATGAAACACAGAAATTCTTCTGTCAGTGCTGGAGAACATACCATGCAGGGTCCCAGCTGGGTCTGTGCTGGATCCAATGCTACTCAATATTTCATTAACAACTTGGATGACAGAATAGAGAGTACACTTTGGATGATACCAAACTGGGAAAGAGCACAAGTATTAAAATTCTAAATTATTTTGGAGCAAGCATCCTATTGATGACATTTAATAAAGATGAGCGTAAAGCAATATATATAGGAAGAAAAAATCAAATCCACACAAATACAACAGTGGAAGTGTGCAGAAAGTGACCTGGAGGCTACAGAAGACCTCTAAGTGTTTATGAGTCAACAAATACATTGCTGTTACAAAACAGGCAAACAGCTTTCTGGGATCTCTGCAGAGCATCATTAAAGCCTTAATGAAAATAAAATGTCCATTTCTTGGCATTAGCCTTTTAAAAGAGATGAAGAAAAACTGGAAAAAAGGGCAGAGGGAAATAATAGGAAATTATAAACATTTTAGAAAAGCTCTGATGAGTTTGCTTAGTCTACAAAGAGGACACTCAGTTCTGTTTTTATTTTAAATATATTTATGTACATACGTATGAAAGAATATATATTTAAACAATTATTTTAACTAAGGTGACAAGCACTTTTTTTTCCCCATGTCCAAACAGGGCTTGATGAGAAGTAACAGGTTTTAACTTGCAGGAAGGGAGTTTTTCTATCTGAAAGGATAATTAGACACTGGAGCAAATTACCAAGGGAGGTTGTGAAACTCACTGGCAATTTTTAAGAACAGATTAGACATACATCTGCCAACACTCATGTAATTTTAGTTGGTCCAGGTCCAGGGCACAGAAGGAAAATGGCCCAGATGCATCTTGCCTGATGGGAGAGACACCTAACTGGGAACTGACAGTCCTGGGAAGCTCCAAAGGGCTATTTTAAGGACAGAGGTGATAATTTCTATATACTGCAGGGCCAGAGGTGGCTGCATTCCTCATCTACTTGCTGGAGTTAGCTTGAGTCAATCTGGACATGGGTACCTTCCAGTGCAGGATCCAGCTTAACATCCCTTCCACACCACCAGCTTCTCATGGCTTCTCTATTGATATTGAATAGATTATGTTGAAAGGGAAGCAACACCCAACACAGGGTGTAATATCCAGGATAGACAGGTCTCATTTTTGCAACTATCCTTTTATCTGAACGCACCACTTCTGCTGCCAGAAACACAGGTCCCAGGCCACAGTCAAACAGTCTGTGGTTTAGAAATCAAGACTTTCAAGAACAATCTCAGCCATCAGCATAATATTCAGCAAGCAACTAAAAATAAGGATATAAAAAATAGAAGTGGTTATGTACCTGAAAATAAGATGGGTTTTGTCATAGCAGCTGGCTATAGGTACCCACACCATCTATACTCATCCAGTAACATCAGCTGCTCAGCAATCCCTGTAGGATTCCATGGCAGGATGCCAGCAAGAAATCTTTCTCCTTTTAAAATTTCGTGACTGCTGCACTGCTACTCAAAATATCACACATCAGGGGTGTATCCCCCTAAATAATAGCCTGGGATTAAAGCACCTGTCCAGGAGTTCCACCCTTTGCTGAGAGACTAAATGCTCCTACACTGCCTCCTCTCTGGCCATGCTGGTGCCCATCTGCTCTCATGGCTTGGTGCCTGCAGCAGGTCGGCGTGCCAGCTTCTCTGGGTCAGGGATGCCAAGCTATGACAGCAGTGGATGGACAACCTGCCTCGTGCTGCCATGCTCTCCTTTCCAAAATCAGCCCTCGTCTGACTGGTTTTGTGCACCAAGTATCAGGTAGCAAACTGAAAGTACCTGCAGGATACAGAAGGGAAAACATAAAAGGTTCAGGGTTATTTGCTCTTTCCAAAAAATCAGGCTTCTAGGAAACATATAAAGCCCATTTGGGATATAAGATATTATAAAAATATTGCCCATAGGAACTCTCTGAAAGCAAACCTTTGGCAGTGTTTCAGCAGCTGCATTAGGCAACTCTTAGGCAAACGCATTGCTGCAGCTCTTCCGGGCAAAGACTCTCATTTGTGTGTCAAGTGCGGCTCTTTCTTTAGGCTAATTAATAAACAAACAGTATCGACAGACAGACCATATCACCCAGAATGGAGCAAATGCATGGAGGTCCACCACATGCAAAACACATGCTCCTGATTAAGGATGCCCAGCTCCATCTGGGCACCGCCCCTGGTCCCCTAAGGTGAGGGCAGGGATGCTGCCGGACCACAGGCAAGACACAAGGGCTTCAGCTTCTGCACAAAACCTGGTATCTCAGAGGGTGTTTGGACATGAATTTGGGGACAATGTCACAGGAGTGAGCTTAGAGGGTGAGGTGAACCTCAGATGAAAAAGGTGTGTTCAATTCTGGGGGCCACAACATAAGAAGGACATGGAGCTGTTGAAGCAAGTCCAGAGGAGGCCACAGAGATGATGGGAGGGCTGGAGCAGCTCTGCTCTGGAGACAGGCTGGGAGAGTTGGGGATGTTCAGCCTGGAGAAGAGAAGGCTCCAGGGAGACCTTAGAGCACCTTCCAGTGCCTGAAGGGGCTAAAGGAAAGCTGGGAAGGGACTTTGGACAAGGGCAGGGAATGACAGGACAAGGGGGAATGGTTTTAAGCTGAAAAAGACGATATTAGATTGGATATTAGGAAGAAATTCTTTCCTATGAGGGTGGTGAGACACTGGCCCAGGTTGCCCAGAGAAGCTGTGGCTGTCCCATCCCTGGAAGTGTTCAAGGCCAGGTTGGATGGGGCTTGGAGCAACATGTGGGAGGTGTCCCTGCCCATGCAGGGGGGTTGGAACTAGATTATCTTTAAGATCCTCCCAACCCAAACCAGTCTGGGATTCTATGAAAACTGCATAGGAAGACCTTTGTCCCCTCTGGGAGATGGAATAGGTGAGAAGGAGGAATTCGCTTGTCCAGATCCCTCATCCCTTCCTCTCCAGAGAAATCCCAACAGCCACGAAGCCTCTCAAAATATGTGGCCACTGCTGGGGCTCACATGGGATTCCATGGGGGATGGAGGAACAAAAGCATTTTTTCATTAACATCTTCTTTATTTATGGAGAAAAAACCTGTGTGCTGTGGAAGTGGTCTTCATTTCCACAGTGAAAGGGGCACTGGGTATCAGCAGGAGTATAAACAGCCCCGGCTCAGAGCACAATAGCTCTGCCTGCACTATCAGCAGAGAGAGCCAATGAAGACATTTTGAGATCTCAGAGCATAAATCACTGTCAAGAAGCAAGGCCGTGTTTTTTTGGTGTAAACACCAGGAGTAGTTTAGTGTTCTGCTCCTACACCTGAAAATCAGCCGATTTTACATGCTAAATACTATTGATAAGAGAAGATTTTAGGCTGAAAGAGCAGCTCAGAAACTGGAGGTTTTACCTCCAGGACAAAACATGCAAATGGGGGAGTCTTGGATGAGGTGCCAGAGACTGAACAGGCACGTGGACCCAACTCTGCAAAGCATCTATCAGTTGTTGAGGATGTGCATCCACAGAGAACTCTGGGAAAGCAGAGCCTTTCCTGCATAGAAATTAATTGTTTCAGTCTGTCATTCAAAGCTTTTCCGCAAGTATTAAAAGCTGATGCACATTAAAGGCAAGTAAAGATGATTAAAAATAAATAAATACATAATACATAAATAAATAAAATATCTTTTTCTGACTCATGAGAAATTCTTGTCCCTAGAAAAGGAGCTGATGTGGCGTCATTTTACTGGGTGCTCTTTTGGTGGAGATAATCAGTAGCTGTGAAGGTCACAAAGTTGGGGCTAACATCATTGGTATAATAAAGAAGAAATTAACTCAAAAGTGCTCGTTTCTCCTTCAGTACAAAACCATTACCCCTTGTCCTATCGCTGCAGGCCCTGCCAAAAAATCTTGTCCCTGAACAAATCTCCCTTCCCACGTGAACTCGAGAAACCCTTGTACTTCCCCCAGCAGAGACAGCTCTTCTGGAAGATGCTGATCTCCCCCTATAAAAAGCAGAGAATGGTAAATCAGAGCAAGAAGAGCCCTGCTACAATAATGTTAATGCCATCTCCAGGAGGGAACGCCTTCCTGAGGAACCGTGTCGGAAATGCACCTGGTCCAGGACCACAGGGCTCAGGCTGTGCTTCAGTCCTGCAGACCACACGTGCGCATTCTCAGCCATGTAGAAAATTATCCCCAGCAAAGCTGGTCACGTATTAAGCCCCACGCTCCTCGCTGTTCCCAGGAATCGGCTTGTGGCGCCTGACGTGCGGGAAGGTGGACACGCCGAGAGACAGAACGAGTGTAGATCATTACAGGAACCACGACGGCCGGAGCGGTGAGTGATAGCGCCGTAATGGAAAGCTGGGAGCGTGACAACCGGGACGCCGCTCGGCTGATCCGCAGCTTGAACGATCCTGCACAACTTAGGGACAAAACCTCCTCGAATAATTCATCACCGATCCCACCTGTGATTCAAGCTCTCAACATGTCTGCTCACCTTTTAGATTGACCACCTGGGAAAGCCATGGAAAGTTAAGGGAAGCTGAAAACCAACAAAAAAGCACACAGAGGGATTGAACATACCCCTCTGTGTTTCTTGTGTCTGGACTCATCTTCCCCTGCAATCACCTCCATGGGTGGTTATATATATATTGCCACAGCAGCAGAGCTGGAAACTCACAGCTTCAGGGTGCCAAGCACTGGCTCAGCACCATCGCAGGAGCCCACAGCTGTCTCGAAGGGAAACAAACCCCAGGACCTGGGGTGAGAAATGTGGGGATGGGGGCGAGCTGCCCAAGGTGACATCTGGGCCTGAGCGCCTGGTCTCCTGAGTCCCCATCCAACCAGGTCTGGATGGCACCGCAGCTCAGGGCACAGTAATGGCTTCAATTCTTTTCAGCAATACAACTAAAGCAAGCCATCCTGCTTTATTTTATTAAAGTCATATGTTATTCTGGAATTCTGTGTTGCTGTTATTCTGCCTGCTTAGTCTGGCAGTCTAAGTGTATTTGAAAACCAATAAAATAAAATATTACCAAAAAACATAATACTCTAGAAATCCACTCCCTCCTGTAATTACAGTTTAACGTCTAACATACTTTGTGCTTCACATTCAGCAAACTTTGATACAGTACTTAGACTGAAATTATGGTGCACCAGAGTAACATACATTTGCTGGCAATGAAAATGGGAAATAATTTCTCTTTTATAATTAGGGGATGTCTGCAGGATGGAGGTGCTATTTGTTTGTCATCACAGAATATGCCTGCCTTGTGTCAGGCAATCAGTTTGACATGTGGAGTTAACTTTAGGTTATCCAGACCAGGCACATGCATTTGTTCTCCATTTTCTCTACTGTCTCACAGCAAGTCAAGATGCAAACACTTTCCTAGGCATGTTACACAGAAGGGCAATGCTTTCTTGTAAGGAATATTTGTTTGTTATTTTTTTCAATCTCTTATTCTCAGAATACTCTGTTAGCAAAACCACCAACAGATACATTCTTCATCCACATGAACTAGGAGACCACAACCTTTAAGAATCTAAATACTAAAAAAAATATTTTAAAAAAGGCATGTGCTGCTGTATAATGATGGGGAAATACTTGGGTTTTGCTGTTTTGCCAGCATTTGTGGCATATTTCTAGACATGGTGTTAGTAATACAGACCGTGAGAACAAAGTTTGGAAAGCAACATCTTTTAACTGAATGGCTCCAGCATTAATTATTATTTGCTCTCTTGTTAATTAACAATTTACCAATGGCAGCCAGAACAGTGTGGTTAAATTATTTCTTCAAGATGACTTAAAGCTGGAAAGAGGTTGCAATTACCTTCCATCAGAATTTTGCCTTTTTTTACTGGCAATTTTTCTCTGACCCTGTAAGACAAGTCAGAAATTGAAAGGAGAAAAAAAACCAAACCAACAACAGGCATCGTGTAATCTATGTTTTTCCCACCAAAGTTTCCTAGTCTGTTCACAGGTAATTTGCTATTTCCAGGAGCAGACACTATTCACAGCTGAATAGTGCTTTAAAATCCCATCTCTCTCACTTGTTCAGGTCCAGACAAATAAGTTTAAGTCTCATGCTGGATGGTTTCTCCTCTTTAACCTGGGTAGATAGCACACACCTTCTTTCAATGCAGCCATTCCCAGTGATTTCAGTAAAACACCAGTACCAGCACAGCTGGTCAATCCCTGGCTCCTACCCTGCTGAATTCAGTCAACAATTCAATTATGAATTCAGCAGATGTCTCAGCTCTTTGGGCCACCGGGAATTTCTCAGCTCTAGCGCTCCGGTGAGACCAAATTTTCAAAAGTGGCCTCAAAAGTAGAAGGGGCTCTCCAGGGATGCAGTGGAAGAACCACTGCTTGGGACATTTAAAAACAGAGACAAAACAGTGGTAATTATCCATCAGGGAACACTCTTTCTGGGAAGGAAGGTATAGGGGACGTAGTAGGTCTTATTCATCTCCAGTTGCTGTGATCATAGGAAAAACTGAGCACGAAGAACTGGAGCTCACTGTCTACTTATGTATGCAAATTGTCTTCTTTGTGCCTACATTAAACAACAGCCTGTGCAGGAGTAAACCAGATAGGTAATTATCTAGTCTGAATGTGCACATGGTCTTGCACATGGAGATGTGATGAGATGAGATGAGAACATGCACATATTTAGCATGCACCCTTTTACAGGCTGCTTTTGAAACCTTGATCCTTAGACAGGTATACAAAGAGATGATCATGATTATCTGGCATTTCCTCAAGATCAAGAAATACAGGCACAAGAATCATAGGTTCGCCTTCATAATTTAGGGGTATGATCATAACTCAAATGTCATTTAACAAAATAATACAAAAAGCAGCATATATTCCTGCCATTGCACTGTGCATCCACAGAGCGGGGGAGCATTGCCTGAGCATCGCTTCTCTCCCAAAGTCATTTTAATCTATCAAGCTCTACACAAACTTTATGTAGGAAAATAAAAGCCATTTTATTTTCTGAACGATCTCATTAATTCCTGTGCAAGTTATTTTCTATTTCACACAATGCACTGAAAATTTCTTCCCAAGGAAAAGAAGGGACTGGCAAGCAGAGGCCACGGCTTTGGTCAGGGTGCAGCTGCAGTTCACTGCTCCTTTTTGAAAGTGTGTCCTGCAATTTTACCCATTTTCCCCCAAAGATTTAAGTGAAAAATAATACAAGACCTCACCATTGTCACAAACCCAGGAGGAACTAAGACACTATGGGAGCTGTGACAAAGTATTTTGTGTGTTCTACCTTGAAAGGTGGGGCCAGGTTGCAAGGACTACCAGTAAGGACTCTAGTCTTTGGCTTACATGGGACTGACCATAATGATTAATTTACTTATTTATTTAATGTTGATAAACATGCTGGAAGAAGCTATACTCTCCTAGAAAACTGGTACAGTTAAACCTGGCAGTGGTTGCCCACATGCTGGTGACAGTGACTTGCCTTTGTAAAGCAGCATATTAGCCCCGGTCTATTTCAGCTGGAAAAGAAAACATTTGAGAGTTGCAAATTTTTAGCAGATGATACAGTGTTATTCTGTGCTAGCAACAACACACCAAGCTACAGCATTTAGGGCAGTAACCAAAATAACTGGCAAGGGCAGTATGCTTATTTCATTGATTTTAGCATCTTAAAATCAGGTTCTACCTCAATGAACTCCAGCAAAAACAAATGATGGCCACAAAGATCTTGGTGAAGAGCAGCCAAGCTGAGAGTGCCACACCACGTGGCTGAGAGTGGAGTAAGGGCTGCAAATATTTGAAGGAAACTTTGGGTAAAGTCAAGTGGGGGGAAGTAGAGCCCATCCCTGTTGTCTTGCCATGTCATTTAGCACCAAACACCAATTAAGCATCTCCTCATGGTCCTCCATCAAGGGATGCAGACATTCAGGCTCCCTCCTTTCCTTCTGTCCACTTTTCAGCAAGTGAACAGCCTGGGAAAGGCATTAGACTGACAATACTGAGAGGTGAAGTTGTCACTTTTTCTCCTGCACACAAGTGAAATAAGAAATCAGACTTCCATAAATTGCACTGACAGCTTCCCTGATCGGAGACACACTGTCCATTTTCAGTTCTGGGCTCCTCCTTGCTGGGTGATAACAAGGGGTACAAATAAATGCCAACTGTCACCTTACTTTTCAAGGCATGAGCTCAATCAAACTGGCAGGAGGGCAACCCCCCTGCTGACCAAGGAACACCCAGGGCCCCCTGAGCAGTGGCTTGAAGCACAGCTGGACACAGCTGGATCCACCCCCAGGGACTGGCTGGGCACCCCCTTGGCAGTCTCTTCCCTCAGCTCCTCAGATCCTGTAGATCAGCTCATTCGTTTGTTTTGTTAATTTTTTTTGTAAGCCGCTGGGGTTTTTTGTTTTTGTTGGGTTTTTTTTTTCTGTAGGGTGTGTTCATAGAGGGTTGCAAAATATGTCCCATCTTGTGGGATCACAAGAGAGACAACCCTGGGTAATGGGTATTGTACCAAACGTGAGAAACACAAAGGAATTCCCAGCTCTCAGCTGAAGCAAGGAGCAAGGTCTCATTTGGTTCAACATGGGCTCACCAAGAGCAAACAAAAAGACTTCACGGCAGAAAAAGACATTTACAGCTTTGCTCTTGGGTAGAGGGTTAAATATGGCCGTGCTGTCTGAAACCTTCTCCTCACACTGGAGTCCTGCTCAGTGGAGCAGTGGGCTGACCCGGCCCCTCTGGTGCTGGGGAAAGATGCACAACTTGGTCCTTACGTCAGCCTGTCCCTGCATAAAGTATTCAGTGGCACAACACAGAAAGCCAAGGCAATCACCTCCCTCAAAGATCACACGATGTGGAGGAACCAGTGGCAAGGAGAGAACGCTTAGAAATTCACACTAGGGTCTCATGTTTTATTTTTGCTGAGAAGCAAGAAATTGTGGCACCAGAGGAGATCAGTGATGGAGCCCAGTGGGCAGCACCCCCCTCTTCAAAGGAGGGTGAAGACCCCCGTAAGGCCCCATCCAGCTCATTTGGGGCACTACAGAGGGCAAGGCTCCTCTTCCATTGCCTCCAATGATCCTCTTGCAGGCTGTGGCCTGGGGTTTGATTACCCTTAGCATTATCTGAGCTTCCAAGGCTACGTATTTTAATAACAGTCATAAAATTATCCAGTCCGCTCTGAAATCCAGCCACAGCATTTGTTTCAATGACCCCCTGTGGCAGTGAATTCAGCAGATTGACTATGTATTGTATGAAGAAGGATTTCCTTTTGTTTGTTCACAAAGCATTGGCCTTTAATTTAATCATATGTCCCTTTGCTCTTGTACAGTTTGCTGTACTCTACCCATTCCTCCCCCTTTTTTTTTTTTTTTTTTATACAATCTGGACATCTCTGACCATTCCAGTGCTAGCTGTAATTATTTCTCTTAATTCAGTTATTAAAAAATGTCTGTTTGCAGCAGAAGCATTGCGGATCTTTAGTAAAATTGATACAAATATTTTATTAGGATAATTAACAACATTCAGCACAAGCTTGTTTGGGAGAGCATTTGAGAAACTGAACAGGTCTGAAATTTGAAACAGATGCAGGACATATTCATAAATAAAACCAGACCAAGTCAAACTGTGGCCTGCATAATAAGACATCACTCACTCTGTTTGCTATATATTTCCAGACATGTTGTTAGCTGCATTTATTACCAAAGTTAGGTGCTTATTTGGAAGCTTTCACTTCTCTGAGCTCGTGATACTTTCTGTAAAACAAGAACCATAAATCATAGTGCGCCGGTTTGAAAACCGTGCACCTCCAGATAACCAGCACTTGTCATTAGATTGTCTAAAACACAGGATTAGCCAAAATACAGATGGAGAGGAAACACAGACTGTTTACATTGAATATTTTGGACGAGAGCCCAAAGAAATTACAATTGATATGGATATAGCATTTCTGAAGAGTTATGTAGCAAAAAGTGCAAGAAAATACTCTGACAGAGAAAATAAATAAAGCTGACAGAGGTTTAATTCTCTAGATCCTGTGCTGTGGATAAAAATTAGAAACATTAAGCCATTAAATAATTTCACCAGTACTTTAAACAATAGGAGCAGACTTGCATGTTACTCTACAAGTTTAGAACCGTCTCTTTTGTAGACTAGATAAATATTCAGCATTGTAACTCTAACACTTTTCACACTTCCCATACACTGCCTGACCTATTTCCCAGTCCTTTTTCATGTGGGACAGGTTTTAAATAAAATAGAAATTCCTCTTGCTTCTTACAGATTGGAGTTGATTAAATATTCTACTGATAAAGGGTAAGCAAATGTCAGATTCAATATAATAAAAAGAGAAATGAGAGTTCATACAAGCAGCAAAGCAAACAATCCATTTTCATACTTTATTAGAAACATTTATTGCCATAATGACTGCATTATACTAAGCAAGCAGGTGGAAAGGTGCTCTGTGCAAGATATTCTCAAATATCTTTATTTTGAGGATTTTATATCTCCAATATTTAGACAGATGTTTTATTCCCTATAATATAGTCAGAGTATGAAATGCTGTAATTTCAGTTACTACATAAGGATCAAAATTGTACTTGAAGATCACGGCCTGTCATTGTGATTTCAACAATAATGGTAGACCATTAAATGCTCAATTTTTCTGCTTTGGCTTTATATTCCCAATGGTGAGTTGCTTTAGATATAGATGGCAGAGCTCCGCGTGCACCGGCAAATGCTCTGCCCAAATTTGCGGAACACATTGCGAGTGCACTTCTCAGCTATTCTGCTCCCTGTATGATTTCATAGATATGCAAGTCTGATCCAGGACCTCAGTGGAAATGACAAAGATAGCCAGTTTTTCCTTCTGCGGGCTCCACCGCTATCAAACAGCTGGCACTCGTTATCTTAACAAACAGTGGGAACTGTAATTAAGCAGATCTGTGTTCAATAAGACACCAGTGCCACCAGTGCTCCCCTTTGTAACAAGAATGGTTACTTGTTTCAGAGCTTGACTTTCTCTTAATTTACCAAATCAGGAAGCCCAGTCAGCAAATAATTTAACAAAAGATTTCATTATTAGCCTTCATTTAATTTAAGAAAGAATTTAACCTATGTTCAGTGCTGAGGGCCCAGGCTTGCATTCCTCCTGCAGCCAAACTTCCTATTAAAGTCAGCGGGAGCTGTGATTGTGTAAGTAGTGCAGGACTCACTTCACTCTTAGGATTTTTCTTTCTTCTTATTATTTTATGGCCAGTGCATTTTATTTTCAAGGATTCTTCTGCTATGCCGCAAATTTTGAAATATGTGTCAGTTTGGGTTCAGGCTAAGAAAAAGAAAAAGAGAAAAGGAAAAAGCCTGACATATTAACCAAGAAAATTTACTACTGAGTCTCTTCTTTTTATTAACAAAGATCATTAAGACATCAGTTTTTCTTTTACTGGCAGCATTCCACAGCCAGAGTATTCACAACGTCTAGGACACTTTCATTTTGTAATCTGGAGGATACAGTATATTAATTTTCAGGATTTATCACAAGAAAAGTGAAGTCATGCTAAGTACAGTAGGTGTAACTAACTTTCATGTCAAAAAAGCTGTAAAGAGTGCCAGAAGCTCTGCTGGGCTAATAATAAGCTAAAAGGATATAAACTTGATTAGTCTCACTTAAGAAGCAAGAAGATAAAGTAAGCTTGAAAAGGCCTTTGCTCTTCCTTCAACTTCAGTGGGTTGAAGAGAATCAGGAAGCTTATCACCATGAGATACTTGCTATAATGCCAGTATAGTTATTAGTTAGATGTCAATTTATACTGTACTGCACCCACCTGCAGCCGTACCAGCACATTTTGTCATTCTGTCCAAATCACCAAAATCTCTGCAGCATCTCAGTGCTGTCACACCGTGTCACATTCCCTTAAGTGCACCTTGCACGGTGATATAAAGCCTCCTTATTAAAAATTCCCAGCTACTAGAGGAAAATTGTTCCCCATGTGGAGGATCACGAAAGCCCTTTCCCTGCTCTTGAAGGCTGCAGACATGCAGGTGCTACATGCTCTGCTCCTAGGACAGGGGCTTGGAGGCTCTTCATTGCCCTCTGTCATTGCAAGGGTCTAGGGACATCTAAAAGGGACCTGGGGCTGAGCAAATGCCTTTGGTTCACCAGTGCTGTGGCATCTTTGCACCTACCAGAGCATCCATCCCCTTTGCTAAAATCAGCTTTGGGCCAAAAACACCGCAAGACGGGTCCAGCTGCCAGAAACGTCTCAGAAGCCAGAGTGGGACAGCAAGTTTGTTGTAACTATGCTTTTCTAATGGGAAAATGCACCAAATTAGCAATCAGATTTTCATAAATTGTAATCACACATCTCGGGGTCACCATTGCTCCCATGGATTACTGCTGGTGTGCCTTTTCCAAAAGTCTTTGAATGTGAGATACAAAATAATGTCTGAAAATACTTGAGCACATGGCTCTGACAATTGCTTGCATTTCCACACCGTTACACACCCATCCTTTTTTTAACCCTTGAGAATTAAAACTAGTTAAGGAATAATAATTCTTAGTGGTTTTTATTAACTCTTCTCCCTGTGTTTTCACTATCCTCACTTAACCTTTGCTCCCCAAACACCTATTGCTTCTTGGAGTTGGTGATGACTGCCAGTTAACCAGCTCCTTTCTCATCATTTTCCCAGAAATCACGAGTCTCATTTACCCCCAGGTAATCAGCAGTAACTTGACTGAAAAATGACTTCTGGTCATTCAAGAAGAAAATCAGTCCTGCTTGCCATTCGAGCCCAGGCAAGAGGATAGAGCCTGGGGTTTGGACTCAAGGAGAAATAAGTTGGACAATGGCTTTCCATCACTGAGCATTTCCCCAAGTAAACACGTGGTGATGGGAGCTGTATCCTAATGAAGAAAAACAGTAGATTATCAACTGTAAATTGTAGTTAATGGTGCATAGGGTTCTGCATGCTGATATTGATATTACAGATTCAGATAAGTTTGGGGATGGAATGTAGCTGGTGTACGTGGTGACATTGGCAAATTGGGTTTCACCATCAGGTGCCATGCCAACACAGCACCATGTGTGCTCCTGCAGTGTGTGGAAGAGGCACCAGGAGGGAGGAGGGGAATGGGAACCAATGCAGGAAACACTCCCAAAAGGAATCCGCAGGGAAAGAGGGAAAGAAAAGGAAACAACACTGAGAATGGGAGGGGAGAGAGAAATGAGTATGAGAGGTGATGGGGCAGATGGACCAAAGCGTGCAGAGGTGGGCAGAGATCCAGAGTGGGGTGAGCTGCAGTCTGTACATAACAGATGCTGTTTTCTTTCAAAACTAGAAAATATATGTTTAAAACCATCAAAAGAGGGATATTAGGGCAGGTCGCACTCCAGGGACCACCAGGGCTTGGGATGTCCCAAGGAAGGCAGAGACAAGGACACATGCCCTCAAGACCTGCACTGGCAGGTTAACAAGTTTAAAGGGCCAAACAACTCAAGGCTGTTCAAAGTTACAGACACAGGTCCAACACAGAAGATATTTTCTCCCACTCCATTTTTAATATCTTTCATTATCACATTGTAACCAATCCTCATACGTACATTTTTGCTAGAAAGAGACAAAGCTGCTGGTGTGAATTTGGGCATGATCTGTAGAACAAGTCAAAGATCTCAGTTTTGAGGGATATTTGGTTTTATGTCCTGGTTTTGGCCAGAATGTAGAAATTATGTTTGTATAATAAATTACTCACTGTATAAACCACAAAACATGAAAAAAACTGTATAAAGGGTACATCTTGGCAATTGCCAAATCAAATTAGTTTCAATAAAACCATATACAGAGTTCAAAGGGTTATGCATTTATCTATGTAAATAAAACTGCTAAAACAGTTTTAAAAGTTTTCCTCTAGATATCAATTTTAATGCAGCCATCAATTTCCTCTGTTTTTTTTCCTTATTTATTGCATAAACCAAAGATTTTTATCAGGGATTCCCCTGATAACCTGTATGCAGACCTGCCAGGAGGTGCACTATCTCCCCAAATGTCAAGAACCTCACTTCCAAATTTTTCTTCACTGTAAGATTTGCACACATGGCCCAGCTCACAAGTGGCTGTTAACTCTGGATTCAGCCTCTCTCTACAACAAGAAGGACCAGCACATGACAATTAGCTACACTGGGACCCTCAAAAGGGTTCAGCCTGATCCAGACTTCAAAAGACCCAATTCAGGAATGATGAGGACAATGGCTGCAGCTCCATCTTGTAGTTTACAGGGGAGGAACAAGGTTGCAGCACTTGCTCCAAGGTGAGGGTGGTGCATGCAATGCAGAAGCTATGCCTGCCTCAGCAAGAAACCTCCTAGGAAAGCACAAAGCCCCAGAAGCTCAAGTTTCAGGAGGCCAGACAGGCCAAAGGTTTAATAGTTGCAATTATCTGGAGTTTTTTGCCAAGCAGTGGTGTGCATACTTTCACACAGCCATCAGCCCTCTCACCACCCAGCTCAGCATACCTTTGAAATTCAGACACTCTTCAGCTGGATGGAGACTGGAGGAAGGAAAGCTCAGTCAACACCACAGTGCACGTGGCTTGTAAAGCTTTTTTTTTTTTTCTTTTGTGGTTGGCTTGGTCCTAATCTGTCAGGAAAACAAAGTGGGTCAGGTAAGGGAAGGAGAGCTGGAAAATCTCAGCTTTGAAAAAGTGTAATAGAGAAGGGTCTCAGGTTTGTCTGACTCTCCTGAAAACACCATTTGGGAATGCTGGGCTGTGCCCCATGGAGAGAAGCCAAGCACAGGTGACCCTCAATGCTTTGGAAACCAAGTCATGATCTGTCCTTTGGTGACTGAGTCCTAACAGTCCACACCCTACCTGTCCCCAGCACATCATAATGATTTAAGTGTCAAAATTCAGCCACATAATTAGCAGAAGAAACTGAGGGCTTCTGCTGTAAGGCTGTGATTAAATTAGCCATTTATGGATTTCTGAAAGAAAGGAGACTAAAATGTTTTATAGTGTAGTTAAAAGAACCAGTGAACGATTCCCTCACGTTGAACATTTTCTAATGTCAGAAGCAGGGTGGATGACATAGAAATCATAAATCCAATTGAGAAGTGTTAAAAATCACTTTAGTCTGCCAACTTACTAGAAATTCAATAAAATGGTATGGGAGAATTTATTTGTGTATGTGCAATAGATATGTGTGAAATTAAACCAGCGGAGGTGTCCGTGTGCAACATGCACACAACAGGGAGAGGTTCTTCATCCCCCACCTATCACAGGTGAGGTAGAAAAGGGATGCAGAAAAACAATGCTGGATGTCTGACTTTGGGAGGAAAGAGGGGATGCAGTAGGGTGGCATGATGGGGGTGGCTTCTTTTGGGGCTGGTTCTGTGCACTGGCTGGTGGCCTCATCGCACCCGCACTCCAGGGATGGCCCTGGTGCTTCCCGTCAGGTTGCTATTTATTTTTGCAAGTTTTTTTTTTTCTTTACTAATCTTGTTTAACATATTTTAACTCACATTTTGCCTGCATGGAGTGGGACTTTTGAGAGGCATGGCATGACAGAAAGGCTTTGTTTTCCAGCCAGATTCCCTCTGCGTATGTTCCTCTGGTGTCTGCCTCGGCTTCCAGCTCCATCATCACATCCAACAGAGCCTGGGGCAAAGCTGGAGAAAAACACCCAGCACATTCAATTTACAAACAGAAATAAACACCTTTCGGCAGGTTCTACATAATCACTAAAAAAAAAAAAAACAAAAACAGGGGAGAAAAAAAACCACCACCCTCAACACAATATTTTCTTATGTAGTTTGTGCTCGGCAGTGACCCTTCATTTTCTTGAGGAAATAACACTATTATGGCAGGATGTCTAGCACTGGGATCTCGAATGGCCTCACAATCTCCTTTCTGGTTTCCTGAGGAGCTGGGGGTTTGTCACACCTGGGCAGATTGCCTGGCTGTGCCTGCGTGGGGCCAGGGTGATGCCAGCTCCCCGGGCGATGCCGGCGCCGTGCCCCCGGACCGAAGCCACATCGCAGCTCCGGCCGCCCAGACCCACAACTCCACCGAGGTGGTGAAAATGAATCAGATATGAAAATGTCTGAAACAATAAATTAACACACGGCAGGGGGGGTGATAGCTTAATCCTTTCTAGTCCAAACAGTACCTGACACCCATTACTGCTAGAGGAGGTGGGACACTGTAGCGGTACTGGAGCGAAAATGATCATTCCCAATGGATTTGAGGCATGGCAATAGGTTTGTAATGTGATTCTGGGAGGGAACCTGTGCTGGGTTTTATGGTGTTTGTGCACTGAATCCAGGTTAACCTGGCAGTGTGTTTCCCTGGGTTTCCTTGTTTGATTAACCTAGAAAGTGGGAGGTTTAAGTTTAAACAGAACTTTATTATTTTGTCTTTGTTGAGGGTATTATAATAACTGCTCAGGATTCATGTACAGGCTAATAATGTATAGTTAACACAGAACATAAAACATTCCAGTCTTGACTGGATACGTTTGTTTGTAGAATGATTAAACAACTAAGATACAATCAACACCAGCAGTCAGCATCTACCAGTAAGCATCTTCAGAGTAATTTAATATTTACTGCAAAGAACCATAATACCTATTTGAAACCAATACACTGGAAGTTTCAAAATACAGTTTTTAATCTAACTGATGTTTAGTTCTGCAATACTTTCTTCCAGGAAAATAACATCAGTCTGTTTTTAGCACTGATGGCAGATAAACAAAAAAGTTGTTGCCAAGAACTTTATTGCAAAATTAGATGTCCTTGGAAATATATTTAATTTGCTGCTTTTCCTAATACTATGGCAAGTTCTCCTTTCAGCTACACCCTTGTAAACCTACACTGACTTCAGCTTTTGCTAGAAGGCTGGGTTTTCTGACTTTCTGTTGCATATACATTGAAACTAAAGGAACCTATGAGCTCATGGACAAGTTGAGAGGGCACTTAGATACTTCCTTCTTCTTTCTTCCCCTTCTTGGCTGAAATTCAGAAATATGAGCACTAGATGAAAAGACAGAATTCAGAATTTGAGCACGCTTCATGCATCCCACATTTATCTGCTAAATTTTTCTTAAAAGAAACCAGCCACCTGTAATGCCAAGACCTTCTGACTCCTTCAAAGGGACAAAAAATAATAACGATATGAAATACACAGACTGTAATAATGGTACCCTCACACCCTGTGGGTCAGTTGGTAGGGTTGGTCACCACATTCTTTGCAAGCAACCACAACCTGCCCACAGTACACTGGTCTGGGGAGAAATGGATTCGGGTCTGGTGCCCAATCAAATGCAACGTGAAGCCATGGCATGGGCTGAAACATCAGGTTGCAAAGTTATTTTTACCCAGGTATGAAATAACCATAGCTACATGCAACTCTGTGCTCCTGTGTGTATGTGGCCTTGATAACCCACAGGTTGTACAACCCCAAATTGCTCTAGAGGCATTTGGGGGCAAGAAGTGAGGGCATTGAGCCTACCAGACCTGCAGAAGTTGGCACTGCTTCTAAAGCTCTAAGTTCACTAGCACAAGGGCTTCTCATGGCTGGTCCTTGCCAATAGCATGGAGTCAGCTCTGCCCATCTCATCCACAGCCAAGGGCTGGACTATGGTTCTGCTGACTGGGACTCACCATGCTCCCCTAGGAGCTGCCTAAAAATTGAGTAAAATATCAGCATTATCCAAATGGGTTCTATCTCCCAAATGCTGTGGGGAAAAAAGTGTAAATATGAACGTTTTGGCTAGCAGCATCTCTGCTGGCCCAGGCCCTTCCTGCTCCGGAAGGGCACGGCGCCATGAAAGCGCAATTCATCTCCCGGTGATGGACACTTTAGAGCAGTGTTTCTCCACTGTTTAAAGTTGAAAGAGCATCAAACCCTTTTGAAGAAAACCTACAGATCACCTTGCAAAAGTGTCACCACAACTGTCTCCCTCTGTAATCTGGGGCCAAAACTTTGTGTGCTCACTGCTTGCCTCTGCTCCCTTTTCAAGCTGTTTGGCTTTTTGCATGTGTGAGAGCACGTGGGCACGTTTGGTCACCCCACACAGTGTCCCACATCACTTCTCAATGTCATACAGCTCACCTGTGGCTCCAGGACCACGAGAAAATAAAAGTAGGCTGCAGTATTGAAAAAATGATGTATGTCCACATTTATACCTAACAAGATCTTAGGCATAACAGACTTGATTCTTCGCCTCTTTGCAGCACGTACATAGCAGTTTGCACTTGGAAAAACCCAGAACAAACTCGACATTAATGCTACCTCTCTGACAAGGTAGTTTTATATACTCAATTACTGCTGCATTATCTTTCATCTCTACGCTATGTGAAAACAGTAAGAACCAAATATATTTCACTTACAGTTCCTTCATTCAAAAGAATTTGCCTTTGTCTTCCTTTACCCTATTCACTGACAGCAAACTTCATGAATTAACTGGCTCATGGTATAACTCATGCATGGAAATCCAATATAACCTCTTGGCTATAAGCAGAAACACTTCTCTTATCGTACACTAAAAGAATTCTTACTAGTTAATTAAGATTTGTTTGCTTAATTTTTGTCAGGCAGTCCAGGATGTTGCTGTTCTGTCATGTGGCTGAGAAAATCGTGATGAATCCACTGTATAAAAGTGCCAAAATAAGAAATGTTAGACTGCAGTGTCTATGGTAGTAAATCTTTTTTGTAATCCTAACTTCATATTTCCCTTGAATTGTTCCTCTCGAGCTGTGCAGACAGTTGAAGTATTTGAGCATAGTCACATATGCTTTGCTGCTGCTAACAGCCCAAAAGTTGGTGATCTGGAGGCACACATGGGGTGCAGAGGGTGCTGTTGGCACTCCTCGGGCTGCAAAATAATACAGCACACCTTCTATAGCGCTTGCTTTCGAAATTTCCTTTGCACTTTGTTTACTATATATTCCAATAGTGTAATATTAAACAAAAACAGTGTGTCCTGTGCCAGAATGATTGATTACTACACCGTGGCAAGGTCACCTCCTAGGAACAGGCTGAGTGCAGTAAGGGCTGTCTGACTCATACAGTTAACACTATATCCGCATTGTATGAATGTCACCAGCAATCCAGTGATTTATTGCTTGGAAGGCTCTGTTCAATTTTTTCTGCCTGACCAAATTGCACATTTTCTAGAAAAAGAAGCAAAAATATTTCAGCACATGGATTACCCCAAGTCCTCATTTCTCCCACTAGGTTCAACGAGTCTTTTCAAAGATGCTGATCATCAAAACCCCATATTTTTCACTTTTTTTCCCACCATCTCCTGCCAGATATTACACAAAAATGATTATTACACTAATGAAAAGGTGCAGCAGAAGATGAAGGGGTTTTTAATCAGATTTTGGTAACATCTGTGGGCCAGGAATGAGGGCAGCTGTATGTTCTGTTTCTTAATTTTAGTAAGATTTACCCTGGATATAAAATATTAGCCTCAGGCAAAATTTAACTGGCTCAAAAGAAAAGAAATGATAGTCTTACAGAAACTACCTAACTCAAACTGTTTGAAAACAGTGACTGAGATTAATCCCTTTTTCTCTCAGAAATGCCTACTTTCTGACAAAGAAGATATAATTATAGATTGAGAGAAATTACTTTCAAAATTAACATTCCAGCAGACCCCAACATAATAGATACATTCATTCCTGGTGTATCTGCATGGAAATCAAAGGAGATACATCATGTTTGAATCCGGGCTTTTATTTTTAGAACATACAGCACGTTTGCAGCGCGCTGGCTCGCTCTCACCCCGAGCACAGAGAGAGAGAGACAAAACTCAGCCCCACACCCAGCTGAGAAACCAGAATGGGGGTCCAGGCACCTGGGCTCTGCAAACCTGAGGCCAACAAAAGAGAACAGGGTCTGGGAAGGCTTTTGGGTGCCTCGAAATCTAGGCAGGTGGAGTAGAGGTGGGTGTTGCGGCATTTTCAAAAATCACCTTTTTTCTGTAGACATCTGCACCTTTAGGTGTCTTTTCTATATCTTTAAAATCTACTTGCTGTTTCTCCTTCCCTCTCACGCTGCCCTTGTATCAATAGGCCTCACAGGAAAAAAAAAAAAAAAAAGAAAAGAAATCAACAGAAAATCTGGGGCTAATCAAACCCTTTATGAACAATAAAAAATAGCTAGATAATGTAACTTAACAAATGCCACATAATGCATCAATTAATGCTGCACCTAGCGAACCATATCTGACACAAGAACTGAGATGTATCAGGTCTCCTGAACCTGTTACAATTACTCTGGTTTTTTTCTATTATGACAATAGAAAATATCTGTGCAATGAAACTCCCATTACCTACCTGCCCTTCAAAGCGCTCTCTGAACATCAGCTCAGAGACCACGATTTAGGAAGCAATGACTGGAACCATCTTGAGACATTAAAGAGTGTCTTCCAGCTCTTTTAGTACAGTTTTTATTCCAGGATCAACGTTTCCCTCAGCAGTCTTCTCCTGCTCTTGTTTATATCTGTGGACTAATTAAGCATGTTAATTTTAAATGGGAAAGAAATTAATTTGGGGTGAAGGAGAGCGAGGATCTAAGCACAGACTGGTATGCCATCCCTTTAGTCTATTAAGTCCAAAAATGTTCCAGCTCAATAAGGACAAATTCATTCATCCAGTTCACTCCAGTGAAGCAAACAGAAGAAAGTGCAACGAAACAAAGCAAAAGTCAGCAGCACAAGCTCAACAAACCCAAAATGCCCCCAGCAGAGGATGGATCGTGAAGCCACTATGCCCCAGTGCTGCCAGGAGCTAATTCTGCAGCAGCTCCATTACTACCTGCACGTGACTTGGGTCATACTTCATCTTCTAATTGATATCTGCCATTGCCTCATAACTAACGATGACTAATGGTAATATCTAGAAAGACAAATAAAAGCTAATGCAAAACCGTACTGTGGTGCAGTTTCCTTTGAAAAGCTCCTGGGCCATTAAGAAGCAATTCCAAGTGGAGATTGATGTGCCCTGGGGGTTGCTCCCAGGGATGTGGTGCATCTCCAAACCCCCGGGGCAGCTCACCCCCTGCACTGCTCTGGAGGAGGGCATGCTCTCCAACCCTCTCCAGCTGCGCCAGTCGGTGCCACAGCTGGGAATGGCACCTTGATGGCTCTGCCAAAAGCAAACACAGCCCAGGACATCCAACTGCATCGAGATGCAGCCACCAGCAAGGCCAAGGAAGGTAACATCCTGCAGCCATGCCAACTTGCTTTCTTTATGGTGGGTTGTTTGGGTTTTTTTCACTTTTTTCCAACAGGCTCTGTGCCACTGTGTGACTTCTTGGATGTAAAAAAATCAAGGAATTAAATCCCAGCGTGCTACAGTCAGACAGTTACAAGAAACAGGTAGCACCTGATACACACAAAACCAGACTCAGTTTATAACAATGCATTGGCTTGATTAAATATGCTGATTTTTCATCAGAGTCATCTATGTCCTTTCGGAAAAGTTATGCTCTTTTAATTACAAAGTTTATGTCACCCAGTGCAATTTTAATGTAATGAAACATTAAACTGGACCTTGTGCTTGATGTAAGATAAAATTATTCATTGAATATTAGACCACTAGGCCACCTACTGTTCTTTTACAAATGGTTGAACTATCACGGGGTTATAGAACTTAACATGTAAATTGCAGCAGAAGTTATAATTTCTGTTGCAAATCCCAAAAGACTGTCATTTAAGTCAAATATATGAGTGAAATTTTGCCTCCGTGCTGTAATAATGCAGGGGAAATGACCAAAATCTGAACATATCTTAAGTAATTATTAACCCAATAATAATGCACTTTTAGTTATTTAATCAAGAGCCTTAAAAATTATTAATGGCGAGTTCTTCTTATAAAAATGGAGTTTTAAACACTGGCATTTAATTTTAGGGATAACAATACTTGATCTAGTCCATTAGTGAGATCTTTTGTAAAGCCAAGCAGTCTGTGTGCTTCAGAGCAATTCCTGCTCGTCTTTGAGATCATTACTCTCACATAAGCAAGAACAGCTTTATAAAATAATCTTTCTTAAAGTGAATTTAATATTTAACTGCAGACTGAAAATCTTGGGTAAGTTCAGGAAGATTTAAAAAATCAGGGACCGAAATCCCCACGTAGAGCAGATTTGCATGGATCCTGCTCAGAAGCCTGTTAAAATCCACCGGATCGTTTCCCTTTATCCCCAAAGCCTTCGGATCGGGTGTATAAATAGGGGAGGGCAGGAAAATTATTCGCAGTGCCTGCTCCTGCCTCCCAGCTGCTGCCAGAGAGGAATCTGAGCAGTGACTGTGCATCACCCGGAATCTGTAATAATAGCACCTTTCCTGTCACTCTTTGTCCCTTCATTTTTAAATGCGATTGGGTCAGGAGCAGGCAATTTACATTTTTATATAATCTTTGCTCAGGTGATTCAGCTGCTCTGACGTTTTAGCATTTTGTGTGTGGCTCCAGGTCTCACCTACCCTCCCCGTGCATTTCCATGCGATGGGGGTCTGCCATCCTCGCAGCTGATACAGATCTATTTAGCTTCTCCCCCTTGCCATACCTGCAGCCTGTAGCAGGTTGTCAGGGAATGAATTTTCATTTTCTCCCCCGTGAGTCCATCACGTGGCTGTCACCAGAATTTGCTCTGTCTGAACTCCTCCATCCCCCTGATTTATGGCTGGTTGATGAGAGGTTGGAGGGCTCTCAGTGTAGCAATAATCTGCACCCTGGTCCGGCACCCATCTAAAGTTAGGATTTCTGATGTAAATATTTAGTCCCTGCAGTACAGCAATCATTTACCAAATTATTAAATAACTTTTTGTCGGACCAAACACCTTTGGGATATTTTTCTAGGTCAATATTCATCAGCAGACCCCGAATGTAAAGGTTAAGTGCACATTTCCTCTGCCAAACAAGAATGAATTTCAAACCTGATTGATTCTGGTCATGGAAACCGTAAATACTTACTCCAAATGGTAGATAGGTTACTAAGTCCACTCATTTCCACATCTGATATCGATAATACTCTGCTTCCCCCTTATCAGCCCCTCTCATATTTCACCGGCGCGAGCGGCGTGCGGGGAGCCGGCCGTGCCTGCCGGGGCTGGCTGATGGCCCCTGCCTTCCCCCACACCATTCTTCAGTGGTCCTTGAATCTTTCACCCCTGTCACTCCTCTTTCATCATTATCTGAGGTGATCGGTCAGTCCTGTGCCACCACCTGTCTCTTCGATCCGATGCCAACAGTACTCCGGAAAACTGTCACTCCCGAGCTCCTTCCATTTATAGTGAGTCTCATTAACACCTCTCTTCCCTCTGGCCATGTGCCACTACAATTTAAGATGACTGTTGTTACTAAACACGCACCAAAAAATATGTTAAAATAGCGTTAAGAGCCTGATTTAAATCTATTAAAGCCTGACAATTTGGAGCTAAAATCTCCCTCCGTGTCTGCGCGTGGTTAGGGGGGTGCATCTATTTTACATTAATGTATTTATACCTGTATAAATAGATATATGCATGTATTCCCCCTCCCACGGTTTCCCCTCAGCCTCAGCATTGCCTCTCGTCTGGGAACAAACGCCGCTGCCGGCCCCCAGACACAAAGCCCGAGTAAAGAGGATTTATGCCGGGGACATAAAGGCAGCCAAGGGAAGGGAGAGGAGAGGTGGGGGCAGCATGAGGGGTTCCTGGGAAGAGCTGGGTCCGGGCAGCCCTGCCCTGATCCCACAAAGCAGCTCAGTGTGCATTTCTATCTAAGCACGTGGGCAAGCCTTTTCAAGAGAAATAATCATACCGATTAACCCCATGCATGATGCTGCCTTCGTTTCTTTTCACCTTGATTTTTCTGTCCTGGAGCAAATGGGGATAATAATACCTAGATCATAACTACAATCCCAGAGTGTTCTCCAGAAGGAGACTGTGAACATACTCAAGTTACCTTTAGAATGAAATGTTTTTAAGCTTTTAGGCACCCAAAGATGCTTTAATGATTGAAATGATCTAAACAGCATCAGGAGTGTGGACCACCTCTGAGCTGTGGTAAACATTTTGCCACTCTCTTTATACAATTTCAATCACTACATTGCTACAAGATCTATTAAAGACCACTCTGGTGGTTTTTAACTGACAACTGTTTTGCTTGCTGTACCTTCACCCTTGAAATGAGTTAGGATTTTCTTCTGCCCAAGTCTCCCACAACAGCACTTGTTTGAAAGGCACAAATGAGAAAAAGGTGTGAGCAATTGCAAAGAGTGAAACCAAAGGGTTGCTCTCCTTTTGGGAAGCCAGGCCAGCACCAAAAGCATTTTGCAGGCAAGGAGAGGCCTCTGCAGCTCCCACATGCTCCTGTGTCTTTGCACGTGGATCTTCTATGGCCACCACTTCCACTGCCAGACCTCCCAGTTGAAGTGCTGCTGGGGATGCCCTGAAGCACAAAAATAACCATGGATCTCTTCAGGAGGACTCGGTGCTTACACCTGAGCACCTGCATAAGCCCTGACAAGGTCTGGGGCTTAAGATCTCAGAGCTCTCAGGTTTGTTCTGCTGAGAAAGTGCCATTTGGAAAGCTAAAATTCAGTGGGGCAGGGAGCAGGGGGCTGTGCGTGGCCACCTGCTCCCACGGGCTGATGGACACAGGTGGGGGTGTGTACATCTGAACTATTCCAATGCAGGCAACACTTTACAAGAAAAATAAAGCTGGCACAATTTTAGTGGTTCTTTTTAAAAATGCAGGCTAAAATGCTGCATGTTTTTAGGAAAATATATTAAAATCAAGTGATGTGAAAGATTTTATCTTTTTTAAAGTCTCAGCATACTAAAAAGCATAGACATATATAGCAGATTGCCAACTTAAATATAAAACATAGCATTTTTATTGGGTCGGATTCAGCCCAAAAACCCAGGTTTGATGGCCACAAACTCTGAGAAAGTACCAGAACATGAATTTAGAGCTATAGCCAAATTTTGCTACTGGTCTTCGTTTTGATGTTGAACAATGTTTTAACAATGAGCCCACTCTTGGACACTCAAGTTTCAATTGGGCTTCAAACATGAAGGCTCCTCTCTAGCAGGCAGCTGCCTGCAAGTAGAGGGGATGCCTGTACAGAGCTCCCTGTAGTCTAAGGTCTCAGTGAGAGAAGGGCAAGGAGCATCAGAAGGCAAGGAGGAAACAATCTTTTATTTCTTTTTTTCCCCTCTGCAATATAGAAACAGCATGATTTTATTATTTTTTTTACATCTATAAAACGTTTACATACAGACTGAGATCCTGAATGCCAAGTCTGAGTGCAGAGTGAACCATTTTTGCCAAGAAACACCCTGTGGAAAATAAACCTTTGTAACAGAAGCACTCCTAAGAGCCACTGCATGAATGGGGCTGCTGTAGCACTCATCCTCCAGGCAGGCTCCTGCTTTTTCCAAGGCACATTCTCAATTTCCAGATATTCTCTTCATCTACACAGTGTTTAACAAGGTAAGATTAGATCTAGTAATGCTGAGCTCCACCTCTGTGTTCAGGCTACAGCACTGGAATAAAACACCTCCACTTCTTGCAGGTTACTGTCTATCAAAACACTTCCCCCAGTGTGGAGTTAGGGACCACCAGTGCCCACAGATGCAGCAAAGAAAAACATGCATCCAGTGGATGGAAACATGAGGGGAACTAAGCCACAGCTCTCAAAGCAGCACTCAAGCAATTCACATAAATTTCATCAAGAGATGGACATGCTCCTTCAAACCTTCACTTGTGTCTCTGCAAACTATGAACCTCCTTCACCTCTGATGCCAGTTTCACTGCTATGTACATATTTGCCAAGTAAAGCCTTTTGAAACAGATTTTGAAGTGTCTTGCATCATTCCAAGGAATCTGATTGAGACATTTAAAATGTGAACATCTAAAAGCATGATTATTTTTTTTCTGATTATTTTCCTCTTTTTCATCATTCCTCTACATCTTAAGGTTATCACAGAATCACCAAGGCTGGAAAAGACCTTTAAGATCATCAAGTCCAGCCTACGACCAACACCACCACACCATCTAGACCATGGCACTAAGTGCCACATCCAGCCTTGCCTTGATCACATCCAGGGATGGTGCCTCCACCACTTCCCCGAGCCCTGGCTGCACCAAATGGTTAGTGGCATCTTCCTGTCATGTCGATGTTGGGAATCATATTTCTGGTCCTGAAATTTGCTTTCAACATTATTGATCATACAGTCTTGCTCTGTGATCTGGAACATAACTTACTTACTTTTGTGGCATTAACTAATCTAAATGCAGTGACTACAGATGGATTGCCAGCCTCATGATACCTGGTTATTGATTCCTTGGGTGCTGTGTGGTCAGAGGGAAGCCCTGGTGTGGTGTGGCACAGCTGCCCAGGCTCTGCACTGCCTCCTCCCCTGCTGACCTCCTCACTAAGGTCTGGACAATAGAAATTAAGCAAAAGAAAAAGGATTAAATGCATTTATGCATATTTTTAATGCTTATAAAAAGCACAAAAAAGACTTGGTGCTTTTTGTCACCGTTAATCCCAATATTACTTGTCTAGTTATGAACAGCATCAGTTTTACTATTTATTATTCTTATTTCCACCTGAAAACTAACCTCGGTTATGATGCTGAGACCAAAAGAAAAATCTGTAATGGTTAAGAAGCCATTGTGCTGTTAGTGTTCCTTATCCTGCTTGTGGGCAATGGTCATTACTTTTTGTTTCCCCTCTCCAGCCCCTGTACCTCTGTGCCCAACGTGCAGGTCTGTGTGTTGCTCAGAGGCAGGGCTCTGCTTTCACTGTCAACATTCCCAGCACATGAGGCAGTGAGATCCTCACTCCCAGTACCAGTCAGTACAAATAACATCCAAAGGCAAGCAGATATTGCAAGCACAAATCATTCTTTAGCACAGAAGGAAGGAACAGCAACAGTATTTGAAGATGCTGATTTTAATTATGCATTCCTGTTGCACAAAGTTAATCTTTTAACCAAGTTTTCAAGTGGTTTCTAATTACATATGCCATGGTTTAGGTGTTTCTCAATCCAGAATGTTTGAAATACTTGCCTTGCCTATACCAACCCAAAACTTCACCTAAAATCCATCCTTATATAGCCTGTGAATAGTATTTTTAAAATAAAACAAAATCCTCATTCACAGTCTATGGCTAGATCATCAGCAGATGATTATCACATACCAGAAATAAGCTCTTCTAAATGCAAATGAACACAAAGAGGATGGCAAGAGGGGCAAACTGCAGCAGTCCCATGAGCAGTCATCCTTCCTAGTGTTTTGAGACTAAAGAGGGCTTAGGTGAAGGTACCTTGCTGCCTCTACAACCTCTTCACATGTTTTAAATACAAGCAAAACAACAACAAAAACCAAACCAAACAAAACCAAAAAAGGTTATGCTTGGCTCAGAATCATCAGGTCAATGGGTTTCATGTCTGTTGGCATGCCAGATTTATACAGTCTCCCATATTTAGCTATAGGGGCTGCTGCCATACAGTGAGAATAATGAACTGCAAATAATTTATCTCATTAAATGGCTTACCAAGACATTTTTCCAAAATTTCAGACATGGGAATTTTCTAGTAAGCTTTTATTTGATGCTTAGTGCAATAAAGTTTTTGGTCCAACTGTACCACAAGTATCAGCAACAGCAATAAATTATAGTACTGTTCTCCTCACAACAAGAAGATCCTACTTGCCATTACAAAAACTGCTTATGTTGACCATAGCTCACTTATAGACCACGAATTTATTGGGAAAGGGTATTTGAGAGTTTCACAATCTCTGGTCTATGCAGATGCACTAGCCCTGCTCACTACACTCCATCCAACTGTGCCTGTAGACAAGGCTTCCAGGAGGTGTTTAGGGAGCTCAGGGTTGGGGAAAACAAAGGTGATGCTGCAAACAAGTGAATTTAGAATCCAGGAAGACACTTTGTTAACAGCATCATCATAATGTTATCCAAAGGTGACTGAGGGTGCCGTGCACATTGAGCCACTGGGGAGTCAGCAACCTTTCAATCTTCACTTGGCCTTTCTTGCAGCTTCCACCAAAGTCCCTGCTCCAAATGCATTGGTTCATCCCTTCATTTGAGCCTCTGACCTGCTGATTTGTTTATTTTTGTTGTTAATTTGCCCATCTGCTAATGTTTGTTTTGTCATTTGTTTACTTCAAGTTAATGTTTCTTTGATTTTATTGTGGAGCACTATGAGGTCCTAAATGATACGGGCATGTATAAAAATAAATGATGGTTATTTATCATTATCATTATTGCACTTGGGCAAGTCTTTAGCTCACTAAAGATGCTGTCTTCGGGGGCCTCTGAGATTTTACTTTTAATCTTGGGGAGATTTCTGATTTCTGGGATATATCCCTAATAATGAGCTGCCTAGGAAAAATGTGATCTTAATTTTCCTGAGCATGTGATGAGACGTATTAATGATGAAAGGTAGAAACAACCCAACCCCTAAATCCCACTTCCCCAGTCCAAGTTGGACTTTTTTTACCCTTTTAACTATTAGCAAAAAAAACCAAAGAGCAAATGCATATGAAATTTGGGAAAGACTTGTAGAAATTCAAGGTGTCCCTAACTAAAGTGGGAAATAACAGTGTGGGTTAAAGAGGAGGAAATACAGTTAGTAAAGTACCTGCCTGGCACAGGGAAATGGGAGAAGGTTAACCAAGTTAATCTTCCCCTATTTCCTGCACTCCTCGCAGAAGGCCTCCAGGCTGAACCATCATTAGGAACCATATAATTGACTCATCCACAGGATTTCCTTTTTGTGTTCTGAATTATGGCAGATTTTCCACATTCTTTTCTTTTTCTTTTCTTTTCTTTTCTTTTCTTTTCTTTTCTTTTCTTTTCTTTTCTTTTCTTTTCTTTTCTTTTCTTTTCTTTTCTTTTCTTTTCTTTTCTTTTCTTTTCTTTTCTTTTCTTTCTTTTTTCTTTTTTCTTTTCTTTTTTAATTTTAAACGTTTGAACCATTAAAGCAGCAGGAATCCTTCACCTACAGGTAGAATATTTGTCCTATTAGTGAGAACACAGAGCCATTTCTAATTCAGGACACTGCTACCACATATTCCCCAGCACCATTAAAATCTGCTGATTAACCAATGGACCAATGGATCTCCGTGTGCTATACAGCTGTCACATCAGATGTTTTCTCTGCTACAATTGGTGTGTAATTTTGCTGGGTTTAAGTGCAGAAGAGGGGAATTTCCTTGTGATGGTACAAATAATTCATCATGGGCTATGACTCAAGATTGTTATGAGGGAAAGAAATATCTCACGGTTATACTGTAGTTCATCCTACACCTGACAAGAGAGTGTTTGGCACATATAGTGGAAGCTTGATAAAATGTTTTAAAATCAGACACCGAAAAAGAATTGCAAAAGAAATTCTTCTTCAGAATCATTTTGTGCTGAATTATTTCTTTTTTACTTGAAAGCCCTGTTAATATACAGAAAGCATAGCAGGTCTGCTCTTAAATGGGTGTGAAAACCCAGCATAATCACTCATTTCATAGAGAGGCGCCTTCCTTTTTGTTTTGTTTTCCAAACTGATTTTAAGAACAGAGAGAAGCGTGTCCTATAGCAAACAGTATAAAACAAATGTTGCCAGCTTTGCTTCATTATGTGGTACATTGTAGTTTTATGCATGTACGCTGTGTGAACAAGAGGGTTAAAAGTTAAACAGTAGCCTAGGGCTAACACACTTGCAAGCTGAACAGGTACAAAATAGGCTTTTGTTGCTTTCAAACTATTACTGTATGTCTTTAGCAGAAACTAACAGAACGGGCATCTGTGTGCAAAAATGTATTTCCTTACAGTTCCAGGTATTATGGAATGGGACTATTTTAATGGCTGAAATGCCCATATGACCTTTAATCCAAAGTCATAAATTTGTCAGTGTCTGAAGCTGGCAGGATCTCATTCCTAATGAGTCCGGTTTTTAGGACTTTGTATATCACAAGTACCCTCAGAGAGTGCCAGGGAAAGTAACCTCCAGTGAATTTGGGGTGAGGGTGTTGGTGAATCAGTAAAGGGGAATAAAAGAGAGTGCCTTGTGATGAGAGTGTTGGGAGAGCTTTGCGTAAAGCGATGAAGAAAGGGTGAAACACGGCAAGCTCAGGTTATTCTATATTTCATAACATGATAAATAACTCCTAGTCATGTTTATGTATAATGAATTACAATCCTGCTACATTTACCTTAGTAACATTTTACAGAGGTTGTATTTTACTCCCAACTACCAATTATGTCATCATCCTGGCATTTACCTGGACGTAATGATACACAGCAAACCCATTCTTGTAACATAACTCACGGCTTAAAAGTGTTTGTAAAGCCACACGGCATCCTATATAGTCATAATGACTTGGATATTGCTATTAAATTTTACAGATTAAAGTTTACTAAATCTTAAAGTCTTGCACCGGCTCCAATATTTCTTATTAATCCTGCAGGAAAAGATGCTCAGCTATTTAAATGTCAAAAACAATGTAGCCCTCTTTAAAAAGAAAAAGAAACAACCCAAGCAGGGACAGGGTACTCACCAATAAAGACCCAGGACAACGTAACCATCCTGCAACTTCACTATCAAGCTCCACACGAATTTTAATAGTTCACTGAACACATCCCAGGGAGTTTCTTGCACCAGCATTGTTGTTTCTGTGGAAAACGAGTTGGGAAGGGCACAGGCACTTCCCAGCATCTCACTGCAGGTTTCATTTCTGCAGAACCCAAAAACTCAGTCAGAAATATCTCCTGTAACATTATCTTGCATTTATTCAATTTAATTTCAGTTGGAGAAGGATAGCATATAGATCTTTTTATAAGCTTGTAAGGTCACCAAATTTAAATTAAAGTGACCTCTTTTAAAGCACATTAATAAAAGTACTATGTGGAGGGAAATTTAATATGAATGGTTAAAATGCATGGAATTCAGATTTTACTGTCAAACAGCTCAATTAAACAAATTGAATTTTTAAGCAACAAAAGGGAATTGAATCAAATTAGAAACAGAGTGGGATCTGAAATGTGGACATTTATGAGTGATAGTCACAGGGCCCTCCAGCAGTGAGTTTTCTTTATTTGTTGCCTCAGCAGTTAGAGGGGTTGGCAGGCTGCAACACAAAAGGATAAAAATGTTCACCATTGAAACACAGTTTTTGGCTCCCAATAAATCATCTGTCACTTCATCACAGCCCAGTAGATAATGAGCAATAAAGTTTTCACACTCAGGCAATGAGGAAGCAGACACAAGAAATACAGCTAAAGCTGCTGCCTCTCTTTTCTGGAAACGCAAGGTGCTTTGTGTAATAAATGACCTCTGGATTTCTGGAAAAGAATAGTTCCAGCCTCAGTAAAACAAGCCATTTGATGCACTAAAAAAAAGCAAAATCTAATAACATTATTTAGTTCCTTTAATGAAAGAAATAATCACATTATATCTATGAGCTACAGCCATCTATAACAGGAAGAGATTCCAGGGTATTACCTCTGAAGTTGTCTCTCTACTGCCAGCAAAGCACATTGCTGAAAACACAATAAAGCTGCACAATAATTTGAAGTGTGATTGTTTGCAGAGGTTCAGGAGACATTTGTGTTAGGAGCCCGATCTGGTGAGGTTCCCTCAGCTGTCCCTCCCCAGCAAGGCTGGATGCCCAGCACATCCCCAGGGGCACCCCTTTCCACAAGGGACCTCTGGGAGTGTCTCAGCAAGAAGATGCAATATCATCAGGCCAAATGAATTGCATATGGGACTTGTCTTGATCAGAACATTTTTTTTCATATTTTTAAACAGTATTTTACCTTACCCTGGTACCTTCTAATTGCTGTGGTGGTGAATATTTTGCAATTATTATGCCACAACTCAAGCAAAAACAGTTGCTACTAAGTTCACAGCAACTTTTTGTTGTTGTATTTTAATCTGAAGTTTCAACTCCCTTCAGCGTGGTAGTGCTAAACATACTCATAATTCAAATTTCATATCAAAGACACCTCAGCAAGGCCACATTATGAAGTCTACTTCACATGCAAAGTGTACCAGTCAAAAAGTAATGATGGAGCCTGTAAAACACATAAAAAGTATAATACATTGATCCACATTTTTACTTTATATCAGCATTTGAAGTGACTTGTAAAATAATATCATACATTCTTGTCATATGCAAATGCCAACTTGATATTTGCATAATATGTCAAGGTAGAAAAATGCATATAAACTTTGGAAAAGTCTGCATTTTTGTCATTCTCTTATGTAGCTAATTAGCAGCTTGAAAGGAAATGGAAAGCTTCTCTTCTCTGAGTGTATGTCAGATAAAGGCACTGAAGCCTGCTTATTTTCTAGACCCTGTAAGATGAGCAATTAACATATCCATTTTATTGAGCTGCTTACACTGATCCATAGCTGGAAAGGTGGTTTATTGGCTTCCCAAGTTGAATGCAAATATACAGTCCTGTTGGAACAGAGGTCACAGAAATGTAAATGAAAAAGGCCACATTCTGCTGTTGGAACGGTGTAAATCCAAGCAAACTTCCCTGAGATGGATAAAACCTTGGATTTACCCCAACAGAGCAGAACTGGCTCCAAACAGCTCCACAGATGGACCTTGGCAATGACAAGTATGTGAAAAAGGCTTTTCTGTAGCTCAGATCCTGTCTTAGTTCATTACAAGGTCCTAATACCCCGTGTGAAGGTTTATGCTGTATTCTTTTTATAATATTAAAGATGTATTATTTATACCTACAGTGGCCATGCCATAGAATACATGAGTAGAGTTTGTTTAGCAAGAGAGTGAAAAAATATTTGCTACAGGGGCAGTCTGGCAATATTGCTTGTTAAGGCATGCTATTTGTAAGCAAATTTATATGAAAAGTATGCAATGTCTAATACTAAACTACTCCAGCCCCAGACTGAAGGGTGATTTTACAAACGTCCTGCAGCACTCAATCATTCCTTCATTTTAATGTCTTTATTTTATGATTTTGTTGATGAAATACTACTTACCCAGTGCTCAAAATTCCTTTTAGGCTGCAGGCACTGGCTAGTTGACACGGCAAGCCATATTTTACAGCTATATATTTCAGCTTTCTCTGTCCAAGTTGGAGGACACAGTAGCCAAGATGGTTTTTCATAGTAGAAATATATTTTCATATTTATTTATTGATTTGACTAATGTATCTATTTTTCAATTCACGTGCTTATGTTTCAATCCATTAAAGTGATTCATGGTCAAATAATATGTTATTGCAAGTACAAAGAGGAGATAAAACCACTGTACACTGGCTATAACACAAGAATAAAAATAATAAAAATCCATTGCATGATTAAATATAGTTTTTAATCCCCAAATGATCAAGAGTAAACTGATGTTTTTAATTATTTTTCTTTAAAATAAGTTGGTGGGTTTTTTTCTAAGTAAAATGCAATTACCAATTAAATAAGTTCTCAGGAATAAATATTCTTAGGCAATCTAAGTGCTCAGTGTAAAACTAACATAACACATCAAATTACTATCCAAATAAAAAACTCAAAGGGCTTTTAATTAGTTAAAATGAGAACTAAATGGCAACTGGTACAGGAATGCTGTGCCTGTCACCTCCAGGTCAGGGCTGGAGGAAAGCCCAGTGCTGTGGTGGCCTGAAGCTGCAGCTGTAAGGGCTGGTGACTGCTCAGTACTGCACCTGACATTGCTGGGCTTGGTCCAGGGATTTGGAGACAGACAAAAAAGTCTACAAAAAAGCTGAAGAAACCCCCAAACCGAGATGAGCTGTGCCCAACCCCAGCCCTGGGACATCTCCAGCCTCCAGTGCAGAGACCAGCCTTGCCCTTGCACTGCCGTGAGATAGTTCTCATTCGTTTTTTCACCAAAAAATAGTCTGCCTTTCCTCCTGCCCTTCACTCTTGAACTCTGAAACTTTATGGGAAGCAAAGGCAATGCCAGGAGAGGCCTCGGGGACTGGCTGGAGAGGGATGCTGCCTCTTCAGAGAGAGGTGAGCACACCTGCTGCCCCAGCATGGGAGGCAGGCTCAGCCTGCAGGATCATCCTCAACGTGAACATGAATTTGTCATGTCAGGGTCAGGAGGAAAAAGCCTTCCCGAGGACACACTCTGCTCAGACCACCCACTGCAGGCTGAGGAACACAGTCACTGCAGGGCTTCGTGCTCAGAGAGGATCATTTATTCATGAATGTGCACCTTCTCCAGAGCTGGAAAATATTTCGCCTTTTCTGGAAGAAAGCTTCCGTGTTTTTCAAACCAATACCCAAAACTAATTTATCAGCCTAACTAGTGGACTTTTCCCCATAAAGCCCTGACAAACAGCAATTCTTCCAGATTAAGGCTTCTGCATTGCTGTTGGTAGGGTTAGACAACAGAAATGTCCCTCATGCCCATCTCTCCTGTCCATGTCTTGCATGGACAGTCAGTTGCCTATGGAAAAAAAAGTACAACACTGAAGTGATGTCCATGAGATAGGCTGCTGGTATCTCTAGAATTTTTTAAGAAAATCAGAGCCAAGAACTGAATGTCCACCATCAAGTTTTGGGCATGCAGATGGCAGCAGACTCTGGATATAGCACCAGAATTAAAACCCAAAGCTTCATATTTTCAGAAGAAACTAAGAGTTTTGGATGTTCTGAGCCTGAGACATTGGAAAGAGGGCTCTGCTACTGAAAGGTGCTTGCTCAGCAGTCACTCAAAGCCCTTGGTCTCAAACCTGAGCCTCCAAAAATCTACTAATCATTTATCAGTAGCACTTTCAGAAATAAAAGTTCCAGATTCCAGAAGGAATAAAAGAAAAAGAAAACAAAAAGGAAATGAGGGAGAGAAAAGGGATTCTTTTCATTCTTTCTTTGGCTAGAAGTCTCCATTTTAAAAAAAAAAAAAAAAAGGTAAAATAGGGGAGTCATTTTAGCAAGGAGTATGGAGCAAGTTGATGCTAATGGCAAAGACAAAAAGGAATAAAAAACCCAATAACCCTAAATACATTAAATGAAGAAGACAATAAGCCAAACTATAGAAAGATCTGAAATTGAAATGTAAAGGACAGGCCCAGAGAAGGGGAAGTCTCAGAGCCCGCAGTGAACAAACGAGGAGTGGGGTGACATCCTCATTTAAACTCCAACCTTTTTACACTTATTGCAAGGCCTGTGATGGCTCAGTAATTATAGATCAGCCATGGGAAATATCCCCCACGCAGGAGCTGAGGACAGTATAGAAATAGGAGGCAAGGGGGAGGCAGGGGGAGTGGGGAGGGCTGAGGGCTGGGGAGGAGGGCAGGGCACATGGAGGCCCAGCTCAGCGGGCAGCCCAGGAACCCACCGGCATCCGGACACACTTCCAGAGCCCGCCAAGTTGCACCATTTCATTTCTGCACCCTAACTCTGGGAGGATGAAAAGGTAGTTTAAAGTCACCTTAGCCCCCCCTGGGAAGCAGAAGCACAGAAGGCTGTCAATGTGTTGAGGTACAGCAGCTGAGAGGCTCTGGAGAGAGAGAGCTAAATGAATAGAAACTTGTTAAATGATGTGAGTTAATGAGAGCATTTTGGAATTAACCAGCTTCCATGACTTTAAATAAAACCCCAATGTCATTTTAAATTAGATTTTGTACATTTTTTAAACCATTATTTATTTATTTTTCACTAGGTGCATTGGTGGGAAGATGGAAGCATTAAAATTTAATCTCCTCAACCCACTAGTGGTCAAAGACTGATACTTGTTCCTCACCATGAGTCCGGGAACATGAGGACAGAGGCAACAGCCAAGGGGTTTACCAAGAGATGGTGGAGTCACTACCCCATGCACCCAGTGTTGGTGGGTGTGAGAAGCTGAGGTCTACAGACAAGTATGAGACCATAGATGATGGAGCCAACATCTGGTATCACCCTGGTGACTCCAGTCCTCACCTCAAGTGAGGTTTTTGCACAGCAGATTAACACACCACGGTTTGGCAGCCCTACCTTGTGCCCTGCCTCAGTGCATGCTGTTGGCTGGGACTGGAATGACTGCTCTTGACATGAATATACCTTCAGTGGTCATCACTTTCCTTGGCCTGCCCTAATGGCATGCAGGAGAGGTGAAGTTGCTGCAATTTTCACTTATTTATTATTGTTAGTATTGCTCCTGTTATTATTATTGTTGTTGTTGTTGTTGTTATTTAAGTCAACTTCTTCACAGACAGGTTATTTTAAATGAAAGGCTCTCCCTGCCAATCAGTGGAAGATGAGGGAGCATCCTTTGAAGGAAAATCAAGTGAGGTGAGCCTGGCTGATAAATGAAGTCAGTTCTTGCATCAGACCTGTGCTGTGAGCAGGAAGATTTCTAGATCTTAGAAAAATGGTCCGGCGGGGTGGGCACCAGCCTGGCATTCTGGTGGCTAAGGTTCAGATTTCTTTTTTTTATGACATTCTCACAGATAGCCTCAGACCTGATCACTTCTGAAATTTTCATGCAACTCCATTTAAAAATCATCGAAATTTTTTTTTTCTCACTTCATTTGTATTGTAGTTTCTTGCAGGTACAAACTGGGGATGCTGGCACTGTCAGACTCACAAGACCAATGTGAAGTTAAAGGCTATGATGATGTCCCTGGCAGCACAGTACTAGATGTTATGAAAATGTTCTAGTCAAATATAATTAATGTTGTTCACAGTGCAGTTGTAAGTTGCCCTTCTGTGACACTTCCCAGTCTGCAGAACTGCTTTGTTAGGGAAAACAAAGCCTGTGATGGTGGTGGGTTAACACACCCATGTCTGCAGTGGGGTGAGCATGGCAGGCTCCAGCCAAGGACAAGATACAACCCCCAAGGGTGGGGAGGGAGATTCCCCTGAGGCATTCCTAGGTGACACCCAGCTTTATGATGCACAAGGTTGCAGCACCTGAAGAAACTGCTCAGGGCTAGAACCCGGTATCTGAAATAGTCACCAAAGCCCTAGGGCCAGATCCTGAGTGTTAATGGCAAATAGGACAGCAAGAACATCTGACTGCAGTATGTGCAGCTGAGACTGGGGAAAACAGCTGTAAACTGGTCACAAAATGGAAGAGAAAGTGAAGGGAAAGAAGAAGGATGGGGTGGGGGACACAGCAAGCCCCACAGCTGTCCCACTGCAACCTGCTCCCTGCACGCACCAACACAGAGCCACAGTAAACTTAACACCAAGCTGCAGTTTAAAAATTCACAGAGCTTTTATATGATAATTACTGTTATTATAACTGGCCCATGAAATAAACACCTCTCCCAATTATACAAAAGGCACAAGGTCCTTAAGAGACAGAAATCTCACAATAAGATTTGCTTTCCAGCACAAAGACATAGAGTGGGAGGAGTGCAAGATGAATAATAATAATATTATGGTACATATAATGTATGTTTTAATTAGCTAAAGGTAATTAAATGAAGTTTGTCACGATTATATTAAGGTCAGGTCTCCACATGGTTTCATCAACAACATATTAAGACAAGGGAGGTGATGCCAAATTGGGGTTTAAACCTAATCAACATAATTAAACAAAGCAAGAACATGTGTTTAGAGCTACACCCATTTTACTGATCTCTCTGTTTTAATTACTCTTGTAGAGTAAATATTAGTACCAAAATAACTCTTAATTAAATTTTTCCCATACAAACAGAAAACTTCTTTTAATTTGCTATTTTTGTAAAATGGATGCACAATATCTAGGTCTTTTGTAGTAGAAACCATTTCAAAAAAGTGTGCTCAAATTATGCTAAACAGCCTAATACATTCCAATGTCTTGACATACTGACTTCTAATGTGTGGGAAACGGGAAACTACACTGGCCTAAAAAAGTCATGGGAAACCATAAAAACAAACTAAGCATAATTTAAACTGATTGGATGCTTCCTTGTAAGAAGTTCTTCATTTCTAAACACAAAATGTGGACATTGAAATGTGGTCAAGTTATGATTTAAATTAGAAAAACATGTTTTCTTAGGTTTCTATCTTGCAGTATTTGGCACAACTCAGACACTGGGGAAAGAGTAATGTCAGTAATGTTTTAAAAAGTGCTTAAGTGGCTTTGTCCTGGGTCAGGCTGAAATGGGACTTGGGTGCTCAGCAGCCCCGAGGATGAGTTTGCAAGGGCTTACAAATGTTTAAAGCTGTCTAGGTGTCTAAAACAAAAGGTATAGGGGTATTTTCAAATTCATTACTGTATTTTTAAAATTCTGACCTGAAGAAGATGACGTCTCATTCATATCTACTCTGGATAAAAGGCTACAGATATTTTTTTAAGTACGAGAAGAGAAGGCTTTAGGGAGACCTTTTAATGGCCTTCCAATACCTAATGGGAGCCTACAAGAAAGCTGGGGAGAAACTTTTCACCAGAGAGTATAGTGATAGGACAAGGGGTAATTATTTTAAACAGAAAGAGGGGAGATTTAGTTTAGTATTAGGAAGAAGTTCTTCACCATGAGGACAGTAAGGTGCTGGAATAGATTGCCCAGGGAGGTTGTGGAAGCCCCCTCCCTGGAGGTGTTCAAAGACAGGTTGGATGAGGCTTTGTGCAGCCTGGTCTAAGTGGGAGGTGTCCCTGCTCTTAGCAGGAGGTTAGAACCTGATGATCTTTAAGGTCCCTTCCAACCCTATCCATTCCATGATTCTATAAGTCTTTGGACTAATATCCGCTCAGAAATCAGATTTTCACTTTAAAAAAAAGTGTAACTAAAATAGGCATGAGGGCAGGGGCTTTTCTACCTCTAACATAGCATGGCAAGAGTTAAAAATATTAGAGGGTAAAATTATGAAAGCCACAGAAAGATCAGCCTGCACAGAATGAGCCCTTCTGAGCACAAGGCTGGCAAGCACTGGCACGAAAAGGACCCCAAATGAGCTAAGAAGTCTTCCACTCCATCATGAAGAATTGTTCTCTAGAGTAACTACCAGTGGGGAAATGCTTAAAACACTTACCATATGTGGCTAAGAAGGGTCTAATTTGTCCATTTGGAAATTTTGCCTCTTTTGAAAGGATAGTTAATTTAAAGTAATTTATTTCATAGGTGAAGCTTTATTCAGAGTGGTTAATATATCACCCTTGGTTGCCTGAACAATTAGAAATTGTCACCAAAGAAAAATGTTGCAGTTCATGTAAATAACTATTTACCTAAAGGAAATGGGAATCCACGAGAGTCAGCATACTTTAATGAGCCATGACAATAGGAAAAAAAAAAAAAAAACATATAAAAAAAGCCAATGGTACACTTCATCTGCTAAAGCTGACATTGCTTATGGTAAAAATTGGCCAAAACAACTACTATTTGTTTTTTTTTCATGTCAGAAATAATGCAGCTTGAAATTTTCAACAGGCAATACGTGTCCAGACCATTTGTTACTTCTAATGGCCTAATTGTTCTCCTGGCAGAAATAAAAAATTAGGGCACTTATGTCATTTACCTAAATTTCTAATTAATGCGATGGTAATAGGGAAACTGGAGCAGGAGAAAGAGGGGAAAAAAAAAGGAAAAGTTGGGTGAAAAATGTTTCTCCTGGTCTTTCTACAATTTGTCTTTGTTAACTTTCCTACAATCTTGGCCTCCTATAGAGTGATTGCTGCAGAGATGTGTCACAGTTTTGCAACTGGACAGAACTAACTGACCATTGAAAAATATGACTTCTTCTACCTGAGCCACTGAAGAGGTGTAATAAAAGCACCAACTGCAGCACAATGTTCTTTATGTTGCCTCAAAGGAATGTGCCATTAAAATCATGCAAGCAATATTATTCCCAAAAAAAGCTAAGAAATCTGCACTTATGCTGCAATTCCATCTGAGAGTTTTCCAGCTCCCCATGTCCAACTCAGCTGTACAACTCATCCTGCAAAGCCAGTCTGTGTCCTCCTTAGGATGCAGGACAAAGAGCAATTTAACTGAATTTCACCCACTCTGCATTTCAAACCATCACTTCCAGAAGGCTGGGGTTATTTCCCTGTGCTGTTTTAGCAGAAAGCAGTGAAACTGCAAAGATGCTTCCAAGCCACCTGATTTTAGTTCATGTTGCTTCACATTGTTACAGAGGGAAATGCATCAAAATGCATCAACACACTTTGGAAACACCTCCGAATCTGTCTCAAATTTACTTGGTCCTGCAGTCCTGGCAAGTGACCACCATCTTCTCAATATTTATTATTGAAATGACATGGAGGCAGCTCAAGGTGATCTATGTTTATCCATACTGTGAAGATATTTACACCTACTTTGAAATGATGCCATACGTTGCTCATACCTGCATATGAGGAATGCCATTAAAATACTGTTATCAGGAAATGCACAGAAGCAGAAAATTGAGGAAATTTTAAAAGGAGCCCTAAGCAGGGTTGGTCCAACAAGGTCTCCAGGAAATTTCAGACAGAGATTGGGTCCCATTTCTCAGCTGTGCTTAGATCTACCTGAGGTGCCAACAGGGTAGCCCAAAAATGTTAAGAAACTAATGGGTTTCCTATTGCTTTAAAATATTCCTCCCATGGAAGAGATATTCAAGTAGATCTGTAATTAAACTGTAAATAAACTGGGAGCAAACCAAGCAAGCATACACAAAGGCCCAAATGGAAAAGAGAGGGGATACCAAGGAGAAGGTCTGAGATCTAAACCTCTACGAAATGTGAGCTCAGAGTCATGGGTAAATGTCAAAGTCTGCTGAAGGTTCCTGTGGGTAGTTGGCTCATCCAACAGTGGATGAACATGCTTCTCTGTTTCTGACCATGTCTTAATCTTGGGCCCAACACCCTAAACATATCCCCAGCAAGTTTTCCCCTGGATCTTTCCTGGTTTAAAGCAATCTCTGCTTTAAAATTATGACCTGGAGTATCCTACCTGTGCCAAACCTTCGTTACCATGAGATATTCCCATTAGAATCTGGGTTCAATGTTTCAAGAGTTAACTCTAAATCCCAACCCATTGAGCCTTTATTTTCAACAAGCCCTCAACACCCGCAGGTCTGAGCCCGCATGGTGACAGCAGGAGCAGGTCCTTCCACTGCCTGGGGCAGGGCTGGGAGCAGCCCCCCAGGAGGGAGCCCCGGGGTGCCCCCTCCCAGGGCATCCAGCAGGAATGGGAACTGCCATCCCAGCTCCTTTTTCCCACCTGGACCATAACATTTCCTCTGCAGTCCAGGAGCCAATTTGGCACGAGCGAGGTATAAACACAGGGTTTACAATAGCATCAGCAACTGGCAGGAGCTGAACTCCAGCAGCACTAGCAAGTATTGCTAAAATAAACATGTAATAGGCAAAGGTCATGATGCCTCTTAATATAAAACCTGTGTCTTGTATAATGCATTCAAATGCTGGAGTGAGAGAGGGAGATAATATGATCCATTTGCCAGATTCCTCCTTTTAGTTGTAACACGAAGCCATTCCGGGCTGGAATGACCCAGAGATGATAATGAAGTGGATGATGATGCCATTGCCTGTGATAATGGTGTGACAGGGAGAATACCCTGGAAAACTGCACGAGCTGATAAGTGTAAAGGTATAAACAAACCCAAACAATATGGACTTACAGACATCAGTGCAGAACAAAAGAGAGGGGGGAATTTGAAGCCAAGAGATCAACATTAACAAAAAAAAAAAAAAAAAAAAGACTTTTCAAGGGTGACTTTTTCAGCAATTTTCTGTAGTTTCATTCACAGGCCCTTCAGCAGCAGCTTCCCGAAACTGAGCCCTTCCCAGCAGAAAGAACAGAAGGCAAAGTGTCTCATACTGTGGGGGGATTGCCTCTCCTGCCCAGGAACAGTTTGTAGCAAACAGTCCGCGATATGAAAATGTATTTAATGCAATTAATAATTTAAGAAGTGAGAGCATGTGCTCTTGGAGAGTTAAATGCTTGTCAGAGTGATAGATGCACGCTTCACCACCAATACATTTCGTATGAAGAGCAGAGGGATTTTGCAAACTTGTGTTGACCTTGGGTTGCAGTATATAGGAGGCAGATTGCACAGGCAGGCCTGCTTATGGTAGGAGAGTGCGTCAGCTCTCAATTTACAGCCCTTTCCCCAATTAAAGGACTGTAAAAACATTAAAATTAATGCAGTCTTAACTCCAGAGCAGGCTCTACTTTCTTAATTAGTGCATAATTATTCAGTTTTTGATATCCTGGAAAATTATCACATGGAAATTATTTTAGGCAGAGTAACAATGGCAAAAATCTCTCTCCCCCCCCCAACTCGATTAACATGTGGAAGTAATTAACACTTTATTACAGTGAAAATACTATTACTGCTAATGTTTAATGACTTTTGCCATTGCATCATAAGCAGGAAATTTAGAACACTACAGAGCAACGGGCTGCTATAAATATAGTACAAAGATTATAAACCAGCGTCAGATGATTCGCACTAACAGCGTTTAAGACAGGGATATGACATACAATGCGTTTCCAAAATGTCATGTGCAGGAAATATAATTTTCTTGATGAAGTCCACTCTGTACAGAAGAACAGCCAGTGCAATAACGTTGGACGCGTACAGTATAGGCAGCAGTGCTAGAGTCCTTGTAAAAGCCTGTTGTTAATCAAATTGAAACATAAAACCTGAAGCATAAAGTTATTTTCTCATAACAGTTTAATAGAAATTTCCAATCAAACAAAGGCCAAAAAGTGTTATTACGACATGAAGTTCCCTGTACAAACAACTTAAAATGAAGTAGGGGAAAGTTTCATGGGATTTATGGATTTTTGTTATTTAGAGTAAATGTCTACTGCAGATCTCCTATAAATGTCTTGAGAAATTATGCACCAGCTTCAGATGATTCACACTAACAGCAATTAAAATGCTGAGTCCACATAAGTGTCAAAGAGGTCAGTGCTCAGGAAATATCATTTCATTTCAGCTGGTGTGATGGAGCCAAAGGTACTGGAGACAAAAGAAGACCAAAAGGGACAGAGACAGCTTTGTCCTGAGCTGGGCATCTCTGCTGCTGTGACAAGGAGAAGACTGTGGCAAATCATTATGACCAGGAAAATATTGACCTGTTCTGCATCTACAGATGAGTAGAACTCGGGCAATGTTTACTAAAATGCTTCACTATCAAAATGTAAAAAGAGAATTGTATTTAATATCCAGCAAAGCCTTGTCGAAATTCCCAAACAGAAAACAGTGTAAAGAAATGCAATACAAAAGCTCTGTAAAAAAACCCCACAAATATAGCAGGAAACAAGCAGAAAACAAGGCTGACCCTGCACAGCCTCCAGAAAGATGCATAAAATCGTACTTTGCTTGTTTTGCTACTGCTTATGCTGTGGGACTGAGAATTAACAAAGTTAAGCACTAATCATCATTCCAGCCATGGAATTATTTTAAATTTTAATATTCTATGTGCATAGCTCATTGGGCTTTCCCCTTCTAAATATTTTTCTTGATGCTTTAAAATGTGTTCATTGAACTGGACCAGTTTCAATGGCTAATACTGTTCATAAATTAAGGAACCTCTTGTTTTAGACACTTCTCTTGGATCCATTGGCCATGGATATGGAGCGGAAGAACTTGGCATGAGGATGCTGAGTATAAATTGCTATTTTGGAATCACCCCTTACTAGCCAATGCCTGGAGCCAGCAGGCAAGAATTCACCTGAAGTGGACATAGCTATTCGCTCTGGGATTAACTTGTTGCAGTTGCAAATGAATCATGAAACCAGCTTTGGCAAACCCGAGCCTGGACCCTCTGTGGAACTGAAATAATGTATGTGAAAAACCTGAACTGGATTACGAGGCCATCTGGAATGCATTCGCCTCGTGCATTAGGAGTAGCAGTTTCCTTGACAGAGGTTGTGAAATATTAGAATTCCTAATGGAAGAAATATGGTAGTGCAAAATGACACAAAAATCACACAACCTCATTCCCTGACACGGAACGGTGAAAATGTGAATCTTTCTCTCAAGGGTACTCTATCAATCCTTTGCAAACCCGGCACTTCAGCAGGCTGGGGGGGGCATGGACAGGGGTTAACCCTTCCACACCACCTCCACCACACAGAGTGAGAGAGCTTCCCTCTTTGGGGAGGCTAAAAATGGGAGGAAATGATAGGAATTGTAAATCCACTCGGGGGAATTCCTCCTGAAGTGGGGGGGGTACCTCAGGCCCAGGCAATCCAAGGTGTGTCAGAGCCCAGGCACAGACTCCTGCCATTCTTGCACCCCTCTGGGGAGAAATGGCTCTGACCCCACTCCCTCAACTAACTCTACCTCTGGTTTATGTCAAAGGCAGAGGGCAGCCATTCCAGTAAGCCTATGGACAGCATCGACCAAACAACATCAGGGAGATGCTGCAATGAACAGCAGCAAACATTGCAGTCTTCCCCACAAAAGTATCTTGGTTCAACCATCTGTGATGGTAGATCAGCATGGGCTTTGGAAGGCTTGACCACAGTAACTCTTTGCTGCACCAACATCTCTGCACTTGGGTATTTGCATTCAAATGATGAATATTTTCCTGGTCATAATGATTTGCCAGCAAAATGTCTTATGGCTGAGGCTCTCCTGAAACACATACTCACACATGCTGGGCTGCCCCCAGAGGGGCTGACAACCTCCACCAGATCCAAATTCTTCATGTTTTATTCTTAAAATCACAGTGTTTCCCCAGGTCAGCCTTCCTATACCACAGAAATTAGTGTCTCCAGAGGTGTTGTAGTACCAGATGATACCTCATAGCATGTGATGGAAGTTGAGATACTTATTTTTTGTTTAATAACAAACTTTGATAATTTGCACTAATAACTGAGAGAGGCATCACAAACTATCAGATTTTATGTGTTAACTTGGAAATGGTCAAACAAATCACAGATAATACTCCAAACAAAGTAATTTGGCCACCTTGGTCAACAAGCATCCTTTAGTTCACAACAGTAGCTTATTCTATCTCCAGACAGAGAAAACAGGATAAATCACAACTACCATTGGCACTGCTGCTTCCTAGAGATGCAGTTGCTGACATGGAAAAGAAAACCACCCTGGGCTCTGCTCAAGTGTGCAGACCCAGGACAGCTTTGGGAGTGAGGTGGCCCTGGGTGAGGGCTGAGGTGGGACGTGGCACATGAACAACTACTGCTGGTCTGTGTAAGTGCAGCCACCAAAGCCTTGTTTGATGGGTTTTGTTCAATAGATTGATTGGGTGACTGACACTCATGTATTCCCAACCAAGGGCGTTTAAACCAGTAGGTCTCACCAGACTTATGGACCATGTGTATACTCAATAGCTCTGAGAGAGTACAACAGGACACTGTTGGGAAAGGGTTGTGCACCTGGCCATGAATAGGAGCAGATGTAGTAATTATCCACCATAAAATGAACCTCACTACCACAGAGGAAAGGCTAGATGAACTTAGGTGTCATGGCTACACTTCTGCCAGGGCTTTATAGGAATGGTCAGGCCAGTGATGCCCTCCCTCACCCTCATTGGAGTCCTCTTAGATAATGCACATCTAACTGATTTAGGAAACTCAGCATTTTTTCTTTCAAGTACTCTTCGAAATCTCATCCCTAGTCTCCCTCATTGTCATTTACAAGAGGCACAAAGCTACTGTTTATTGCTGCTTCCCTGCAGAAAAGGGAATAACTCAAAGATAGATTTTCTGTTTAGGAAATAGATCTGGGTTGAATTATTCAAGAAGGCTAACAATATCCAGCCCCAGAAAACTAAGAAAAGGCATAGAAGACTCCAGAGCTAAGGGGCTTTTATACAGCAGCCAATTGTTATGAGTCCTTTTAATTAAATACAAATGAATTAATTGATATGAAGTACTGCTAGGCAATTATTTTGCTGGCATTTTGTCTCTTTTGAGACACACTTGTTTACTGCATCTCTCATCTGCCAAAGCCTGCCACCATTCTGCACTATTTTAAACATACATTTAAAGGGTTAAAACAAAGTTTGTACTGTCAGAAACTTTTACATTAATTTCATAGTTGTGTTAATGGTACACACATTAGACCCAATAGTATTTACATTTTTTAATCCATCTCCCGTCCCTAGGCCATCATTGTACATTAGATACTGCATCTTAATGAATTTTTCTGGTTAAAGATTTTTAAATAAATGAATAAATAAATAAGTAATGAAATACTGACTTTTTATCTCACTGTACACAAACTTACTGGTTGATTTTTTTGCTTTCTGGTTTGCAATGAAATATTTTCACCATTTTCCAAAGATATGCAGGAAAGTACAAAAATGATGGCTGGTTTTGGAGCAAACCTTCAGCAGCAGCAGTGAGCAGTGTATTCATTTTTAAAAAGAGTAGGCAGGTAAAAATGAAGGGTTATCTGGAAAATCATAACTGGCCAAAACAATTCTACATCCTCTGATTATTTTGGGGAATTACTGGATGACACATACTTCAGTATGTGTGTGATCCATTGTCCTAAGTCAATGACATGTCCCCCAGTGATTCCAAAGTGCAGGATGAGATCACATGTGGCTCAAACCCTTTAGACAGAGGCAAGACATATTTCAGTGCAAGGAGAAGGAAAACATCCACAGGACTTTTACAGTGGTTTTGGTGTGTTATGGGCTTGGGTCTATGGAGTGAGCAGCTCCTGGAAGCATCAAACCCTTGGAGAGCTGCTGGTGGTGGAGCAAGTTGTGGACATGCAGGACACCTTGAAGTTGAGCCCCTTCCTGCCATGTCAGTAACAGTGCACACTGCCTAACTATCTGATACTTTTCTGTGATGTGCATCACAATAAATGGCAGGCTGGAGAGTAATTAATTTATCATTGGTGAAATAAATTAGCCGACCGGAGCACAGAGTTTTCAGAGACAGATACCCTGAAGCTATGCACACACACATTTGAGGAACAAAGTACTCAGAAATGCTGTCACAATGTAAGTATTGCAACACCAGTTGACTAAAGGTCACTACATACGTGTCAAAGACCTCCAGCTACACATTAAGCTAAGTGCAGGCAGAGCAGTTCCTTCCACTGATGCAACTCTGTTCCTGAACAAAAAGAGCCAGTGGCCAGATATGGTCTGCTACCCCAACATGGTCTTCTACTCCCACCACCACATTGTTAACAAATCTGCAGGATGTGCTGAAGACCTCTGTATAACATGCAAATACAAAAACTACTCTTTACAGCACTGCAGCCATTATGCAATGCAATGCATATTTTGCTGACTTTTTAATTATAGCTACAATGGTAATCACCAGTCTATCACCACTGAAAAGTCATTAATCAGATCCTCTAAATCACAGAATTGCTGAAGGTGTGAATGTACCTGCTTTGGACTGTACAAGTTTTTACAGACTGAGTCACATTTTTCAGTCTCTTTTCTTCCACCACTGAGGCTGCAGTCTTACTTTATCTAGGAGAGTGGACTTTCCTGTACTCATGTGACTCTAGGGCCTGGGACTTTGCTATGTCTTGAGTATGTCTGTTATCTCTTAGTCAGCATCTGGGCTATCAGCAAGCTCCTATATCCCTTCCTGCTGATCAAAGCACACAAATGGACATGCAAAAACTGTCTGGAGGAGAGTGCCTTTGTTTTTCCTACTTACCTATCACTGAGCTACACATTTTTCTACATCAATCATACTTAGAAGACTTAGCAAAAGCCATCAGTCACTTAACAAACTGTCCCATCTTTATCTGGAGGTAACAGATGATGCCAGCTATCTGTGCCTTCTGGATAGACCACGCAATGTTCCCGATGAAAGGCAGCATGCAGCTGAAGTTATGGCACCACTCTGAGCAGCCCCTAAACAATGATGGAGGAAGAGATGGCTGAGTGGAAACTGCACAGACATCCCTCCCTCTGCGGCTCCCCAGGGACCACTGACAAGGGCCAGCTTTTTGGAAAATTCAGGCACTAGCAATTCCTGCCACCACCTGGAGAACAGGGCAAAGCAGACTGTGTGAAGGTGTAGTGGGAGGTGTCCCTGCCCATGCAGGGGGGTTGGAACTAGATAATCTTAAGCTCCCTTCCAACCCAAACCAGTCTGGGTTTCCCTGATCCTATGGTAACTCTACCCCTTTTGCACAGAACAGGGATAACCGCCCCGAGCTCCTCCTTGGTGCACTGGAACTAGCACACAACAGCATAGCCCAGGGTGCAGAGCACGGCCCCATGTCCTGCTTTAAAATAAAAGACCTTTTATGTGGTTGCCTTCTGCTGACCTGTGTCAAACACCAAGCCTTGCTAGATTACTTCCACCGGCTAAGTTAGCAGAGCGGTTCCTTTGGCTCACCAGAAAAAAAAAAACAACTGGTGTTTCTGAAGCTGAAATTTCATAGCAAGTCTCCTGAGATCCTATGCATGAATAATGAAATAATTGTGTGTCCTCACTCATTGCTCTTGCGTGTTCCCATCTCTGCTAGTGCTGCTGCTGCTCCCATTTTCACTGAGGCAGCATCAGCTCAGGCAACACCTGCTGGAGGATGAATTGTGGCTCAGCGCCGGTCCTGGCAGCACCGTCCAGAAACCACAGAATAACAAAAAACAAGGGGGCTGAAGTCAATCTCCCAGCAAGACATCAGGAAGATATTTCAGTAATTTCCTTTTTCCTTTTTTTAACTTTATCTCACCCTTTCCCACTTTATGCTGTTTCCTAAAACCTTATGGGCCAAAAACATTTATCCCAGCTGATCTTCTGGCCCACGTGCAGCTGTTACAAAGTCAACTGCACAGATTCAGAAACATTTCTAGAATGGTGGTTTTGCACTGGCATTTTCTTTGCAGACACCCCCCATGTTCCCCCATGCACGTTACTGTCACACCCAAGAGCAAAATGGTCCTGGTAATCAGTCTTACCTTGGCACTGCATCTTTATGCGTGTATTTCAGGGCTTTACAATACAATAAAATTTACAGCTCGTATAATTAAGAATATGCCAGATTAAGCAAATTAAAGCTCAGCTTTAAAAACGAAAGCTCTATCAGATCAAGACATTATGCATGAAAGAAATTTCAAATTTAAATCAACAACTTCTGAAGGCTCAGCACACAAAAGCTGTATAGGAGTGGCTGGGAACTACTACCAGACCTATTTCCTAACCTCAAGGTACAATTAATGGCACGGGGCATTAGAAGGTCACGAAGATTAATTGAGTGCAAGGGTTAGTTGGAGATTTGTGGGGAAGCTGCCATTCCTGCCGTGTTCCTGCCATTCCTTTTTTTTTCTTTTATTTCTCCATGAAAGTAAAAAAATTACAACTTCTACTGAAATTTGCATTCATGAAAGTCTCTTTGTGGTGTATTCCTGGGAGCCAGAGCTTGGAGCAGAGGGGAAGGAAAGCCCAAGCACCCATCCTGCACAGGCAGCTTCAGCGGCAGCCGTTGCCCCTGGGAAGGAACCCTTGGGAGGGATTTGGCAAGTCCCTCAGCCAGGGTGCTCCACCCTGCTGGCCCTCAGCGATGTTTGGCTCTGGGATGGAGCCTCAGTGCTCACAGGGGATGGCTTCCTCCACAAATAAACCCAACTTCGTTTAACTGTTTCCCCATCAATCCATGCCAGGGTGGCCTCACCTGTGGGGATGGAGGGGTCGAGAGGGGCAGGTACCTCTGCAGGAGTTAGCCCCAGGGAAGACCCTCCAAGCTGGAGGAAAAGGAACAGCACAGGTAAACCACAAGATTTTGGCATGGTGGCAGGCACACATGCTTGGCAGGGGACACAAGCTGTGACATCCAAAACAGACAGGAAGATGAAAACACAGAAGACATAAAGTTTCTCAAGGCTAATGCCCCCATTTTTCCTCTATTGTGTTTTGGCATTTTTCAGATAATTATTTTTTTTTTACTCAGTTTCTCTTCTCCCACATCAGAACCTGATTTTTTTTTTTAAATGTAAAATAAGGAAGTTTGCAGGCTCTTTCCCTTACTATATTCTTCACAAGATAAGAACATGGATGACAAATATTAACGCCAAGACTTGGAATTCAATAATGAATATGATATTGCACATCACTTCATACCAGACACTAAGAAAAAGAATCTTGCTTCATGAAACAGGACACTGGTGACAAAAATAGAAGCCTGCAAACAATGAGCACGTCCCTGTATCCGTGCAGGAGATGTCCCCCTCCTGTACACCATCATTCTTTGCACACAGGGTTCAATGAACAAAAAGTTACATGCCTCTGCAGGATGACTTTACCATAGATTTTTACAATAATCTGAGAAACTTATTTTAGAAAAGCTCTGAGGTCAGTAGCAATCTCCATTTTACCATTTGTTTCAGAAAAAGCTGTGCATGACACCGGCATCAGGTGTATATATTAGGGAGTATATAGAAATATACAAATATTTGTTTCAGTTTTGAAATCATGTTTCATATGCAGCTTGTGCTAGATTTCAATAAGCATCTAATTAAGATAGATCTTTTTTTATCCAGTGCTCTTGCAAATTTTATTTATCAGAGCTGCTCCAAGTGCTGCAGACTATCAAAACAGCAACCCGAGCTGCAAGTTCAGCAGAAAGAGATTTTCAAACAAAAGGGGGCCCAAGACAAATGCTAAATTAAGGTGCAAATATAGCAGTTTCTATGGTATTTAAAGAAGCACACTGCCAGCAGGTGTTTAGCGTATCTTCAGTAGTGATCACACATCAAACTTCCATTTTTCATGACACCATTTTCATTAGCGTGGTGTTAAGCTACTTGTGAGTATCCCACCAACCAACTTCAAAGCAAAACCTTTCCCCATTTCCTGCCATACTCACTCATTTGGACCTTCAACAGTCTGTGCCCTTGCTCCTTGCAAGAAGGTGTGGAGAGAAGCAGCAATGTGCACGTGGCAGCAAACCAACCCAGCAACGTAACCAACATGATCTGCAAATCCCTAACGTGTTTGGGAAAAGAAGACCCAAATCTTGGATTTATTATGTTTAAGAATTGGGCTTTCTATTTTAGTTTGGGAATGGAGTTATGGAGATTTTGTGTTTGAACATCTTACAGCAAATGTGAGTCACAGAAGGAAAATATTGCTAATGTTGAACACGTTGATGTCCTTGTTGACAAAACTAACAAGTCTACAAAATGTAGCTAAAAATCTTCAGAACTTAAAAAAACTCTGAACTAATAATGTCTTTGTCTTTTTGTAACACTCAAGCTATTTATTTTTCCCATCATTTAAACATAGGCAGAAAATGTCTTACTTCCTTATTTAGCAGACTTGCAAAACCATTATCAATCATAAAAAATATGTATTAGACACATCTATTCCCCTGACAAATTTATGCCAGAAAACTGATAGACTTATTATAGAACCTCTTCCCACAACAACAACAACAAAAAATCCATGGTTTCATGTTCTTCTCTCTCACTGTTAGAATTTGGGAAGCAAAATCCTTACCCAGCAGCACATCCCTTGGAGCCAGTATCTTTCCTCTCCTAGCTTCACATATTGAAAATATCATAAAGGTATTATTATCCACTATGACTACCTAAAACTCTAAAAAAGGAACTGTATTAAATGGATTTTTTAATCCCCCTATGTTCTAGTAATCAGTTAAGCAGATTTAAATCTATTTTTTCTATCACTATTAGGAGAGAGAGAGAGTCATCAGACACACATCTTAAGGATATAATTTATTACAAAAGTTTCACTGTGGTTTTGTTGGGTGGGTTTTTTTCATCAGCAGTGAAGCTCTGCTCATCAGGATTTGTAATAATACACTTATTGTATCTGATGTTGGGAATCCATCCTGTGTAATACTTCTTGACATAATTGCAGCTTTTGACATACTCAATCGTGGGATCCTTCTAAACCATCTTGAAAAATATGTTGGTCTTTCAGGTTCGGTTATTCAGCAGTTCAAATCTTATTATAACCATCGACAACAGTTTGTTAATATAATTTCTTTCCATTCCTCCTCTTACATTGTCATCTGGAGTCATCAGTTACAATGTCATCTGCAGTCCCACAGGGAACTCCTCCTGGTTCCACGTGCTCCTTTATCTACCTGCTGCCTTTAGGAGCTGCAGAACCCAAGCTACAGAGACACTGGCTCTCTTATCACGCTCCTGCTGACATTCAGCACTTTAATTCTCTATTCCTTGTGCCTATTTATTTGATCAATATTCTAATGCTTTTCCCTCCTGCTCAGCTATTTAGATGAGACCCAGTTTAAAAAAAAAAAAAAAAGAATGTTTTTTAACATTTCAAAATTACACCCCAGACAGATAGAGGCAAAACAAGTTTTTGATTACATACCTTCTTCACAGCCAGGTGATTCATATTATTCTGCTTTTCAATTCCAGAATCGTTTTATTTATTTATAAATTTCCACATATTGGAGCATGTAAAAATGCCCAACAATACCATAAAAACTCAACTATAAGCTATAAAAAAGGCACGAAGGAAAGAAAAGGAGTGGAGGAAGGAAAAAGAAAAATCAGTACTGAGTTGCAGCTAAATTTCACCACCTAGATTGCTATTTATGACACTACTGCTATAGAATGGTACCAGTCAATCTGAGTCACGGAACCTGAATCTAAACTTTAATAGATAATATTACCCCACATTCCCCATAAAATGCAACCAGCAGCTGCTATTTCAGAAACCCTGGGTACTTGTAGATCCCACAGAGTTTGGTGGGCTATTCCAAACACCTAGAGCTTCTGAAATCCAACCCAGTTCTCAGTAACACAAATATTTCTCCTCCCTCCACACCAACAGCAAGAGATTAGCAGAAAGAAAAATATCCTAGGGCATAAGAAAGAGCAGCATCCATCTCTTTTCCCCTGCAACAGCACATGGACAGTTTCTGATTTTCAGAGAGGTGAATTGTTGCAATGTCATATAGATTCCTGTTTCTGTTCTTCCAGCTTTCAGCTGGTGTTCAGTTGCCCTTATTAAGTGGAACTCCCAAAATGAAGCAAACAACTGGCATTGCCAACACCAAACCTCTTCTTTTGACATAAATCTAATTCTGCTTCTAAAATCTATGAAGGACACACACATAAAAAAAAAGCTGGGCACTTAAAAACTAAAGGTCATTCTTCTTACATTGCCACCAAAACCACAGTGTAGCACAGCCTTACCTAGGGTATGGGATGGCAGAAGTGAGCACAGCTGGGTACAGCAAATCAGCTGTCAGCTTTATCATGGTATGAAATAAAATCTCTACTGAGTAAAAATACATGTCTGGTCTCCTGCATCACGGATCTGTTCTGTTCTTACAGAAGGGATGAGCACAAGAGGATGCAGAAGCTCTGCCTCAAATATTTCACTGGGTGCTGCTTGTAGAAATGTAACTCAAAGCTAGTTCTAACTATTGAAATCAACTGAAAAACATTTGCACAAATAACATTGAAATCAAGCCAGTGAAATTTAATGGGAGGGATCTTTAGTCATTTGCTTTAAATAACTGTTGCTCCTCAGCTGTGACCTTCTTACAACCCATTTCTTCTGCACAACCTCTTCTCCACCATCTGTTCTAGAGGCTCTTAACCACACAAAGAAGAGTTTTGGTATACCACGGAGGAAATTAGTCCTTTGGCAAAAAAACCTCTGAGCCCTCCATTGCCTTTCCATGGGAAAGGGTGACCCATGCTCCTCTACCAACCACAGCTTTGGTGATGGGAGTGCAGGGCAGTGAGGCTCAAGGGTTCCTTGATGTTCCCTGAGTATACCCAAGGATGGTAACAACACCCATCCTCAGTCCATGTAACAGGTGCCTCTATACCCAGATGTATTGTTTAAAACCTGTTTTGTTGAAATTAGTCTTTTGTCAGCTTTACTATGTTGTTAGGAATATTTCCATATTTCACAGTTTAATGATTACATTTCATTTCTGCGATCCTCTGCTGTGTACAAACTCAGTGGGACTCCTGGGAAGAAGAGTATAAAGAGAAAAACTTATGGATTGGGTTGTTTTCACACGCATTTTTATAAATCCAACAGTTTAAAAGAAACATCAAAATAAGAATGAGATAAATGTTGGGCTGGGACAGAAAGGAAAGGAAGAAAGAAACATCAATTGTCCACAGTAGCATTTTAAAACTATTTCCTTTCAGATCATCCGATTCTCTCCCTATTTCAAATTACCCAGGATCACCAGGGTTTGAAAGATTCTTGACAGAGCAAGTCCTTTTTTTAGTTACATGCAAGATTTTCTGGATACCGTTAGATTATGAAAGTAATATCCTTAATTTCTGTGCCTAACCACATCATAGGAAGGAAGGTTAAGAAAAAAAAATCAGCGTAGCCACACACAATCTTCTTCAAACTGCATTTTAAATTCTTTTCTTGTTAGTGCTGGTGCTGCAACAGAGCAACCCTGATGCAAATTAAAAAATTAATGGATCAAGCATGAGAATAATTATTGTAGAAAAGGCCTGGACGGTGCCTTTTCCAAATAGACTACACGGGATTGATGCAGAAATGGCCCAAGTGGGCCCTACTAGCTTATTCAATAAGGGTCCACTCAAATTCCATCTGTGAACATTTGGTGAGCCCTTTTATGGCAAGGAGGCTATTCCTCCAAGTTCATATTAATTTTTGTGCACATCTGCACACTCACCTAATCCCTACCCACATGCCACTTCAATTACAATTAAAAGAACAAGTTAAATCTTGGGCAAATTTTAATCACAATAAAGTCTGATGCATTATTAAAAATTTTTTAAAAAAACCACTGTGAAAAACTTTTTTTTGGTTTGTTTCCACATAATTTTTTTTTAAAAAAAACAACTCATCAGCTTGATGAATCTCTAACCATTGCCCTTATGGTTTTGAATTTGCCTTGGATGCAGAACAATAGGCACAAGTGTCATTGGAATTTTGGAGCTACCCGAGTTCAAGACAGCAACATCCAACTGTGTGTGAGCAGCAAAGTGTTTCATTGCACAAATCCAGAGTGTACTCTAAGATCAACAAGTAAATTACTGTTTTCATGCTATTATTATGATCCCTGAATGCACACAATCAGCATCATTATTTTAAGCAAACAATTGCAAGGGCTTTAAATAAAAAATGCAGTATGCAGAGCATTTACATTTTCAGCATAGCATATTAATAGGAAGGAAGAAGAGAAAGATGACAACTAGAAATGTCAGCTGGTTTAATCATACTTAATATGAAAAGACTGCTATAACTTTAAGAATGCAGCTTAGCTGACTTTGGAGCTTAGGTTTTTATTTTTCTACTTTATAGCATGCTTCAAAACTACTTGGACAAATACAAAACAAGAATTACAGTGCACCATAAGTTATTTTAATATCCTGTAGTGGTGTATACTTCCAATGAAATCCCAAGACTATTATTAAGGTTCTGTGTTTGTGTGAAAATGTCAAGTTGTTTCGAGTGACTACATACTCTAAATTATATATAACTGTTACTTTATAGCTAATAGGCACTAAAATTACTTTAAAACAGAAATGTAAAGTTATATTTTCATCCTTTTTGACAGATAATAAAGCTTATTTATGAGATACATTTTCTCTAGTATTAAAATATATAATGTTTACAAAAACATTAAAAATACCAATACTTGATATTTAAGCAAGAAACAGAGCCATCATGGAGATATTTTCCTGGATATATCCAGCATGAAGTCAAATAGATGGCAATGCAATAATTTCACTTGCGAAAGTCATTTGTTAAAACCGTAAAAACTAAAAAAGCTTGTGTGTTAAAATGAGATTTAGATGCTTTTCCTCTCCCTGCCTGTCATTAAACTGCAGGTATGAAATCCTTGTGTAGATCTCTTAGATAAAATGATGCCACATGATATACTCCCACACTTTATTTTAAATTGCATCCACGAAGACACGTCGCTTAATTGCTTTGTTGTCGCGTCCCTACTGAGGAGACAGAGGGAAAAAAAGTTACTCCTCTTTACAAGCACAATGGAAAGGGACATGAGCATGAGAGTAATTCCTTCCCTTGTAAACTCCAGTTGGGATGGAGAATTTATGGAAGGGAAGATTACTCGTGGCGTGATGTACACTTAAGTGTACACACCACCAGCTAACCCACCAATTATTCACGCTCTCAAATAAAAAGGCTTCAGATGCAAATTATCGGTGTTTATCCCTCCCGAGCACTTAGTAAATAAAAACATATAAACGTCGGGATCTATCTTGTTATCTGCAAAGTGTGAGGGATCTCGGGCAGCATTAGCCCTGATGCATCCCGGCTGGAAGGCAGCCTTCCCAGAAGGTTGCAGCGTGCTCGTTGCAGAGCGGCAGGAGCTAATTGCTCACCCTCTGCTGTGATCAGGATTGCCTCTTCTGCTGAGGGGCTGGGGCTCCATTTATGCTTCCGAGTTCTGCCGCTCCGCTCCGCGATATTGTGCCAAAGCAGGAACAAAAGAAAATTACCCTGAAGCAATGGAGTGCCACAACGCATTGTGGCTATTCATCTTTTAGTAATGGCAATGCTAATTTGACGTGTTGCATAGTAATTTATTAATAGAAATATTTGAAGTTCTAAACTTAAAATATTCCGTGAGAGAAAGGATGGCTCTGGAAGCAGGTAGGGGGATGTGAAGCCTTCTGGCTCCAAAGTGCTGCCTCTGCTCCCACCCTCCTCAGCCCCAGTAGGAAGTTGTGCCCCAACACTGAGACCCAAGTGTTTGAGGGGAAAGCAGACTGATGGTTTTGTAAGGTGAACCCAGAAGACATCCCATGAGCTGTGGGGGCTGAGGGTCCTGTGCCGGGCATCAAGTTACGTGTTCCTGCAGTTGGGAAGAGCAAGGAGGGTTAATGTCCCTGGCAGAGGTAATTATTGCCAGGCGCTGGTCGGCAGGGGATGCTCCTGCATCAACCAGCTCATGGCTTTCTGGGAGAGGGGGGCAGCTGGGGCACAGCCCCCGGGGGCCCCTGGCCCCCCGCCCCGAGCCCACTGCCCGGCCTTGGTCTCGGCAGGAGGGCACAGCAGGCCGCTCCCGGGCATCAGTGCTCCTACAAACTGTTTGGCCGTGTTTATAAAAGGCCTAATCCGTGTTCACACCGTACGGGCTTTGTTCCGTCTCCCGAGCCATCATTAACTATTAATCGAGGGTGGGTTTCTTCAAAGGTCTGCTCCATTTGTTGTTTGCTGTCAGAAAAGAGGAGCCCGTTTAAGATTCAGAAGAGCACTAGGAAGGCAGAGATATTTGTAAACACCATAATGGTCATATTAATAAACTAAATGTGTTAAAAAAAATAAATTAAAAAAAACCAAACAGTAAAGTGTGAGGTTTTTTATATAGAACCTCATCAGAAAACTGCAGAAGACCTTCATAATTTGTTAGAAGTATGGCTATGGAAAACCTGGGGAGGCCTTAAATTCCACCTGTCTGATTAATGTCAAAGTTACTTTCGATGTATGTTGGTGGCACACAGGAATTTCATACCCAAAGCCCTTAGCAGGAGTTGATGTAACATGAGCCAGTATTTATTGGCAATAATGGCCACTGGCCAAGGTAAAACCTGGTTCAATACATTAATAGCATTTCATTGTCTTGGGAAAATGAGGCCATTAATGCAGGTCACCTGCACTATACAGTACAGACTGGACTCAGGTGGAAGCCATCAAAAACTTCTTCTTAAACTGGAAATAAGCAGAGTTCAAACCTTGCCATATCAGTTAAGAGAAAATACTTGCATGTCTTCTGTGGCCTCCCATTCCCAGCACCCTCTCAAAGTCATTTCACCTTGACCATACTTGCTTTCAGTTTTTGCAAGGTTCTTTTCATGTCTTATAAAAAATGGTAATCCTTGGTCTGAGTAGTTTGGAAACGGAGATCATAGAATCACTTAGGTTGGAAAAGACCTTTAAGACCATCGAGTCCAACCATTAACCCTACTCTCCCAAGTCCAGCATGAAGCCATGTCGCCAAGAGCCACATCTAGACAACTTTTGAACACATCCAGGGATGGTGACTCAACCATCTCCCTGGGCAGCACGTTCCAATGTCTGACAACCCTTTCAGTGAAAAAGTTCTTCCTAATGTCTAGTCTAAACCTCCCCTGGTGCAGCTTGAGGACATTCCCTCTTGTTCTCACCAGTTACTTGTGAGGGGACCAGCATCTACCTCTTTACAACCTCCTTTCAGGCAGTTGTAGAGCCACCCCTCAGCCTCCTTTTCTTCAGACTAAACAGCCCCAGTTCCCTTAGCCACTCCTTATAAGATTTGTTCTCAAGGCCCTCCACCAGCTTCCTTGCCCTTCTTTGGACACACTCCAGCAAGATATTTTAGTACATTTTATAGTAAGACCTTCTGGTAATGTACTGCTTCCTTCTCTATGAACCACAAGAATGAAAATATTGACTCGCAATTCTCCTTCACTGTAAATAACATTACTGAAATGCATGCCTTCAGAATACCAATGCTATGACTCCAAAAACAAGGCCAGAACCTTACCCAATAGATGCAAGTCACCTGCTGGAAAGTCATTTCCATTAAGAAGCTATAGCTCCCACCACCACCACAAATAGAGCACCATCAACACCACAAAGAGGGTTACTCTGTGCATTAGCATCACACAGTGCACTGCGTGTTCCTGCGGCCAAAACCAGTGAAAAATTCCCATTTACATTTTGTCATATCCTTTGCATCCTCCCCAAAGGGTGGGGTAGGCTTCCATACTTTAAACAGGACATCGTTACCACCATCCTCTTGGGTGATTTGTTTGTTTTTTAAGAAGTGTGAAGTGTCTGAGGATACTTTTTAACTTCAGGCATTGGAAGACTTCCTTTATAGCCTGCTATCTTATTATTTGACTTTCCTAAACTCTTTTCTTTTTGTTGTTTCAATTTATCTTATACCACCACTCAAGCTAGACAATGATAAAAAATAAAGGCGTTTTCTTTTGTCATGTAGAAAATGTGATTAATTCATTGTCTTTAACAGGCCTTCAGACCACCAGACATATGTTCAATGTTTGGCAGCAATAAAAAAACCCACAACAGCAGCTAAACAAATATATATATTTGTAAGGATTATAAATCAGAGCAAGTTATGCTGGCACTACTTTATATAAGACATTAGTGGGAGTATATTTGAAATATTGTGTGCAATTCTGGTCACTATATTACAGGCAGGACATTGTAGAGATTGAAAAGGTGCAGTGGAGGGCAACCAAAATGATTCAGGATTTGGGAGATATGAATGATGAAGAAAAATCAGCTGGATTCAGGCTGTGGTACTTAAGGACTTGGTTCTGCTAGATGCTGGGGGGGGGGTCCTGCCTGAGCCCCTCTCTGGCACCCTGGGCATCACTGCCCTGGCAGCACTGAGGCAGCCCCCCAGGACAGCAGGCAAAGGGGAGCTTCTCACATGGCTACAGCTCAACGAGGAGTAAGTGGACTCACAACTACAAGTTGTAGGAGTAGTAAATAATTCAGAAGCATGAAAAAACTGACAGGGAGGAAATTATCCATCCATTCATGTACTGAATTTAAGATTAGAGGAGCTAAAAAACGCTGCACACAAAGTAGTGCTAAAAGCAAAATACTGCCTTTCAGTAAGGAAAGTGTATTTTTTCTAACTTTTTTCTTCAGATGGGGGAAATGAAAGGCTCCTTTTTGCACCTGCAAAAAAAATTACTTCTGCTGCAGAAAAAATAAATAAATATTAAGCTGTGTACAAGAGTGGAGGGGGATGTGAAGGTGAAAGGGTAAATTCTGTTCATTGCAAGACACGCTGCTGACCTGGCTGTTATCAGTACAGCAGCACCACAGGGACACCACAGCAGGGCTGCAGGGACAAGCCAGCAAAGAAGACTTCTCCTGGAGAGGAAAACAGTCAGAAGGGAATCCCTTCTTCTCAACTAACTGGAGAAAAGGCAGTACTTCCCAGAACTGGATGCACTCTACATTACTTCTCTCCTTTTGTTCTGGAGCTCCAATAGATGCCCTTGCAGCAAGGAGAACACAGTTCAATAAAGATAGAGAAGGAAAGAAAAAGCTAACACAAAAATCTCTTCAGTATTTTTGTTATTTACAAGAGCAAAAGCTTCCACACTTTGTCCTAAGTAAAGTATAATCACACCATCCACTCAGGTCTGAGGAAGTCTCAGCTTTAGGGGGAGGTGGTGGGTGGAGAGAGTTCTTCTAAAATATCTTTATTCCTTTTGTATTTTGCCAAAAAAATTAAGGCATGGAAAACATAAGAATATTTGTTCTGCCATGAGGTCTCAGTCTGGACAAGCACTTGAGGCTCTCCTTAATTAAGTACATTTATATGCCATGCATTGCTGTTTCCAGCACCTGACATAGTACAAAGTATTTCAATCTACCCTGCACGGGGCAATCTCAGCATCTTACTTGTGGAGTCGGATACTGCTAAGGCTAAATCAATCCTGTGACTGATGTTCAGCAGAGGCTTAAGACATTTAAATATAATATCTGACTTCTGACGGGATAAGTATTCCACGCCTCACTACTGTGCACTATTCAAAATGCAGAAAACAGAGAGCTGAGTGCTGGGAAATGGGAGGCAGGAGGCTGAGAAAAAGAAAATGACTTCAAGGAGACAGGAGCGTGACCTCGGCGTTGGCCAGTTCAGGTAATTTTCACCCTCCAGCAGGACTGCACCATGTCAGAGGCCAAATTACAACCCATCTGGTCAGCGAGACTTGAAGCTCAGGAGATTTTGTGAAGAACAAAAAGCTACAAGAGCTCTATATATCTGTCAAAGGCTAAATTACGTTATGGATGAGAATGGACTTCAGTTTGGGACAGTTCAGAGATCTTTAAGTGAAATTTTCCTACCTAGGCAACACCTGTTCAGCTCTTTTCTTTGGAGAATAACTAGAGTTATAATTCTGAAGGCAAACAAATCCCATTTTTGAATACCACTTTATTTCCTACTATTTTTTTAATCTAATACAAGCTAAGTCTCTCACCCCCACCACGCTCACCTAAGAACTTTGAATGTAAGACATCATTCGTTTTCTTTAAGGGAATTTTTCCATAAGATGTATAAGGAATATTCATACCAACAGTAACAGGAGCTAATACCATAATGCTCAGCCATTGAAATCAGCATGACTTAGCTCAGAAATTCCTAAAGTATTTATTAGACTCCAGGGATGGATGATCCTACCAGGATAAAAATGTTTCCTTCTCAAAACCTGAACTATTCTTTGCAGGAATCTCATTGGGATTTTTTTTCTCCAAGTTCTTTAATCCTACATCTCATGTTCCTCTACATCAGTAAGAAACACAGGAAGATAGTCCATGATATAATAAATGACTGCTCAAGGGACTTTATAGCCCAGCTGGAAGCCCATCTATGAGAAACATGGTGCAAAACAGAGGAGCTTGGTCCATCAGAGACCTAGGAAAGGACCAAGCTGTCAGGTTGACTCCAGCATGTTCACTCCTCACCGGATTCCTCCTCTTGCTTCAAAGAAGCCGTGCCCCAAACACAGCTTGAAAGCTGCAGAATTTCACAGAGGGGATCAAAATGGTCACAAGATAAATTTGTTTTATTCAGGTATCTTCCAAATCCCTCCTTGCATCATGACTAAATACAATGCACATATGCCAGGATCTCACTTCTGCAAAACATCAAGTAGAAACCATGGACTATAAATGTCTGCCCCATGATGGTGCTGCAGTCTCCACCCATGCAGACAGACACCTCACCAGCCAGTCCAGCCCTTGCCAGTCCCACAGCTTCCACCAGGAAGCTCCTTTGACTTTGGCTTCCCTCTTCCAGGCCTACAGGCAGAATTACTGTGAACGCCATGGGTGAGACCCTTGAATAGTTTAAACAAACCCAGCACAATGTAAAAGTAAATCAGTAATCTCATGTGATATTTAAAAGCTAAACTATATTTAGGTAATGCTATTTAACTCATGTAATATGCCAAATATATTTGAAGAGTATATTTATACTGTAACTCCGTTGATTTCCACAACAGGGATGAATTAGGCTTGCCTCTCTTAAGCAAATAAAATAAACATTGTACTCAATCTTTAACTTTCAAGCTAAGTATGTTCCAGCTCAAACATTCCTGTTGCCTGAGCAGCCTAATGGATTTATTCTCTGATGTCATTTTTCTCATGTCATTTTGGAATTTGATTGCAGAATATTTAAAATGTTGGTTGCAATCATAACAAAGTGCAGCATTTAAAATGCATTCAACACACACATTGTCCTTGCAGAGAACGGTTATTTGTCTCTGTCCTCTGAGGAAGAACATGGTATGATGAGCAAAACCTGGTGTAATAAAGAAGAATGATGTGTAAAACCCCACAGAAAGAATGGTTCTTTATTTCTTAAATTAAATATGTTTGGGTGTGTTAAATATCTTACCTGATACAGTTTGAACAAAACTGTTAGACAAATAAAAGCATGCTTGCTATTCCATCCAACAAACTGCACAAATACAGAAAAACCTTCATATATGAATAATTGATAAAGGATTAAAACTGTTAAAAGCATATATTTTCCATGCACCAAGGGTACTAGTCTAATAGGTTTCCACTGTGATAAACAAAATACATCTCCTGCTTCGTAATTTCAAGATAGTTTTCAAATATTAAGCTCAGATGTTTTATTGTTTGCTACTGTTTGCAGTGGGGCAACCAGAATGATAACAGCGCCCAGGTTCACTCTGCTAGGAGTGAACAGTGAGAGAAAAATAAGCCCTGGCTTAGGGAAAGGTGACAAAGTCAGAAAGGGAAAGTACCCTTTGAGGGGCAGACACCGAGGGAGCTTTGCAATGCTGCAAATCAGCCCTCTTAGCTGCTCAGTCACGTCTGCTTGAATGCAGTTCTTTGATAAAGCAACAAAGTTGTACATTTTGTCCTAAAGCATTCAGAAGACACCATCGTGCTGGTCTAATTTAATAAGAAGGAAAATAAGTTTGTGACTAAAATCTATGATTAAGCCAGTGTGGTTAGCAATTATCATAGTGCAGCAATTATTGACACATTGGAACCAAAGGAAATGAAAACACTTTAGCAATCTCAGGTCAAAATTGTTGAGAGAAATCCTGCTTCTCTTAATCACCTCAGTGCTAACCTGCCTGCATTCCTGGGATTTAGTCACTATAACCATTTCCCACCTCATTTTAAATCAGCTAAAACCAGAATCTTGTTCTTTATATTTCAGGGGTACCAACCCTGATAATCTCCTACCCTGGTGCCCACTGGCTTCCCAGTGCCACCAGTGATGTTTCTACAGAGGATATGGCTGTTCCCAGCCTTTGTGCAAGCACAAAACTTCTGTCAGAGGCTGGGCAGGAATTACCAGGAGACAGGCAGCTGCTCTTCCCTTGCAGGACACGCGTGACTGTATCTCCACTTCCTTATTGAAATCGCACATCGGAAATACCCTGCCAGCCCCACAGTCCTCTGGATTTTATTCCACTATCTCCAGAATTACTATCTTTGTAGCATGTTTTTATCCTTTTGATACCAAAACAGAAGTGTTTCTGCTGACCTCATAAGGCAAAAATAGTTATTTTCCCCAAACCGTAATTGGATACTGCTTTAAAAATAACAATTCTGTCCTCAAAAGACAATCCTAGAGTGCTTGCTATTCTTAGCAAGATATTCCTCTGAATTTTGTATCGACAGCTAACAGGAAAGGAGGGTCACAATGCTCATGTTCTCACATTTAGTGGATGCCAACAGTCAGCGTGGACTCAGGTGATACGACAACGAGAGGAGAAGCAGAGGTCACAACTGGACAATGATTTCACTTCAGATGTCAAGCTGCTGAAACCCCTCATGAGGTGCCCACCACTGCAGACCATCCCTATGATGCTGCTATAGCTAAGACCACTTTACTGTTCAAATAGACACTGAGCACCCAAAGACAAAAATTTGGTTTCAAGAGGCCACAGAAACCAATATTTTTTTCCCAGACTGCCATCAGTTTTTAAAAAAAGAATTCAGATGAACTGGAGATGAGCAGTGCATTCTGAATAGTAAGAAGATGATAAACATTTTCAGTGCTCGTTCACACAGCTTCCACTTTCAAGGAAAACTTTGCCTTGGTTTGAAGTGCACAGAGAAAACGCTTTGTGAGCCAGTATTTTAATTGCTCATGTCTGTAAAAAATTTTCATTGACTTTTAAGTAGAGAACCCTTGAAGAACTGGCAGTGAGGTGTCTCTGGGAGCTGGGTGCTTGTGGACAGCTATGGAAAGCATGGAATTAGAAGAAGCCCAGCCCTTGGCTCCTTGAGACTGCAAACTGGTAAGCCTCAGCAAGCACTCCCCAGCCAATTTTACCTGCAATGACAAAGTCTGCATAGAGAGAAGCATGGTCTGAGGTGGCATGGTCCCAAGCCATGCACTGCTCCAAAATCTTCAATGGAAAGCTCACAGAAAATCAGGCTTAAAAGGAGACAGTGCAGGACACAGGCAATTCTGCAAAGCCTTAGGACTCAGCCTGCTGCTTTGCAAAGTCCCTTCTTTTCTTACCAACAGCAAGTGAGGTTCCATTGCCCCAGCCAGGATACACGTAGGAGCTTCATCTTCCCTTGTCTGCTGGAATCACCTCTAGATTTTAGGCATGGATTTAGGTGCACAGTGGCCCTTTAAAAATCCCAACTTCCCTTCCTTCCAAAGGAAAAAAAAAAACACACAACACCACAGGAGCCTTCAACTATGAGTCCGTTTGTTGGGCACAAGTCATCCAACACTCCTAAAAGAGAGCTAATTTTTTTTAGCATCCTTTGCTTTCAAAGCAACCAACTAAATGCAGAAAAGTGGGCCCTCCCCAAGGGACTGCCTCCTCCCTGTGATGCAGATCGCCTGCAGCTAACATGCAAGTAGGACAGAAACAGAACTTGAAAATACTCAACCCTACAGACGACTCCATGAAAGACAAAGAGAAATGGCTATTTGGCATGCAAAAACCAGCTCCTCGCACCCGCCTGCTACAGCACTGTGTCTGGGAGGGCTCCCCTGCAACTGTTCATTAGTGGCAACAGCAAATAATTGGTAAATGTAACTATAAAGACATCTGAGATGATATTTATATGTATGCATCAAACCTGAATGACCTTAAGCACTGTATATTTCAAATGCCACAGAAAAGTGAGACACTTACCACATTACAGCGTGGCATTTTCTGTTGGGCTTTCTGGGAACTGCTCATGCAAATGGGTTGGAGGCAGAGTTTTACCAAGTCAGGTTTGTCTGTTCACAACACAACACCCCCTTTCCTCCTCAGCATTAACTGACATAACCACTTGCTACAAGAAATGCCTTTAAAATTACAGGGAAAAAAAAAGAAAAGGGAGAAAAAGAAGGAAAATAAGAAGCCCCGGTACAAAATATATGCAGAATTTGTTTTCCAATGAAGGTCTAATAGGGCTACCTCTTAAGTCTGGATATGTAAAAAATTGCCCTTTTCACAGCTGATAAATACAAATTAATCCTTAGAGGATTTAATATGTGCCTATTTATTACTTTCAAGTATGAAAGTACTGCTGCAATTAATATAGCCTACACTACTTTATGCGCTGGTCTGTAGCATTGTCTTTGAAACAAGAAATATATGCAAAGCTTTTATATACAGATATGCAGAGAAACAGACATGCACACACAAAATTAATATATTTCTCCTCAAAATCTACAACTGTATGTGTAAGGCTTTTCAAAAGCTGAGCATCCAGAGTGTCTCTGTTGTTCCACTGCTGCCACCAGAGTCAACATGAACTCCAAAGCTTTAAATTAAGGTGTCTTATGGGTATAAGATAATGTTATTTGTTTGCAACTGTAACATAGCTTTGTTATGAGAAATGCAAACACCTTAAAAATTAAAGAAACATTTTCCTCTTTCTTCACAGAGTAATGTTTATTTAACCTCCAATTTTTTATATTTTTTTTTTTTTAAGCACCGTTTCATTTATCTGCTTGTGTCTCCAAAATTAACTCTTGGAATCCCAGTTCCAAATTCCCAGTCACACAAGCGTGCCTGTCTTCTTTCAGCAAAGAGTTGTCATTTTAGAAATTCCTGACTCCATTTGCAGACAAAAAAAAAAAATTTCTTTACTTGCCTACTCCTATGCACATATATTTATTTTTTCCATCTGCTTAGCATATATCGGCCAGGTGACAAGTTCCTAGTACTTTGCACACCTTAAACTTCTGCTGACTTTGAAGTTAGGGTGAAAGTGATTCATATCCTAGTATTTTATTACAGCAATATTCAAAAATTGTTATTGCTCATGTAGATATGTATGTGTGTGCGTGAGTCTCATGTATATAAATATATATATGTCTGTGTATACATATATGCATTTAAATAATAATAATAACCTTCAGGTTATTCATTTATCTGCCATGGCTTCAGAAATTTTTTGGTGGAAATGGAGAAATGAAAATCATTCCATTTTTATCCTTCAGTAATGAATCCCCCAAATTACCATAAGCCTTGTTCTTTAAGTTCAGGGTAATGAGTCAGATTTTATTCATATTTTTGAAGGGTCGAATATCTGTTTGATACTCTCCCTTTGTTTATTCATCACCAAAGTCTATATAATTTCCACACGTGGTTGAACGTTTATTTACAATCTCTCTGGCAGTATTTATTTAGGGTAAAAGACCACCGTGGTGGGAGAGGAGGAGAGCAGCACTTCTGCCTTACGCTGCCTCTGCTGTCCCATCTCAGCCCATGGAGCTCTTTTGACAGACAGCATGAAAAAAATCTGCATAAGGAAAAGTAACTGACAGCTGGGGTCAGACTCTCTCTGTTTAATGACACTGCCAGTTACACATTTTGAATTGTTTAAATATGAGTCTACAGCTTCAACGATCATCATCTCACTGGTTCCACTTTTCATACCCAACAGCCAGGAAAGTGACACGTAATTACACACTTACTGATGGTATCGCCGGGGCCGATAATTAAAACTGCCACGGGAGGATTGCTATTGCTAGTCTACAGCTGGGATGTTGTCAAGAGGTAGAAACTCCAGCAGCTTTTAATGCTATCTTCTTACAGGTGGACCACGGGCAGCAGCAGTGAAGTAATAGAAAGGCCTCAGCACATCATTCACAATGTCTCGCACAAATGAAGAAAATCTATTAACAATCCAATAAGTGAAATACAAACACGCTGACCCAAGGGTTAAACTGTCTGGGTGGACGCACTGCTCCGCAGCTCCACATTGTTCTTTTTTTTTTTCTTTCCCTTTTGGATGTGTTTACAGAAAAAAAAAAAAAACAAAACCAAACAAACGCATTAGGAATGTTTTGCCACCTTTGGTAGCACAAAGGGAAGGAGGCTGGGCGGGCAGCCTGCGCAGAAACAAGCCCTGTTTGCTTCCGATGAGCTCATTGCTTCTCAGTGACTAACTAAAACTCAGGGACAAGGAACAAACGAGCTGCCAAGTGGAAACATCTGAGGAAACAAGGGAAGATCTTGTTTTGCACGGTAGGTTTTGTTAAATAACTGCCTTGTGGGGTTGCACCACAGACTGGCGTCCTGCCTTGGCAAAGGTGGGGCAGAGGAGAGCCAAACCAGCCGGAGAAAGCAGCACAGCCAAGGTAACGGGTTCTCCATGGACAGCCCAAATGTGGGCCAGGGTTGTCCTTGGCTATTGATAAATCACCCCTCGTTCTCCTCTTGTTCTCCTCTGATGAAAGAAAGATTAAAATATGACCAAATGATGGGGGCATTAGTATTTGCACAGTACTTGGTCCTTGCTGTATTTCAGATTTTCACAGTGCGCTCATCAAGCTTTCCTGAAGCACTGCAGGAAAATGAAGCCAGCTAACTACCTGACCTTGGAGTGGGAAGTACAATTACCAGCACCAAAGTTCCTTGGCAGTTTTCTCACATCAGTCCCCATCACATGTAGCCATGGAGAGTTGGGATCTGCTGCGACCGCGGCTCTGAGCTGTGCTGGGCTGACATCAGGTGTGTTTTGGCACAAGAGCAGCTCCACGTCTGCAGGTTTGATCCCCAGTTGCTGAACTCAGCCATCTCAAGGGCTTCACCTGGGTTGTGGCCAAGGCACTCTCAGCTCCAGGCTTCCCACTAATCCCCCTTCCTGACTTCAGAGGAGGTGCAGACTATCAAGTGCCATCCACAGGCAGCTCTCTTCTGTGCCCAGGGCCACAAGAACTCTCCTGGCTCACTGCTCATTGTGGCCACTGTCCCCTTTCTGTCTGCCTGCATGAAGTGTCCCTAGCAAATGTTGGCAGCAATAACAAGGACATGTATCCCCACCCAGCCTTAAGAGTACCTCCCACAGCTTGGCCTTGGTGGAGTTATAAATCCACAGAAAGCCCAAAAGAGTGAGGCAGTGAGTCAAGAGGATGGATAGTTCTAAGTGCCAGAGGAGACAGGCTGGGAAGACACTCCTTCTTCTCCTGAGTCCAAAATGCATAATTTTCACCTGTTACTTTAACTTAAAACATAAAATCAGAGTGGGCATCATGACCAACCAACCACTGCCCTTGCATTTAAGCAACCTCTTTGGTATATCAGGCCAATCAATATTTATTAAATCTGTTCTTTTTCTATATCAAGTAAGTTTTAAAAGGAGTCAACCTGCTCCAGTTCCTTCTTCTTTCCATTTCTACAACCATGCCTGGACAAAAAATGCCACATACTCACAGTGCATGTTGTGTAACACCAAAAAAAGACTTCTGCTTCTGCATTGTTGCCAAATTACCCGTAACTTTTTTTTTTTTACATAAAACATTCGAGAACTTAAAGCCCATAGCTTGCACAAAAGTCTGACTACAGAGTTGGACAAAACAGGCATTTGGCAGCAGCTGCTGAGACAACAGGGTGCAGGATGCCCACCAGGAAGCTCTCCTGAAGGTCTTCTCCTCCTCACTCAGACATGCCAACCATGCTGCCTGTGTTTCACTGGTGTGTGTTGACTCTTGTCATGTTCAAGCATTTTCAAGACTGTTCCACTGTCTGCACCCATATATAAAGTTTAGCTTATTTTGACATTCAATTAACTAATTCTTAAGTAAAGTATACAAACAAGCTTTCTCAGACTCAGAAATTAAGATCTTAAAAAAATATTTAATTTCCCTGAGCTGATTTTTTTTTTTAAAGCATCAGCTTAGTCTATTTAATTTTGGGAACTTATAAAATGTTTCTACTAAAATCCTTGTTGGGAATTTCTAAGTTTCAAACCACTTTGGGTATTGTAGAAAATTAGATTAATAAAAATCCTTGAACAATTCAGTGCTATAAAACACATTTAACTAGAAATTATGACAAAACTAAGCATAGAGTTCTCTGTGATTTGAATATTTGCCAGTGTACTAGGCACAGAAGTCAAGCTGTTACTAAGTAACTTTAATGCTAATACAAAAGTCTTCAGTTTTTTGTTTTAAACTCACTCAATTGATTAAAACCATTCCCTCCAAAGCTTTGATATCCAACCCGTGTTGGCTAAAGATAAACGTTATTCTGCAGGAGAAATGTTATTATGCCAAATAAACGAGGCAGATTCTCCCCTCTGCAAGAACAGTGAGAGGCCTGGATGTTTTCCAAGATGTAGGTGGTATGGAAACCTGTGGAATGCTGGAACAAAGTGAGTGTGGATCCTGGACCACTACAGGTATCTCTGAACCTCACACAGCCCCACCAAGTGTTTCAGTATCCTCACCTAGGCCATATAAAACCATCACATCTTAGCTTTGCTAGAAGTCAGAGTAAAACCACCACTGACTTCAAAAAGTTTTATCTACATAAATGCAGGGATTGAGAAGGAAGGAGGAAGAAAAGTGTGGTTCAGTTCTGGGTAGAGTCCATGACAATTCATGATAGACTATGCAGGGTTCAACAAGCTTGAAAAATACTAACTTGATTTTTAATTGGAAATTTTAAGATTGCACAAACTATTTCAAACTGATACTTCACAGTACTCTTGACCAGTGACATTTGAAAACTGATGGAAATACAATTGTTGGAAACAAAGTAGAGTAGAGACAGAGAGGAAAAAAAATCAGCTTGGAGGAATGAGAAAGACACAGAAAGGAAACTGTGTTCCAGAGAGAGAATCTCTCTCCAGCCACAGATGAGAAACAAATTATGGATCAGATTAATCTCTGAACCCACACAAGAGCAGTAGAAGAACTGAGACAAGCAGCTTGCAGCTCTCTGGTTTTGAAGAATATTAAATCAGAGCAAAGTCACCCAAGAATTGCCTCTGGCTGCTGCTCTGACCTCTCCAGCTGTGGCAGGGTGCTCTCCGTGTCACCATTCCCAAAGCCCCTGGGGCACAACAGGCAGCAGCTCACCAGGTCCCAAAGTGCATGGAAAGGGGCTGCTCCACATGTACAAACACACACCATGGAAAGGCCAGGAGATCATCACCAGGTGCAAACCCATGCAGCACCATTGGACAGTGCTTCCAACATACAGGTCCTAGCGACTTTCATTTAAACACAACATGTGTTCTGTTCTTGAGTCCTGAACCACACAAATTCAGTAATACTTTCCATAATTTGTGTGCAATAGGCACACAGTACAGAAAAGCCAACTTTTCTTCCAATTGGCTTTATTTAGCAACTGAAAGTTGGGAGTGGACAGCATGGCAGGAGCAGAGCCAGGGTCATGTAAGGAGGTGCTGGGTGAACTTCCACCCACCCCTCTGCCAATGCATCTTCATCTCAACTGGCAATGTCCAGCACTCCACCACAACCCTGGAGTGTTTCTGAGCAGACATGGCAGTCATACCACCTGCCTAGCAGTTGTCATGATAGAAAGGCAGGGATACTAAAACGAAGTTCCCAAATCTAATTTTCACTTGTGAATTGAGCCTCGCCTTGTACCCGGCTCTGCAGAACTGAAAGGCTGATGCCATGCCCCACCGTGCCACCGAGGCTCCACCACCACCTGCTAATGATGTTTTGCATCCAGCACCAGTGTTGGGAGCTGGGGCTGCCTGGGGGAGAAATTCACAGCCAAGAGGAGATGGCATTCCAGCCTGCCAGGGAGCTCAGCACATGGCACAGGCAGCTCCAGTGACCATCAAGCCCTGCAGCGACCCTGCCCAGCAGAGTCAGCTCGCAGGGAGCCCACTGAGTTTGGGGAACATTTGCCTTAGCAGAGTTTACACCTACATTTTGCAGCTGTAAACGCCCACCCAAGACCAGCCACTGGTAACTGTGACACTACTGCAGCCCTCCATCTACCTCCCTAATTGTATTGGTTTCCCTGCAGATTGGAGGGTGTTTAATGGGTGTCGCAAGGATTAGTGAGCACCCGCACATTTATAAAGGTTTATTTCTGAACCAATGCAAGTGAAAGCCGAGTGCTTAAATCTCAGCATATTTTCTGCTTTAACAATTTCTGCCTAGGTTGTCCATGGAGCTCAGTGGACGAGCAATAATAAACATATGCTCACCCTTCAGCCCATAAATACAGGCTTCTTTCCAATCCCTGGCTTGGAAGTGTACCTCAAAAAGAGCAGGTAATTTTGCTTTACTGTCAGCTGTATCATAGCCACGATGCACTAAACATTGCTGAAGTAGGAGAGGATATTTTATTAGCTGATAAGCTGGACTACTATTCACTGAGGAAGAAGATTATCAAACAAATTACACTGAGAACCAATAATAGGGGAAAGGTTAATGATTTCTGTAAGCCACCAAATTCACCCGCCCCTGTAGTTTACTAAGAAAATTAGGGTTTCTTCATGCTGAGCTTATGGGAACACTTTACCCATATTTCAACCCTTCTTTCCTTGGAGATCTTTGGCATCACTGCTTTCTTGCTTGAGAATTTACATTAAGGACAATTATAAAACAAAAATATACCACCGTTCTGGAAAATATACAACTTCTTATCTGAGGGATGGGGATGTTCTTCTTGCCAGTCTACAGACATGGAGATTAAATTTCAGGGAGAGATTTATTTTGTTCTATTGTCCTGTTATTCACCAGAGAATTGTGCAATGCAAGTAATCTGATCAGAATAATGCATAGGGACATATTTCAGAAAACCAATAATTGTGGTAACGTTGAGCTCTGCAAGGTGCCAAAATAAAGTCCAAAATCACTCTCACTCTTTTCCACAATTCCTTAATCATGGCATCATAATGTGCTGCTCTGTTGTCCATTAAAGGCACAAGCTTGAAGTAATCAATGCTGGACATTTGGAGATTTATTGTAATTTTAGATCTACAGCACTTTTGCAGGCTGAAAAGCAAAATTATATTTTATAGGTGTGCCATAGCTTACATTTTACAGCTTTTACTTCTGTAAGCTGGCGTGGTGCAGGTTTTTGTTGTTGGCTTGAGGGGTTTTTTTTTCTTTTCACCTGAGCGCTGCAGGCTTTTTTATGATGTTAGGAAGCAGTTAAGGCAAACAACAGAAAAAATTACTAAAACTGATGGTATTTAAATTCTGTTTACTTCTTTAACCTTTTGACATACCTATACAAAAAGTAATCTTTCATAAACAAGTCCCAAACAAAATCATTGCCTATTTTACTTTCCTTAAACCCTTGTGGAATAAGCAGAAATTGTAACAAGATCCTTTTGACCGTTTTTTATTCTGTTCATATTCGCAATGATTTTATAACTGATGCTTGGTTTGCCTCTCCACATTATCACAATCAGTGCATCCTGGGATTAAAAACCATTTAGGGCCCAACTCTTAAAGAAACTCCCCACACAGCAGTATAATGAACACTGTTCCTTTTTATTGTTGCTAGGTTTATTGGTATGCCAAAGACGTCGCAGAGCTCAATTCTCACTCTAAAAACAAAGGAGTGACCCACTTCCCAGCATGGCTCTAGAACAGGGACAGCACAAAAGGTTTTGAGGAAGGTAAGTGCTAGACCCCCATGTGGCAAATGGGCCATCAAAGTGAGGCTGAGTCCAAAGTCTCACATACCCCAAGACAAAGGTTCGTGAGTTTTCTTTCATTTTTAAGAATGTGTTAGCACCTGTTCTCAGAAAATGAACTCTCATTCCCTAATCAGCACTGTTTGAGGGACAAGGCAGTTAAGCACCATCATTAGGAACTCACCTACAGGCTGGACTGGGGACAGGCAGTGAGGTCCCCCTGCTTCTGCACCAGCCCAGATACTGCAGATGTTGCCAGATGTGGTGTTTCAACTCACAACTGAGAAAATATCCAAGTTCAGGGCATTACTTCACTATACCCTAAACTTTACATGCATTTTAAAACCTGCTGAAGGCCATTCTGAATAACAATGGACTCATCACATGCTTGCACAGAGTGGACTTCAGCACGTGCTTAGATGTTTCTGCAAACTGGGGCCCAAAATGGTGCTCACATGGGCAGGGCAGCTGGCATTTGATACTCAAGCTTGTGGTTATGGACATGCCAAGGCTAGCTTTTCATGAAGCATGGCAAAGATTTTAATCCAATATTTTAGCTAATATTGTGTAAACATGCAGCCCCTGACTTCTAACAGCACCTTCAGCCAAGTGGAGCTGAAATCCATACGAATGAGGATTCCTTACCGACTACTGAAATATTAGAATTCATGTGAAATATAGCTGTGCTGGCAGAGAAAATAAGTATGTGAGTCCTTGTTAGGAAACAGAGTGCAGAAAATATATTTGATTAATATATTTTAGAGGGGTGAATTACAGCTTAGCCAAGTTGAAATGTGACCAGACACTTTGAAACTGTCACTGGATGCCGTTTGAGAGCACAAATGGTCACATTTTACATTTCCTGGGAAAGGCAGACACTCCAGCCAGCAAAGTTAGTGAGAAAATATCTTACCCACTGAACAGCAAATGCCATTCCCTGCAGAAAATCCTGTTTCTGCAGAAGACACCAGTTCTGTAGCCCACCTGGCAAAAGAGCTGCTGAGTTTTCCTGGAGGAAAACGATCTCAGCTCAAGTAACAGATCTCCCAATCCAACAGGAACAAGACTAGAAACCCTGTAACTGGATGACCTACAAAGAAAAATTCCTAAGTAATTGCTTATGCAAGGACCAAAATGTGAACACCATGGGTCACAAGACAAGAATATCAGGTAGAGTAGACTCAGCTACGAACTGATGTTCACAAAACAGAGGCAAAAGCACCCAAAACCAAAGCCACGAGGTCTTTGAGTTCCCTGAGCAGCCTGCAGGCTCTGATCCTGCCCTGTTGCAGGGAAAGGGAACATGGCCATTGATTTCAGTGAGTGCAGGATCAAGACCATAATGCTTATAGCAGCCATACACATCAGCGTAAACCTATTTGTAACAGAACCTCAGGGCACATTTCATGTGTGGCTGGGAGGAAAACCCACTGACAATGGAGGGCAGGAGTGTTCATGTAGAATTTATACTACAAAAGAAAAAGGAAAAACTTTCCTCTATGCCTCTATGTGAATTCATCAATTTAACTTACACTTAAATGGAAAATCGCTATACAGAGACCATAAAAACGTATTATGTTATCAATTGAATGGTTTACACTGCTGGCAAGCTCAGGGAAAACATACCCTTTCACTATCACCAGCCAGAGTGAACCACATTATGAAGGATCCCATATATATCTTTAACTTTTGTACATGGCAATTCTCTTCGCATGTGCTCTCCTTACCTTAAATCAAGTGAGTGATGAGAAGAAGGATGAGCATAGGTAGAGAAAGGAAGATCTAAAGAAAAAGAAAAGCTGAGAGGGAAAATAAAAGGAAAATAAAGTTAGGGATGAAGAGACAGAAATGGAAAATAGAGCAAGAAAAGGGCAAGGTGCTTCTCAGGAGTCCAGGATAACAAATGCATCTCAATAAAGGCAAGTTGCTCTAAAAGGAAAACAATTCACACATCTTTCCTCCCTAACGTATATTCTAGTTCCACATGCCAGGAGGCAGAGGGCAAGAGGAGACCAGAAAACAGGGAAAAGACGACATGACACTGAGCAGCACCTTGGTTTAGCCAAATATTTTCTACAATAAATCCAGTGTTGATTGGTGTTAAGAGGCAATACGTAATGCCTGTGTCAATTCTGTGACTGCCACCAATGGTGGTGTTGGGGAACTCTCCTCTGGACCAGAGCACAGCAAAGACATCTGGAAGGGACGTTCAAGAGTCCTCTTATTCTGCTGTTGTTCCATAGGTTTGCAGTGAGGCCAACATGGAGGACCCTGTCACACAGTCTGGCCATGCATCCCTCAGAGGCCAATGTACACAAAGTCAGCTGGGGCACATCTACAGCTGCATCACCAACCTGCTGTTCTGACAGTCTAACAACAGTTTTTCCACTCCTGGGTCTGCAGATAGATATCTATGTATATGTGTGTACATAAGTATCTATAGATCACAATTACACATAGGAAGCTGATTCTGAAAACTGAATTTTCCTAAGCTATTTTTGAGTCTTATTTTTTGTAAGTCAAAAGCATAGCATTGGGGCACACTGAGGTGGAGCATGGGAACAAGCCCTGAATGTTACTTCATCCTGATCTATTCCTCTGCCTCTTCTCTGTCAGTGGAGCCCAGCAGAAACATCTCCTCTTTGGATGTCACCTTGACTCTGATTCCTGCCAACCCCCCCCATAATTAGCAGCAGTGATGGGCTATGCAGTATCCCAACAAGGGCCAAAACTTGGGCAGCACGAAGGGCTCTTGGCACAAAGGAGAGTTTCCCCAGCCCTGACCTGTCCCCCAACGAGTCAGCCAGGTCCAACCCCTCCAACGTGTCAGGTTTCAGTCGCTCTAAAAAATTTTATGGCAGAAAAGTGCAAAGGGAGCAATGAAACTCTCACCCTTAATGCTGCCTTCCCAGGCAGGAGAGCAGGCATGGGGGTGCTGAGAAGGGCAGGGGGCTGCTTAGGTGGTTTTCTTGCACTGACCATTCCTTGTGGACCCCCTCCCTCTCTCATTAGCATGTAAACACCCACTAATGCAAAGAACAAACATTCCTCCAAACCTAAGAACAGGAAAATTAAACCTAGATCTGGAAAGTACCATTATTTTTGTTTTAAATCCTTTGTGGGAAGTTTGATAGTCTTTACTCATGAAGACTCCAAAAATTATTTTACTTTTTACTCTCTCTTCCCTTCCCCCATAGAGTAGTTCAGTGATTATTGAACAACTCTATCAGAGGGATTACTGATGTAAATCAGGACCACACAGTCACATTAGAGAGAACTTTTTTGTAGGAACTATCCTCAAGAATGTAAATTAATGACTGAGATTGTTCTGGACTGCTGACTGCAGAGTTGGTTACTTGGTGTTAAGAAAACAGCATTGCAGAAATCCCAGGAGCTTGGGGAATGATGACAGGAACAATTAAAGGAGGGCTGGAAATCTATTAATGAGATATAAGAAGAATGGTAGATAACAATTATACCTTAGGAGGAAGAACGTAAGAGAAGATGTCATGCAGTATAAAAAATACTGATCAGCACAGATGAGCCAGATCAAGAGCTTCTGACTCAAAGCACATAATCAATTAAATGCTTGCACATTCAAAGGAGATGAAAAGAAGTTGTGTTGCCCAACCTGAAACCCAGACAAAGGAACATCACTGGGATTGACATGGCGGCAATATTTGAGTAGGGACATCTACGTATCCCAGAGGAGCAGAATCCCTAGTTGCAAACTCTGGTAGGGGCATTACATATCAATCTTCTGGCTGGAAGCCCCTTTCCAACACTGTAAGCAGAATAAGATTTAAAGAGAAGATAATTCCTAAAATCCATTACTTCACGTGTCATTGGTGGCCACGGCAGGGTGCAGAGCACTGGCCCAGGTGAGCAAGGCCAGGCACTGCAGGACGTGGCTGATGAAGTGTCTCTTGGACACTTTTACTGTGCAATCACATCTCTGCATTTTATGAAACCCTCGCTGTCCAGACAGCTAAAGTCACATTGAACAAAATAAAAAAGCAAACTCAAAACATTAACTGAGCCTGGAAGTCTGTGCTTATAATTATGATCCACCTGATAGCACCGACCACAAAAATAATTTTGCTGGTAAAGCTACATGGCAGCATTGGAAACCAACCTGCATCGGGTTTTATTCAACTGAAGCTGCCTGAAGAAGAGCCACATAAAAATGTTGTTAAAATAAACTTTGTTAGACAGAGACCTGGTGTACACCAAGTGTAAACTCTAAGTGGATTTTTACTATAGACTCATAAACCTCTGAAAATAAAAGTTTGTAGTGGAAACTGAGACATCCATCACGGGAACACTGGGTGCTCCCATGGTTTGCAGGTACTGACCCCCCTGCAAATCTCACCTTCTTTTCCAAAGCTGTGCCTGTAAGTGACACTCCTGCAACTCCACCACTGCCTCCTCTAGCCTGAAATTATTTCCATGCTGGCACCCTTCCAGTCCCAGCCCACAGCCAGCAAGGCAATTCCTTTCCTCCACTTCTTTTTTCACATCCCTCAGGAAAACTTCACAGAAAAGACAAGGCTTTTTGTTGGTTGTAGTACATCAAGATCCCAAAATTGCTACTAATTGTAACATTTGTAATTATTTCTAGCTTTTAATTTTTATAATGACTCTTCATGGTTTTGTTGACCAGAGGGAAATTTTAATCCCAAACGTGTCCAAGTGTCGAATTTGCCATTACACTTCAGGAAAAAAAAAAAAGAAAGGCTTTTAAGAAGTCATGAAGTTTACTTATTGAAAATTAGAAATTAATATTTATTGTCAGATTTCCATCAGAGATTGGAACCTTTTGTTTAACACTGTCTGGAAGTGTAAATTATTCAAATGTTTACATTTGAATGCTGCTGTACTCTAATGATTCCATTTTCTGCAGTGTATTAGTGGCAAGATAATGAAAAGCTTCATCAGGGTGTTAAGCAAACAGCTAGCTACAGCTTCTCATGCTGATGGAAGAGGCTCAGTGGCCCAGTGCTGAGGGCAGCCTGGTGCTCCTGCAGAGGCTGGTATGGTGGAATGAGGCTCTCCAGCCTTAGCCCTTGCTTGGCCACTGTCCTGACCTACATGGACACAATAACATACTCATTGCATGTTCTGTAGCATCAAGATGACCAGGTGGCTGTTAAAAAGCACTGTTATGTTTTTTTTTCCCCACTTTCCAGATGGAATTGCATTTAAAATCTGCTTGGCCAGCAAAGGGGTTATGCAACTATGGAGGTTTTCAGTATCGTTGCTTGGGGTTCTTTTTTAAGGAGATTAAGGACTTGAATGGAGAAAGCTGTGAAGCTTGGAAAGTCTTGGCACTGGATTTTTATTTTACTTGAAAAATAAGAGAAGATCCATCTACCACTGCTCTTCTCCAGAAGAATCAGTCTCTACCTAGTTTGTTTGACAGGAGCTTTCACCCCTTGAGAAATCCTTCCTCAAAAATCCCCTTGCACCAGCCAGCAGAGCAGGATTAAAAGGCAGCAACAAAGCCCAGGGAAGGCTGGAGCTCACCAGGACCCTTGTGCCAGCCCTGGGCATTGCTGCCTGCCCCATCCCCACCCCAACACAGCCCGAGAGGAAGAGCTGCTCTGGGTTGGCACACAGGTAATATTTTCTGCCTTAAGAGATTTTTCTGAACTTCAGCTGTTGCGTGAGGTGGTTAATCTTTTCCCCTCTCCAGGGGTTTGGTGGGATATCCTGTTCATGCATCCAGAGCCTAGCACACAGGTGACCGGAGTTTCTCGTATTTAAAGAAAAAACAAAAAACACACGCACACAAGGAAAAAAAATGTTTTTTAAACTGTTAAGACAATTTTTTCTGCCTCATAAAGAACCAAAAAGAGGCAAAAGCCCAATTTTCCCACCATTACAACCTCAATTCCAGCCCTCACCTGTGTCACTTCTGTTACTCATAGTCCAAAGCACTGCAGCTGCCCTTGTATTTTCTGCCAGTATAATTTTTTAAATACACAAATATTATACTCCAGGGCATGTTTTCCTAGGCCAACAATGCATGCCTCACTTTTATTGTGAGGCACAAGCCCTTCGGTTTCATGTCTTTTGACCTCCCAAGAAATGTATTAATGACCCTATAAAGCTCTCCCTGGCACATATTCATATTAATACAATATACTTCTTTGTTTTTATATTACATAGTAAAAGGAGGGAGGCTGGAAGAGAAGGAAAAAAAGACAGTTCTTTCAATATCCTTCCAGCACAAAACACAGTTCAGAGGGAAATAAACCAACACTGATCTGAAGAGGGATAGCTGGCAGTATCTAAGGTATATTTTAGCCTGGCTCATTTCTATTGCTACTTATTTCTCTGTTACCTTCAGTTATGACTCCACTCAACCCCGTAATAAAGTCCAGCTGCTGCTTTCCATGAGCTGCCTCCTGCCCACCGAAGGAGGGAGCTCCTTCTGCAGGCAGCATCCTGGGGCAGCCTCCAAGCAGTATTTTAAATTAACAACCTCATCCTCCTCCCTCTAGCTCCTTCACTCTCCCAGATGCAGCACTGACAAGTTGTACCCAACCCGGAGCTAGAGAATGGCAATGCAGAGCTCTGAAGGCTCCGGGTGGAGGAAAGGAAAAGAATTGAGCACAAGCCCTACTCTTGGGTCCCCCAGTGAGTACACATTTTGTGCCTGAAAAAAAACTCAACAAATTACAAAAGCAACAAAAATGCTGGGGAAATAACTTCTGCCACCATTTCCTCTCATTATTTGTTTTATTCCAAAACAATTAAAATGAATTTACTAGTGGCTTAGTTCAATACTTGGGCTACTCCTTGATCCTAGTGAGCACACTGCGAGCAAGTTTTGCCATAACTGGTTCATGTAACCCCCTGTGCACACATTAGCAAACAATGCTACAGATAAACAGTTTGCTCAACACTGGTGTGGTATCCACATAGTATAATATAGTTTATCTATGGACATTTTCTAGTGCTCCAATTTTGCTTTTTGATGTAGTGGCTATATTAAAATCCCTATCAAAAACTCGTATCTAATATTGCCATGCCATTATCAGTCTCTCATTTGCACAGTAGACAAATATATATTATCACCCCCTACAGATGGCAAAACAGGCTCAGCTAGGAAAATAGCACACTGTCACTTACATCTACCTGATATGGAGAGAACGTGTTTTAACAAACCTTTTAATTAAATCAAATACTTGATAAAACCAAATATAAAACTCAAAATGAGTGCACTTCTGAAGCAGAACCACCGTGCTCCAAAACTGCAAAACAACCAGAGTAATTATTTTTTACTACTCATGAGACAAATAGACTAAACCCTAATTTCAATGTCTGTGTCCTCAGCTCTTCTACACACATGGGAAAGGAGGGAAAACCTGGTCTCGCTCCTACTTAAGCCTGGGAATTTTTCCTCCTACTTTGAAGGGAAAAACATCACAGTTCATAAAGTGTCTTTAACACAGGACTACTATTTTCCTTCTAACACTTCCAAAAAATCACTTCAGAAGTTAATAGAAGCAAGTTAGCCAACAACTCTCTCAAAAGGAGGTCTCCAAGCTGACCTCCAGATTTTGAGAAAGTGGAGAAAGTGTCACCAAAAAACCAGAAAACACCCTATGAACCCCATGCACTTAACAGGGGTAGGGCATTTGCCAGCATTTTGAACTTCCTAGCAGCATCTGAGCTTTTGTTTATCTTTGATATTTAAGGCAAAATAGATGAAAATATTCATAATTAATAATGACTAAACCAGAAGTTTATTCATTTTATTAATTTTTAAATTTAGAAATATATTAAAAAACATGAAGCTGAAGTTATTTGGCAAGCTCCTTGCAATGCACATAAATAAATCTCTTTCAGCAAGTCTCCAAGGGTTTTAGGCAAAACTTTGTGAATGCCAAGGAGGAAATCTAAAAACAATTTCTGGCTTGTTTGTTGAGCCAAAAAAGTGGACAACATGTCCAAAGTACAATTTGAAATATTATTTTCTGTACTAAAGAATGAAGTGATGCATGTTTTCAGCTCAGAACTGTCTAAGGAGCTTTCCAGTGAACCAGTGTCACAAAGACTTTAACTCTTAACACCAACTTGCTTTTATTCCAGTTCTTTGGAGGGAGCAGCAGGCTGCAAAGCAGACTGTTTGCTTCTGCTTCTTTGTTTTTTGGTGAGCAAAACATTCTGTCAGACCTTCTCCAGGCATTTTTAATGTGGGTTAATACGTGGGAAAGGCATCGGTGGTCTAGAGCTGATTCACAGTAGCCTGGTTTATGTTAACTTTTCCAGAGAGGATATCATGCTCCCTCAAACCAGATCCCACTGAAATCTTGAAATTGCCTTCTCTAGCACAAATCAGTCAAATTTCAGAAAACAGTTAGAAAACAGTTCTGGGATGAAGATCCTACAGCACTTTTGTAACCTGGGGCAAGTTTGGCAACAATCATGAAAGGTTTTGTAAATAAAAATCTCTCCTTGCTCCTAATACTGACAACAGTCACCAGGGCAGAGTTGGGGAAACTCATGGTTGATCTCTTCTTCTTTTGCCTTGCACAAGTAACACATTGAGGAGGTGCAGCTCAGCCAGCTCATCCCCCCCAGGCTCAGCAATGTGCAAGATCCTTAACAGAAGTTTGCAGAAGTCTAAACTTTTCATGTTATAACATGCTTGTTTTAGAGAAGACCTTTGGGGGTTTGATACGAAACATGGCACCAAAGGCTGTTAGAACAGCCATGAGAGAAAGCGCACCAAACGAAGGCTGCATTTTTTTAAAAACTGTGTTGATCGTCCTTTTTAGCAAAGACTTGTTCTGCTTTGTTTCAGTTGATGACAACTTCTAGTTACAAATAAAACAGAACTGAATCTCTTGAGATGCTGTCACTTGAATTTCCATCCTGTGCTCCCACCGGTGCCCTTCCCTTCAGCCTGTTTATCCCAAGCACTGGCACACAGGGGAGCAGGGTGGAAAGGAGCTGGGGCCAGCCAGGATGCAAGGCAGGGGGATTGCCTGAGTTAGTGTCTAAGAATCATCTTCTACACAATTTTCACAGATATCTGATCCAAAAAGCATACACTGAGTGAGCACAAAACCAGCAAATTCTTTTAAGAATGCCTGTACTTGTGCTGCCATTTCCCCTGATGCAGAAGAGCTGTGGTTTCCTGAACACAAATATAAAAACTAATATATTTTACAGCCCACCACTCTTGCCATTCTCCTTGCACAATAAGCTATAGTTATGGGACAGACACTTGCAGGAATCTCATGCAGGCTCCAACTCTGTGCATATTGGCTGCCTGCAATATCTACTCCTGCAATGAAATTTGCATCTTCAACCAAAACATCAAAAAGAATTGACAGATTCTTTGTTTAAACAAGGTTCGCTTCAGCTTTGAGATTCCTACCTATTGTCACCAACAATACAAATGAAGTTTTGTGTAAAGCCAATGGATTAATTCATTCCTTGCCCTGATTAAAAATCTCGTACGGTTCACTGAAAATCTGAGAGTTGTGAGGTTTAAATTCCTGCAGACACCAGCTTCTGCCACACTGTTCTTTTATGCATCGCGTTACTTCCCGGTTGCCTTTTCCTGAAAATGAATATAGCAAAATCATACACACCAGCTAAAAATTCAACTTTAAATATTCCTTCGTCGTAGCTGGTTTTCAAGTGAGTGATTCTCGGGGAAAAACTGTCGGTGTGTTTTTGAAAAGGGCGCACATTTATATCGCCCAGGCTGTGTGGCAGCATATTAAAAATCCTTGCAAATGTTTCTCTCCTGACACTGAAAAGTTAAAAACCTTTCTGAGCTGGCTGTGTGTCAACATCTAAACCAGAATCCTCTGAGCCTTGCTCTCAGCTCCCTACTACTGAAATCAGCACAAACTTAAACCTCTTGTCATCAGAGATCCTGCTTGGTTCAAATCCATGGGATAGGTCAAGCTCATTTCTAACAGGAACCTTAAGGTAGGGATCAGGAG
>CM036592.1:37237189-37259689 GCA_020745705.1 Hemiprocne comata
TTCAGCTCATACTGCATTTGGTATTCATTTTTAAATCATTTCTGTATCAATTAAAGGCAAAACAGGAGAAGTTGGACTTTTTGTAGCATCCTCAGGCTGCAAGTAGCTGAGGAGGACCACGTTCTCAAGCCTTTGGTTAAAGAGGATTTGTCATGCCCCTCAGGGTTGTCACCAGCCCCAGTGGAGGAGGGATTTATCCCTTAGACCTGGACTGCATAGAACAGCCCCATCTGCAGGGAGGGGAAATCACCAGGTGCAAGGAGGGTGTGATGGGTGACAGCAGGGTCCCATGGGAGCCCCCAGCACCCCCACACACTCAGGCCTAAGGTAGGCCTTTAAGGAGATGCACAGCACTGCCTGCCATCAGCAGCTTCCACAGGCAGAAGCAGGAGGAAGGAAGGAACAAAAAAGAAAATTAAACGCACTTCCAGCCACACAGACGATCAGCAGGGCCCGGGACCCCAGGCCTCTCCCACTGCACACACACTTTTATTAAATGCGCTCACACATTTGTGAGGATTAATTTTAACACACCTGTTTGCAAAAGGAAATACATGTTTGAGCTGTCGTGCAGCACAGTTGGTGAAAGTCTGGAGAAAATGTAGTTTGGTGGTGTTATTTAATAGTGTCCAAAGAGAGAATATGAGAAAAAACTTCTTTACAGTGGAGGTAACAGAGCCCTAGGACAGGCTGCCCAGGGAGGCTGTGGAGTCCCCTTCTCTGCAGATATTTGAGACCCCCCTGGATGCAGCCCTGAGTAATGTGCTCCAGGGGATCCTGCTTTAGCAGGGGAGTTGGACTGGATGATCTCTAGGAGCTCCCTTCCAACTCTGACAACTCCATGTTTCTGTGAGATGCCTTCAGAGCACTGAACAGCTGTCTCTCCCCCTCCCAACCTTCCAACTGAAGCTTGGGAGTAAAAACTCTTCTTTATGCAAAAAGTGTATGTATATAAAACACTTAGGTATAGTATTAACATATTTAAATTATCATAAAAATAAATGGTGCACCAAAACCCTCCCCGGCTTCTTTTTTTTCTTAAAAAATAGTTATGGATATTATTCTCAGAGAAATGTCTTATGTGTGGGCATGCTAAGAATTCATGATTTCATTGCACAGCAGAGAATATGCGAGTTTTATGTGTGATTCACAAAGAAAATTAGGTGTGAAAGTGGGATAAGTACTGGGATGTACATTAGATAGCTACCTCCAAGGCAAGATTTACATACAGATATTTGTATTGTCTTATGGAACCTACTTATTGTAACCATAAAAATTATTTGTACATTGATTTCCATGGAGCCAAATTTTAAATACATAAAAGGTAGTTAATTCTTCCAAATGAGTTTTTTTAAAAATACCAAGGGGACAAGATACAGCAGAGACCATAGAAACAGCCTCATCATGTGATGCAGTAAATGGTAACCAGAAATTTACAGCAAATGGAAAGCAGAAATCTGCATTAAGAGCACTACACAGTGTAGAATCAGTGTAATCAGACATCACTCCTTGAAAAAAATATATATTTTACATATTGCCATCCAATTTCTAGAAATTATCTTGCTATGAGAGAAAGGAGAAAGCACAGAATAACAAAATGAGATTAAATGCTCCAAGCTCAAGTGCTGCACGTTTCCATCCGGGTCATTTAAAGGTCCAAGAAATCCAGTGGAAGGTATTCAAATTTAGACACATGGAAGAAAATGGGATCCACAAAATATTAACTATCATAACATTCAATCTAAATACAAATTTAATGAAATAAAGGGCTCTGTCTTCCTTTACCATCTCCTTTCACTTTTTCCCATATTGATAATTATTAATAATCACACTGGGCTCTCATGTTGTACCTGACACTCTCAGACAGCAAATCATTCTTAATGGGGGGCAAAACAGGGAAACTGAGGGCTGGTTGGATTAACTACTTTGCCCAAGGTCACAGACAGGTCGATTTATGTGTGGGAACAGAAATTAGACTCTGGCTCCATCACTTGAACAACAGTGTCAAACGCCAGCAGACGCATTGCAAAGCAGGAATCGTAGAATCGTTTGGTTGGAAAAGACCTTTAAGGTCAAGTCAAACCATTGAGTGGCCCCAGCTGATGCACTGCAAAGCCCTACCAGCAGCCCTTCACTCCTCAGGAGGAATCACAGAAAATAAGAATACCTAGTTTGGTGCCAAGCCCATGAACACACACTGACCTTAGCCAAGTCCAAGCGATCCCAGGGACAACAGCTCTTAGCAAAGCATTTGTAAAGATGAGCAGTATTTAAGTTATGCTCTCATCTGATCAGGGATATCTGGATTTGGTTTTGGCAGGTGTAGAGATAAGACAAAACCGCATCTTGGCTTCAGCCCAAAATATTCCTAAACATCCCACTGAAGGTGGAAGAAACCCAAACTCATCTCTGAACTACAAACAGGATTTCACAGAAACACAGAGTCGAGTCACAGAAAACTTCAGGTTGGAGGGACCTTTAAAGGTCATCTAGACCAACTCCCCTGCAGTGAGCAGGGACATCTTCAACTAGATCAGGTTGCTCAGAGCCCCATCCAACCTCTCCTGGAATGTTTCTAGGGATGGGCCATTTACCACCTCTATGGGCAACCTGAGCCAGTGTTTCACCACCTTCATTTGCACTTAGTGCCAGAGCAAAATCCTGCCCAAACTGAGCCTTGGGCTGAACACCGACTCCTTCAGCCTCCCACGACCTGTTTTTAACACCAGGGATGTAGTATCCAATGGACACGAGTGGCAGGGCATGTGTCTGCTTCCAATGGGTGAAAGCAAAACTCCAACAACTGATAAGAATGCTGAGAAGAAACCTTTTCCCCCCCATTTCACACAACAGCAGAAACACCCTCCCCTGTGCCCCAGCACACACACTTTCACCCCCATGAAGACATGGGCTTTTTCCTGTTCCAAAACAGCAGATGACTTTTTCCTCAAATCTACCTCACAATATTGATTTCTCCCCTTATTAAGCTCATCAGGCCAGCACCCTCCATCACTATGACCTGGGTGCCACTGGAACAGCCACAGCCCTGCCTGGCCAGGGCTCACTTGCTGTAGCCCTTGGTTGTGCTGGCACTGACAATCTCCTCCTGTTCTTAAAGCAGATTTTACCAGAAAACATCAAGGTTTGGACAAATGCTGTTTGTTGTTGTGGATATAGGCTGCATATTCTCTTATTCCTACCCAACACTAAAGACCAGTGAAACAATTCAGGTGCCAAATACCAATCTCTGATAGTCTTGCACCCATAATACCTGTTTGCCCTTAAAAAAGTACCCGACTACTTAGTCTCTTAATAAGTTTTTAAAAACCTATTCAAAAGTATTAGCACAAGCACTCTGCTAGGTGCTACCTCACAGGAAATTTCATCCATTGACTTTACCACCATTCTGTATGTTGTTTGGTGGTGTGTTTTTTTTAAAAGGATAACAAATATATTTACCTTCTTATGTCTAATTTTATCAGAAAACCTAATAAAAAGATAGTAAAGAAGCAAAGTTAGCTATTAGATAACAGTCCTTGCTGCCAAAAGCCATAATCTGACACAGATTGAGCCTGGTACAGTAGTCAATTAATGGCTCAGTGCTCATACAATAATGACCTACTAACCTGACGGTGTGTTGCTCTCACATTTTGCTGTCCCCTGGGATGCTACTGTCACTGTGTTATCTATTGCCTGCTTCCCTATCAAAGAAAATAAGCAGAGCTGAAATGTATGTACGCATCAAGCTCTGTAGTTCATTGCACACCAACCCCAGCAACTGGAGGAACAATAGATTTATAAGTTTATCCTACATTAAACCAAACATGCCTGACTGCACTGTAAATTACTAAATAATAAACCAGGTGGTGTAAGATCCTGACTTGGACAGAATATAAAAATCTATCAACCTGTAAAATACAATAACCATAAACGTGCTATGTAGCTGATGGCTCAGGTAAACCATCCACCTCCAGCAACAGAGGTTTTTTTCTGGAGTAAATTGCAACAAAAGGTTTACTAAATTTTGGTCTCGAGCACTTTTTCATTTTATGCAACTGCATCAATAGGAGAAATACAATTGAGCTAAAAACAGTGGCAAATGTGTTTGTTTTGTTTACATTTCTTTGTCTCTAATGGAGCTATTTCATGGTAATGTGCTATGTTTCCTAGCATATTGCCACGGGCATTTAGTCTGATCTCTAAAGAGAAGATGTACTACTGCATAGGGGCATACTTCTTCAGTATTCAAACCTAACATTCAAATTAGATTGAAGTAGGGCAGGAGGTACAAAATGGAGCAAGCCAAAAGGTCAGGGCACTTGCTTCCTTTGAATGGACTAAATCTGGATTTAAAATAAACCCACAGCAATCGTGTTAGTGCAATAAAACATTTCACATGCCATTATACATACCATTAGCCCAGCCCCAAATTATCTGAGATTTTTAATAAGTGCTACCTTTGCTACCAACATTAATTGCCATGAATCACAGAAAACATGGTATCAAGACCTTCTAAAATTATTCAATAAATTATAACTCAAAAATCCACAATAATAATTAATTCCATTTTGGGAACTTTTCCATAAGCAAAGCAGGTTAAATTTATATGATTTATAAACAGTGTTTACATTCAGAGAGGAACAACTAATTGCTGCACGGCTTGACATCATTACAGGAAAATGCTGGGGGATGCAGACAGTTTAATTAGGGGTGGCTTTAAGTTCAGAATATGACTGGTATCATGGTGCTTTCTAATGTGCTTATATAGGATGATCACACAGTTACACGATTACATTTGTTCTTTCTGTAGGCTTTGTCTTTATAACACAAAAATCTTGGCATACAGACAAGCTGACACAGTAAATATTTCCCCCCTCAATTTTATTCACTTGCTTTACAGACCATAAAGAAGTGTTTCCTAACCTAACAAAGTGCATACTCAATTGCAGATGCAGGTACTTTGCTGATATGTGAGCAAAACATACAAATTCTGTGTTCAGCCACTCCCAGGTTGTTTCATTTCATGCAAAGCACTGAAATTAATGGGGACTCAGCACCCCAGAAACAGCTTGTCACTGGGCAGGACTGAACCTCACAGAAAACACCCCCTACATACCCCTACTGGGGTTCAAGGCTGCTCCCTCACATTTTGGGGGGAAAGTATGGAAAGCACCTTGCAGGGAGCACCTGAACTTTAGTGAAGCAGTGAGGCAGGCACCCATGGGAACCTCTCCAGCTTCTCCTTCCCACCAACACACAGTAAAGCACCACCCAAACCCACTACCAGCACTGTAGAGGGGTGCTTTCACCAGCAAGCAAGGAAAAGGGGGAGGACAAGAGCATTGAGCCATAGTGGTGCCTGAGTGGAACAAAAGATCTCAACACTACAATATCTTAATGGGGTAGAAACACAGGGTGAGGAGGACACAGGAGTGGAAGACATCAGCACCCAGCTGGCACACAGGCCATGAGCAGGCAGTCACACACCTCCCAGATTAGCCAGGCTTGGAGGACCCATATATATTTAGGTACTCAATGTCACAACTGAAGCTTCTTGTGACCCTAGCCCAAGAAACTCAATTAACAGTATCAGTAGGAAAACATCTTGCAGCCAGCAAAGCCTCTGCATCAGCCAAGGGCTGGAGTAGAGGTTGCTGTTACAACCCAGTTTCATCACTATTTTTTCCTCTTGCCATGGTTGGCACACATTCCCTAAGCATCCAACTCATTTATTTTTCAGTAAACAAAGCTGAAATATGAGGTATCCCCATCACCTCTTTTTTACAGTGGTTTATCTGCTGCTAGACAGGGGAGTATAGCATTGCTGTCCTGGAACAAGGGCTGTTCACTGCAGTATCCTGCTTCTCCCAGTGTCCACACACACCCCTTCAAAAGACTGATTCTCCTGTTGTAGTGTCAGCATGAATGTTTGGATCATCTGCTCATCTGTATCTCCCTGTGCAAGGCTGTCCTTTCACTCACCCTGAGATGAAGGTATTTAAAAGGCCAGAATTACTTCAGAAACCAGTTTGGGATGCAGGAACTAATACTATATCCAATTAAAAGTGCACAAGGATCTTGGGTAACAAGAAATACAAGTGCCCACCCACACTGGAATTTGGCCAAGACAGAGCTGGCACACCTACTGCTGCACCAAGTGCTGTGGGATCTCTGCAAGGACTGGGGGGGCCACATCCCCATCCTGGGGACCCCAGCCACTGCCAGCAAGGTGCCTCTGTGGTGGGTGCATAAGGAAAGAAGCCACAGTCTTCTGCTTGCTACCTTGTTCAGAAACACTCAAAATATGTCCCATCCAAGCAGTGACAAGAGGTTTATTCCCCCACCCAATGCTGCTCTTTTTCTTCTTTAACACCAACCCACAGCTCCAAAGCAACCATGTTCATGATCTCTAATGTTGATGTCAGCTCCTGATCTGCTGAACAGCAGCATCTCTCTGGGCAGAAGCACCTCTTTGCCTAACAGCAGCACTGGGCATACACTAATTGCATGGCAGAGGAATGAGGTTGCCTTTATCCACCATTTCTGCATTCTGAAGGTTGTCTTTTACAAACAAAATCACTGGAAAAACTATAGAAGGAGACTGAAAACAATAACTTCCACGTAGCTGCATGGAGTTTAGTCTTGGGCCTGTGGAAAAAGCTTAACCTATGAAAGAGGCACTGAGCTCTGCTTGCATCCCACAGGTCAGTGTCCATGGAAAATTTTTCTGCACTAGTTAGAAACTCAAGTGATTTGCTGGCAGTTCATTTTTGGTATGTAACTCCATGTTACAATCACTGGCAATGGTGAAGCTTTTATTTATCTTAATTATTTTTATGCACCCATCGCTGTAGCCTCTGGACTCATGACAAGGATCAAATGTTAACAATGCATTAAATTCATCAGTTTATAGTGGAAAATACAAAGTTACCATCCCCACAACACCCCAGCCTGTCCAATAACAGCAGCAGCAACATAACCCACGATCTTCCAACCCACAGAAGTCCAAAGTCCAGCAGCAAAGGCAAGATGATGCATTTTACCACATGCATGAGATGGGTGCACTTGGAATGAGGTACTAAACAAAAGGTGACTGAAGCCTGAAGGACCCTACAAGGCCTCTCTTTTGGAGTAGCCTGACTCCAACTCTGTTTTGTTTGAGCAAAGAAGCTGCAGAGATGATGAATGAATTAGGAAATACAGCCAAGATCATGTTTAGGAAACCAGAACTATACTTGCATCATTCAGTAGGGGTGGGCAACCTAACAAGAGTTAAGAGGTAAATTTTCTTCCTCTTTGTATACAACTCTATTGATTTCACATTCTACACTTTAAGAAAGTGCTGAGGTCATTATGTGTCTTTTAATAGATTTTGACTCTGGAGACAAACATGTTGAGAGCTGTCATCATCAAGATGCCTGCTGTCATTGTGCCATCTTCTTAACCTAACGTAAGGAAATTCATATTTAGTGAACAAGGAAATTACTTGGGGTCTGTATCATTCAAATCCTTAAGGATTATTGGCTAATTAGGAGCACAGTAATGTAAATTTGCCTTGTGTCAGGTTTTCAGGAACAGTAAAATAACATAATTAAGCAGTGAACAAAGTAGATCATTTAAGCTACTCTTCACTGACAAATGTATATGATGTCTAAATACCATGGGCTTCTAAACTAGTAACTAATGAGAACTGACTGCACCCACCAGCAAGTCTAAAACAATGGTTTAAAAGAGTAATCAAGTATGTTGGCCTAGAGTAAACAGCTGTAGTTCATACTTAGTGGTCCTAAGGAGGAGGGTGATGTTCTGTCTAGCTGCTCTCTCTGTCCAGTGGACACACATGCAGCCTGGGTGGCTGCACAGGGAGCTCAGACACCTTCCCCTTCAGTTTAACAAGAAACCAGTGAGCAGCTGCAGCAAAGCCAGATGGAAACAGCACAGAGCCACACCAGGTCTTTGCAGATGCAATTCTGTGTGTTTTGGATTTTGAAAACATGATTCTTCTTTTTTTTCTGCCTCAGTTCATTAACAGAAGTGCAGAAAGGCCAGCATGCTTTACAGCACACAACAGTGTTGCCCTAACTCGAGCCTGATGAGGACCAACACTCCAACACCCAAGAAAAGTCTAATTCCCAAACACTGCACCTCTGCTCATTTCAGAAAACTCTTACAATTAAAAGTCTTCAAACTCACCACTCCTCAGACTGCAGAGGCATATAATTTACTTTTGGTTTTCATGCCAGAGCTTGCAATTACATCGAATAAGTCATTTACAACTATCTTCTAATCAAAGAGATAATACATAGAATAAGTGTTTCAGAGCAATTAAATCTTTTTTCCACCATTAACTAAAAAAAGGTTATTTTGCAGCCTCTTTGTGCTGAAATGTAACAGCACAAATATAGTGCTTTGTTATCAGTTTAAAAATTGAAACCTCTGTGCATCTTTTTTCCTTCTGGATCCAAGTTAGGTAAAATTGCCTTTCATGAGAAATGCTTGCAAATTATCAAAGACCTCTTTTTAAACAAGCTGAGAGAGTACAGTAGCAAATGTGTTCCTTGCAAAGTAATTGGAATTTCTATCTAAATTATTCTTGGACAAATTAAAAGCTCCAAATACAAGCCAGTTTCTATTGGGAAGAATTCTATTATAGTTTGCAATAAAGGAAAACTAAAAAACATGCCACAAAATCCTTGGAAAAGTGGAAAGTACTTTAGGAAGATGAGGTAGAGCTCTCAGCCTCCTGTGATTTTTATTAAGAACTACTTTCAATGAGGTGATTAGGAAAAAATTGTCAAGTAAGCAGAGAAAAAAAACAACTTCTTAGAATTACCACTGGATCACAGAATTAGTTCTTAACTCCTTTAGAGGCTACATCCAACTGATGTCACCATGGACAAAGGCTAATTTGATTTTATACACACTAGCTTTTAAATATTAATTCTCATGCAAGAGGAAAACGATTTTGTAGCTAAAAACTCCACCCTCCTTCCTTGCTCCTAATTCAGGCACAGAAAAGCGCAGTTGTCTTCCCAAAATAGAGTCATTTTTAGCCCTCGGTGTGTAATTGTGGCAAGAGCCAGTAAAATAAATCAGCAAGGAGGAAAAGTAAAATTTGCAATAACCCGATACTACGCCTCATCCTCCCACATCTCAGCACATAAAACTTACTGTCAGAAGAACTCACAGCATGAGAATTAATCAAGGAACTCTTAAAATACTCCAAGCACCTTCCTTCTGATGACTAATTTGCCTTTCCTATTGCAAACTACTAATTTTTTATCTCAATCGATATGTACAAATATACCTCCCCATCAATCACCCGGGGCAAGGACAAACTTCCACTATTTATGTAACACTGACTACAAGATGAAACAAAAATTAACTACAGCAACCTGGGCCAGCCGTGACAGCCCAGGAGAGAGGGAAGGGGAAAGGAGGGATGGGAGCAGATGCAATGGGCACCCAGGGGAGGAGCGAGAGGCTGGTGAGAGCAGAAAGCTTAACCAGGCAGCACACATGGGACAGAGGTGCAGGAATATGTGGTAGAGAAATGGAAAGAGCCCAAAAGAATCTCTTAGAAATGACCAAAAACCAGCTTAAGTCCCAGAGGAAGAAGTTCAGAATAAGCAGGGAAAGGGGAACAATAGAAATATGTCTGAAATGTAAGGAAAGAGCCCAGAATGGCTCTGTGGAGGCCAGAAGTACAAGTACCACTCAGATTAAATCAGAGTGACCCCAGAAGAACCCAGGAGGACTGAGGGATGTAACAACCACAGAGGATAGAAGAAGGTTGCACATGGAATCTGCACAGAGCACTAGACAAGCCCAACACTTCAGGCTGCCCCCAAATCTACCCAGACCTGCTCCAGGGGCTTGCAAACACAGCAAGATCTCAAACATGCTAATCTTGGTTTCCAAGCTGAACATCCACTCCCCTACACACCACACAGAATCCTGTTTTCTTCTTACATTTGTGTCACTTCAAAGGTGTAGAAACTGAATTCTAAAGATGTTTCATGCTAAACAGGTGCAAATAAAACACAGACTGGAAAGAAGCAGAAGTGGTCAGTATGTCTCAGTCTTGACTCCCTTGACATACTCCTCTAAGGAAACTTTGTCACTAGAACAACAAAGAGAGCAAACAAACAAAAGTAGTTAAAGGAGGCTTATAAGAAAGATGAGAACAGAGTCTTCAACAAGGTCTGTTGCACAAGAACAAAGGGTGATAGTTTTAAACTGAAGTGAGATTCAGATTAGACATAAGGAAAAAACCTTTTACAAGAATAGTGATGAGACACTTACAGGTTGCCCAAAGAGGGGGTAGATGCCCCATCCCTAGAAACATCCAAGGTCAGCTTGGATGGGGCTCTGAGCAAGCTGATCTAGTTGAAGATGCCCCTGCTCACTGCAGGGGGTTGGGCTAGATGGCCTTTAGAGGCCCAGTCCTAGTTAGAAAGTATAAGGAATAAAAACATGTGTACTTACCTAAGAGTGTCCAGGACCCCAGCAGCAGCTACCAGGCTGTTGATGTCATGGCTATGATGGGAGGAGCAGCTGTACTTATAGGGAGAAGAGGGTGGGTCATGTGACCCAAATGGACCAATCACAGTGTCCCTGCCCATGGTGCTCAGTATAAAATGGCTCCTTAGAGGCCCCAACCCTGGTCTCTTTGGCTGTTATACTAGCTGGCTGGAGGTTTGTCTGTTTGTTATCTCTTCCTCTACAGCTGGTGTTCTTAAATCCTGTGTTCTTGTTGGAGAAGAGCATCATTCTCTGAGACAGGTTATCTTCTCCTGCCTCCCCAAGTAGGACCAGCTCAGCTGCTCTAAGGCTGTTGTGGACTGTTACTGGGACCCTGTACTCAGGTACTGCCATCTGCTGCTGTTTGGGGCTTTTCTGGTTGGGAAGTAATTACTGAGGTGTGTGGGTTCTATATTTATGTATTTGTGTTTATTTGTAATTCCCCATAATTGTTATTGTTTCTACTTCATTAAATCTATTCAAGGTTTTTTCCAACCTTAAAGTGTCTCTCCCTTATTTCCCTTTTCATCTTCCTCTAGGAGGGTAGTGTGGTGGATAATAGGGAGCAACTGTCATATGATTATTGGCTAAAACCATGACAGGTCCTCTCCAGCCCAAGCCATCCTATGACCCTGAGATTTCAAGTCCTATGGTGCTCTTCCAGGAGTACTGGCTCTGGGCTCTTCCACTTCCCCCCAGGAGATTCCTGCCATGTGGGCTGGGCTTTCTCTGGAGCATGAAGATCTGCCACCTCCTTCTTGTAAAAAAATAAGATCAAAGCAGCCATGGTGTCCAGTATTTCAGGAGATGAAGTGCAGCACAGAAAGGAATCAGAAGAAAATGGCAGAGCAAAGCACTGGAAACACATTATGTGACTTCCCAAGCACTGGCTTGGAGCAGAAGGATGTTGAAGCTTGGGTCTGCTATTTTTCATGGGCAGGATCCATTTTTTACTGAAAAAAAATAGACCAATGGCTTAATCACCAACTTAAAGCCACTTTTGGCATAAACTCCTCCACTAATCACTCCATATCAACATACAACTGCTAAGATAAAATAGAGCAGTAGACATGGAAGGGCTGCTGGTAGCCCAAAATGAGGAGATACAGGTGGCAAGGGTCTGCCTTACCAAGTGCTATGCATGTGCATTGCTTTGAAGACCAAGTTTACACTGATGGACTTCAGTAGGACTGCACCTGTGACAAAGTCACATTATTAAGGTTATAGATGTGCTTCATTACCTGAATGAAATATGGTCCAATTTGTTAATTTCTGTGAGCAAAGTAGTAAATCATGTTAAATGCTATTGGCACTCTGGTGCTGCTTCTGAGCAAGCTTGGGTTTGTGTAACATGAAAAATTCAATTTCAGAGTTGAGGACTCCCCCTTTCCCCTTCTGCTGCACTTGCACCTGTTTTTCTCCCCTACAAAAAGCACATGCAACACAACAGACTTTTGGGGGATAAACATTAACTTCTGTAAGACAAGGCAGAGACATAGGTACATGGATCTGATTGTTTCAAAACTGGGAAATGTATTTCCCTAATCCCTTTGAAGCTAATCAATTCAGTTCATTAAACTCTAAGAATCTAAAATCAGGGATAAGTTTTCACATATTAAAACAAAACAACAATAAAAACCCAAAGCCACACAAGAAAGAAAACCCTCCCCACTGCATCTCTTTTCCTCTCTATCACAAAATGGCCCAAGGGACTCTAAATTTGACTCTTGGTACTACTAGTCAGATCAGTTTTATTAATTAAGACAGGGAACTTATTGGAATTTACCTTGAAAGACCACACAAGGTACATTATTAGAATGATCTCCTAAAGAATGGAAACAAAAAAGTGTAATTGCAGTTCCTGTTATGTCAGTGCCAGAATAGGTTGTTGACCTACCACATACCTCTGAAAAAAAAAGCACTCCTGTCTAGTCTTATCAAATTAAGGAATTTAATAAATGGAACAAAAAAATAAATGTGAATCTTTTAAAAATTTTAATAACTAAAATACTTCCAAATTCCAATCACTTGAATGATTCTCATACCTGGCAGAACATTTCAGATAATATCATACCTGTGAACAGCAAAGCAGACAAGTCACTTTATAAAAGAATGGGTGATGCTGAGGTCAAATGGATGTTTGAATTAATTTACATTCATAAGGTATGTTTTGAATTCCCCCTTTTTTTATATGAAGGGAGCCTACAATATTTAAAATAAGCCCTGTGGGAAGAGGTGCAAATGGACAGTGATACCCATGTTCACACCATTCTGGCGAATGTCCTTGTGTCACTTTGGTGCCTGCACAACCCCCTGGGCCATTGCTGGTGTTCATTGGATCTGGGCAGAAGGAGGACATGTGGCAGGAAGGAGTACCTTTGGTCTGGAGGGTATTGCACAGCAGTTCTGGACACCTTGTATTTGATATAAGTCTGTCTAGAATTCACAGGCAGCTGTTCCTTGCTGTAGCTCTCAAAGTGCTGTAGGTCTGGTTGTTGCATCTGCTGCATCATCCTCCAGCTGCAAAGAAGAGCCTAAGTCAGCTCTCTGAAAAAAAAAGGAAAAAAAAAAAGAAAAAGCTACGGTAAGCTAGCCTAAGAGGTGGAAAAGCTGAGGAAGACCATTAAATTGAACCCTTGTCCACTAATTTCATATCTCAGTGAAAATAAACACTGAGAAGGTGTAAAATCTTCAAAAGGAATCTTGCTACTGTGGGAAGTAGTCCCTTGACTTGGGCTGATCATAAGTGCCCCACTCAAATTCTCTTCCAGATACACTATCAGACAGCATTGTGTCTTAAGATTATTAGGCAATGCTGAATATTAATTTAGGTCTGTGCTTACAAAATGACTAACTCAATCAGCTACTTCATTGGAGACATATTTAAGAAGGGGTATTTATGGATTAGGCACAGATTTTAGAAATGAAAAGGGAGACAGTCTGACAAATCTATCAGGAATAAGATCAACAACTTAAAGTTTAAACCAATCATCTTGAGTATATATTTGAACTTGGATATGCAGATGTGGTGCACAAGTCCCAATGGTTCAGCAATACACTCAAAGGATCAACAGCCCTATAGACAGCTAAATTACTCGGAAAGCCAGGGAATTTATCAAACATGAATTTCAAAGTGGATTCTAGCCTGCAGGAAAAAATGGAAGTGCCCATTAATGTACATACAAAATAAATGTTGTCTGCAAGCTCATCCAACTATTTATTTTTGACACAGAACTGGCTAAAGATTTTTAATTTACATAAAAAGGTACAAAGACTGTAACCCCTTTGATGGAAGAGATGGGAATAAATACCATGCAAAAGAGGCTTTGTTTGTTTTTTAAAGAAGCACTAACAACCTCACAGGTACAACACAAAGGAATCATTTACGCTCTTTCACATCTATTAGTGCATTATTTATAACTAACTCCAATTTGAGAATGTTAGCATTAAATATGTTTCTCACATGTAGAGGAAATTCTTACAAACAGATCATATATTATGGATGAAAATTGTAACAGCTACACTGAAACTAGTTAAAGCAGACACCTCTGAGTTGAATGAACACCAAAGTATCCCAGAGCCCTTGCTAAGTTAGGTGCTGCCTAACTAAGTGTTTATTTCATTGAACATCCCCCACCCAAAAAAAAAAAAAAAGGTAAAATTCATGTATGGTTGACAGACCATTTATAAAAAAAATTTGGTTTTAATAATGAAATATTTCACAGCCAAATTAAAAAATAAAAAATAAATCTCTGAATCATCCACAGGCCTTCTAGAACCAAGACTCTGCTTTGTCTATGGAGAGGGAGGGGCTGAGCATCATTTAAATCAGAATTACAACACATAAGTCACATGTTACAAACTTAAAATTACATATTTTTAAACAAAATGTATATTCCACCCCTCAATGAAACAATCTTAAATCCTGCTAACAATTTTAAGATGGGGCCTATTGCTTAACATAAACTTGGCAAAATTGGCCTTCAGAAGAACGTAGCCCTCTTGCAAAAGAAACTCATTCACTATGTTGTAATTCATGGGATTTATATCTTCACTCTTGTGACTCAGAGTTTTTATAAATTCTCAGGCTACTTAAGCCTAAAATAAGTCCTTAACTATTTTCAGAACCAAAAAACCTGATTAGGAGTCCTTACTGTTCTTAATAATATCAGATTTCACTCTTCATTTTTAAAGACTTGTGGCTGGCAATACTGTGCTTCATAAAAATCAAATGGTACATTATCATTTTCTACCCACATCAAAGATACTCCGTTCAAAACAGGATCCATTGGCAAAGTTCACCTTGCAGACCCTGCCCCTGCCCACCAGCCTGAAGCTCACACATGTAACAGGAGACTTCACAAAACAATATTTCAGCATTGCCAGGTTGTTGAAATACTTCAGGACTTTGAATAATTTGGCCATAATACAAATGGTGTTGCACGTTCAAGCGTGGCTCAAGGGGTCAAGATTTGGGCAAACAAGTGAAATCTGGCTGGCTATTTATTCAGTTTCCTCATAAACAACAGGATCTTTGCTTGCACGTTAAAGTTTCGAACATAATGGAAGACATTTGTATATAGGACCCAAGATGGAGAAAAAAATTCCTTTATTACTTTATAATACATCACGCACAATAAATATTTGTTTAACAAAGCCTGCATGAACTTCATGCATTAATCAAAATTGAACGTGGCACGACTGGTATGATTAACTCAAAAGTCATATTCCAAATGATAAATAAACTAACATTAACCTTGTGTGTTCATTAATAATGCAAGTTCTCAATAGCTCACAAATGCAACTGATACAGTTAATTGAAGGATGACATATTTTAAATATTCATAAATAGAGTTTCAATATTCCATCCATTTGGGATCCAGAGTAATAAAAAGCACATTCGAGGCGTTCTCCAAATTTAAACCCATTTCTTCTCTTCATTGGCTTCTTGATGTGCTTGCAGATGTACTGAAGATAAATGTGATGTTAAGAGGGAAATACCTGTTCTTCTTTACTTCAAAAGCAAAGCAGAATTTCACCTGTGGTCACCAGCTTCTGAGACACTCCATCTGGCAGTCCATAGCCTTAAAGCCAATATATTTTTTACCTGAGAATCAAGCTGCAAAGCTAGTATCACTATTGTCCTATATTGCCTTTGCACTTGACTGATACAAATTATGTCCTGAGAGCTCAGACATCTATCCTCTTCAAAAAAAAAAAAAAAAAGAACAAAAAAAACACCCCAAAACTCCACAAAAATAAAAAATCCCACAGCTCTTACTCATGACTGTGTTGGAACTGAAGCAGTGGAGCCTTTCTGCCCACCAGCACCCATCCAGTGGCCACGAGCCAGCCCGGCCAGAGGAGCATCTGTGGGCAGTGTGCTCCACGAGCAGGGCCAGGGCTGGCTGGCAGCTGAGAGAGGTGCTTTTGCTTTTTTTACCTCTCTAAGCAGGCATTTATCCAATTAGGAGTATGAACTACATGGCAAACTCCTCTGAGACTGGGTAATAAACCTGTATCAGGACTGAATTGGGCCAGACTCAGAGAAATTATTTTAAACATGTTGTATCCCCAAACCATGGAGAGGACCAATGTTCAGGGGGAGGGATGTCTCAGGGTTCTCACTGCAAATAACGTCAATGAAAAATTCTGACAAAAAATTATTGCTTTTGAGCCAAACTCTGTGATTATTCTATACTCCCAAGCCGAGCATGCAGCTGGTTATGAAAACCTATTTGCAGCTCTCATGAACCAGGGCCTTTGTGCCTGTAAGCAAAGTGTCAGCTAATCACACCTACAAATTCAGACATTCAGCATTCACTCTCCACAAAAGAAACTGAATATTTGCTTTGAATTTGTTTGGGTTTTTTCCTCCAGAAAATATTCCTGACAATAAACTCTTTCATTAGAACACTGGTTAAAAAAAAAAACAACAAATCTCAGTTATTATAAATTTAGCAAGCACATTGCCAAAACAAATGTGGCTTAAAATCTGAGCAAATACCAATGGCAAGTGCTTGGGTGTGAGATGCTGCCTGTGTTTTTGTCTATACACAGGTGGTATATACACACCCATAGCATTTGTCACATATACTGTCTATAATGCATTAGCTGCAGGAAAGTTATCATACCCATCAACATCCAGAATAGAGGCAGAAACACAAGTAAATGACATCCTTAGTACACTATATTTTATGCCTTGTTTTTATTTCCTTTACTTGCCTTTCAGTGTAAACAGTAGATGTTGTTATAAGAGGTCAGTTTTATATGCTGGTTCACCACTGAACTGTTTAGGTTTAAAATGACACTACTGTTTAAGACCCAGTAATTTTCAGAACATATGATTTACTGCTCTGGCACTCTATAAGCCTCATTTCATACCTCCAAGAATGAACTAGTCAAAGTGTTAAATAAACATGAAGTATAAGGCTTGTTTTCTTTCCAAAAGTGCAAGCACTGTGTTACTCTAATGATTAAATATTGTTTAAATATACAACTGAGTGACTAGTTTCACAGTCGATTCTTTCCCTGGGCTTCATTTTATGTATTAATTATTTTGTGTTCAGACAAAAGCTTTAATTAAGAAGCATAAAGAGTTTCTGAAGAGTGAAGAAGTAATGGTTTCATCTGCATTAAACTGATTATAAACAGTTACATTTCTGAAGAAAAAAGGCATTAGGGGGAAAAAAAAAAAAACACAAAAAAAAAAAACAAGAAAAATCTTAACTAAGCTTGAATCCATGAGAGGTGAAAGGACCTGATCCTGTCCTGTACTCCAGCACCCACATCCAAAGGGCCCAGGGCAAAGCACCCCCATTTACTGATATCCAGTGGCTGTGATCTGAGCTGAGGGCACACACTGCACCCCAAAATATTAACTAGACAGGAGGTTACCTCTCTCACCTGGGTGTGCAGAGGCACCAGGAGGCACCCTGCAGCCCTGCTGCCATGATCCCTACCCATCCTGCCCTCAGGGCATCCCACGGCCAACAGCCTTCCCAGGATTTTTAAAACTCATCACATTTAATGAAGTATCATCAGCTGTGGCCTCCCAGGATGAAGAAGAAATACTGTTCCCTCCCTGAGACTCTGTGAACCTTAAAAAAAATAATCACCTCTGGGAACAGAGTGCTGAACCAAGACCCTTGCTCCAACGGGTTTTTAAAAGCAGTTTAAGTAGGAGATTAGTAAAACTTTTTACTGTAAAGTAACACAGGTTATTAAATCCACAGAAAGGTCTGTGCCATGGCAACAACCTCTCGCAAATATTAGCACAACTGGCAAAAGAAAAACCCTAAGAGGGAAACATGTCCATGCAACATCTTTAGTGAAACCATCCTCTAAAGAAAGGGTATGAAGCGTGTACTTTCCATGTTGCTAAGCACAGGATCCTGAGAAAATGTATTTTTTGGGGGCCATGTCAAAATAAAATAAAATAATAAAAATTAAAAGAAAAAAAAAAAGAAAGAGAAACACACTGGGGAAGGAAGGGAGTGCTGAAATGTCAAAAAGAAGGTATCTTTAATTTTATTAAAGTACAAGAAAACATGTTTTGTCATTGCAGGCCTGTTATGAAACTTACTTGTCTGTTGGAAGTCGTTCCTCTGGCTATAAAACACTTGGCATCAAAGCCTGTTTCTGCAAATTAAAATTACACATGTAAAGTCATAGTACATAACAGACTGATGTTAACAGTGACTTAAATTCCCTCATCTACAACCCCATTCCCAGATGCTTATAAATTTGCCAAACCCCATCTCAGGCTGAAAAACCTCCTTTCTGGGTGGTGCCTTGGACAGGCTGAGTTTATTGGAGGTTATCAATAGAGTTTCTAATCATGATGGCTCCAATACCCAGGAACCAGCACTGGGCAAGTAAAACAGCCCCACGGGGCCAGCACCAGCCACTCCGAACTGGGATGCTGAAGACATTCAATGAAACAGTTTCCAAAGTAGGACTTGAAATGTAATGGCTTTAAACTGGAAGATGGGAGATTTAGGCTAAACATTAGTAAGAAATTCTGTCCTGGAAGGGTGGTGAGACACTGGCCCAGGTTGCCCAGGGAAGCTGTGGCTGCCCCATCCCTGGAAGTGTTCAAGGGCAGGTGGGATGGGGCTTGGAGCAACCTGGTCTAGTGGGAGGTGTCCCTGCCCATGGCAGGGGGGTTGGATCTAGATGATCTTTAAGGTCCCTTCCAACTCAAACCATTCTGGGATTCTACGATTTGGTGGGAAAAATGGCCTTGATGCCAATAATTTGAATTTCAGCAGCTTTACGGAGGAACTTTCATGAGGGCAAAGGAGGAGAATGAGTTTTTGGTTGTTTGATAAACTTTGGTGTGTTAGGCTGAGGGACCCCCACTGTAACTCCTGCTTCTTTGCAAACTTCCTGCCTGCTCAGACCTCACCTATGGAGGGGGGAGCAATCTGTAGGTAACCCTGGTGGTTTGCAGGACAGATTGCAAGTGATCCTTCCCCTGCCTCGCAGGCAAACATGCACCTGTGCAGCACCACAGACAGGACCAAACGTGGGATGCAGCATCTGCACACGTGGATACTGCAAGATCTGCAGAGGTTCTTCCTCCTCAGGTTTCCATCTTGGTGATCTGAATTCAGACCCTTAATGACATTTGAATGTAGGGTTTTTCTGCAGTTTAATATGGCTTTACCTTTTACTAACAGTCACATCCTCCAGCTCTGACACGATTGAAGATAGAAGATCTGTAGGGAAATGTAGAATCAAGAGCCATAAGACACTGGGTTACAGTTCATGAGAATTTGCAATTTAAGTATATGAGGACTGAAGAAAGATGTAGATGCTCTGTGAAATGTATCTTTTATCCAACCCATCTGCAGGCTGGTTAATTAAAGCCACTGACATTCTGGGGAAAAAAAAAAAAAAGAGGGTAAAACACAATTACCAAGTGAGCATTTCCTTATGTTAATGCAATTTATAACCCACATCATTCTGCAACCATTAAAAAGAAATGGGTGGGTAGGTAGGTAGATAGGCAGACAGACAGACAGACAGATAGGTTGATAAATGGGAAAAAATGGGGCCTTTTATTTTTGCCATGGTGAGCGTGGCAGTGTGTGTGCAGCCCCACTCGGCGAGCACAGGCACCAGCTTGTGGCCTGAATCCTCCTGCTGAGAAAGCCCTGGGCTGTCAGCCCAAGGTGATGGGACCTACAGGGGAGCAAAATACTTTTCTGTGTAAAAATGCAGATGATTACACACAAGAAAACCAGAAAAAAAAAAATCAGATTAATAAGTTATTCACTGTTTTCCATGATGTTGACATTTCTCTATGAAATCCCCAAGGAAAAAAACAAACATCATTCCTATCAAACCTTCTGTTTTTCAGGAAGCAGCATCCTAAAAATATATAGGAGAAAACAGGATGCACATAGTGCTAAAGGTGTTATCCATTGCTGGAAAAATATTGGAGAGAAGTTTTAAGTGCCCTACCTGATGCAATAAAAATATCAATACAGTATGTCCTAAACTTTGTATTCTTCATTTAACAAAAGACAGTGCCACAGATAAATATCAGAACAGATTTGTTAATGCTGCTCTATTGGCAGCTAAAAACAGATCACTGTAGACTGGAAGACTGAACAACTGCCAACTGGTAATAAATGGATGGCCAAGCCTAAGGATTTACTGCCAATGGGGGGAAGAAGGAGAGCTATGTGAACAGAAATAAACTGAAAGAATTGAAGAAAACACCAAATTTTTTGCAGGCTTCCTTCAAAATACAAATTGGTTGGTAACAGCCAGGGGAAAGAAGGAGAAACCCCTAATAATCTGCAGAAATCTGCTGGGTCCTCCTCTGCCCAGATCCCCGTGCTCCAGCAATCCCCATAGGCTGGTTCTCCCAAAGAGTAATAAAAATGTTCCAAATCTTTTTTCAGGTAACATTGGTTGAAGCTGTATGTGTCCAAGCAGAGAGACAGCTCTTCTGCCTTAATCATCACAGGCAGTGATGGTAGAACAAATATCTTGTATGGGCATGCAAGAGGATGGGGTAACTTGGAGAGCCACCAACCAACACACGGTGCCGGGGCTGGTCCTCCCTGGACATGGGCTTTGCACTCCTCCCATGCCCTTCAGACCTTGCACTGCAAGGTTTTAATTGGATTTTAGGACTTCTCCAGCTCTACAAAAGGCTCACATTTTTTGTTGGCACTGAAAGATTGGGGATCCCTGGGGATGCACTAAAGTCCTCCCATTGCAGGACAGATTCTTTAACAAGAGGGTTGAGAATTTATGTGTAGAAATACTGCTGGTCTTTCCTTGGCTGGTCTTGCCATTTCATGGCCTATTACTTTTTCTTAATACAAAGATATGCACATATACATGTTGAATATACATATAATGCAAATAATCATACACGGATTGCTAAAATACACATCAAGTGCTCATGGCCACGGAGCTGCCCTGCCCAAGCTGTGGTTGCTGTGGGATGGATAGATGAGTGTATCATAGTGAGTTTGGAAGTATTAATCACTGAAGCATCTTCTCAAGATCAGCTTTTGAGGTTCTGAGTTGTAGCTCTGCTGTTGGGAGGTCTGTGCTGTGATGGAGTAGTGGTTTGCTCACATAGCTCTGCAGGACACAGCGAGGGGTCTGTACCCAGCAGAGATGCCACTCAATGCTGTTCATATTGTGAACTCCATTTGTGGCCATATGTCTACTGGATTTTTCGCTATTATTTTAGAAAAAATATTTAAATGGTCTGTAGAAAGGACAGTGCAAACTTGGACCCAGTTCTCCACTCCTGTTTACTGGGGTGTGATCAATAGAGCAACACCAGCAGCAAACTGAACGAGGCATCTTATTTTCCTAGAGCATTAACTAGACCTATCAGGTACAAATTTCTGTGTGGCATATTAGTTACCTTCATACACCAAATAAATAGTTTTTTCAGGACAAGACAAACCACTGTAGAGCAGTCCATCATGGTCCAAGTTACCAACATGAACTGAAGTCCCAGAGAAGAGAAGCAGTCCGTACAGAGGGGCTGGAGCAGCACTAACAAGCCCTGCTAACTCTATTTAGAAACAAAATTCATCAAAAGAAAGAAAAAGTTACCCAGCCAACTGAAAATGATGAACTTGATAATTACTTGGAACCAAATTAATATCAGGATGGCTGCCATTATTCTCTGAGGACAACCATTTCATCTCTTGTGCAGGTGTACTCTCCAAGAGTGGATCACGCTGATGAAAGACTGCAAGAATTTCAATGACACCTTGAGGGATCTTATGAATAAAATATCAAAAATGGACATCTCCTTTGTATAGGAAGATTTTAATGCAAAAACTGTAAGAGGTTTATAAGTTACACCAAGAAAATAAGGAAAGGTTTAATCCATCTTTGGCTGAAGACAGGTAGAGATAGCAAAGTCAAAGTTTGTCATAACCACAGGAGACTCTTATTTCAAAGGTTTATGTTACCTCTGTGTGGACTCTTATCTAAGCAGCTTAACTACACATTCATAAACCAACAAAACTAAGAAGTCACCCATTCTCCTCCAAGGCCTGCAGATCAGAAAGCGTGCATGAGCACGTTTGGGTGCAGGATCAATCAAAAGACAACTTCAGGATATTTTGGGTTGGTGGAGACAGCACAGCCAGGCTGGAGAGGATGGCTCCATAGTCATCAGGGCATGGCAGGAGCGGGGAAGGGAAGCATGCTAATTGCAGAGGAAGGACAACATCATGACAAGCCATGTGGAAACCAAAACTCTCTCCCACTGAGAAGAGTGGAGATGTCCACATGTAAACCTGAAAGAGCCCTGGTGTGCAATTCCTGTGATATACCTGTGAAACTATCACCTGCCACCACTTTCTGCAAGGGTTTTAAGCTCTGTCACTTTGGGAGGGGTGGGGGCAGGATTCCTGTGAGGTGTCCTGGCATGGTATGACCAGCAGTGGCCAGGATGTGCAGCGAGAGGTAGTGATTGAAGGG
>CM036592.1:37262189-37387189 GCA_020745705.1 Hemiprocne comata
AATAAATAAATAAAACTAAATTGTGTGGTCCTTGCCTTGTTCAGATGGTTATTCTACCAGGCCTCGTGACACAGGCCCTACCAGCTCCTGCTTCCCAAAGCTGTCTTCTCTGTCTGCTCAAGAACCATGGGCATCTTTCTGTGCAGAAGAGCAATTGAATTTGGCTCTAATCACTGACACTAATTTTACCACAGGTGAATATTCCTAAGAATTCTTCGGGGGACTGTTTGAGTTTGTAGTATCGGACTTCTGTACCTTTTGAATCAAAGAGGTTTATGTCCTATTATTTAAACTTAAATATTATTTATTTATTTATTTTAGGGATTCTAAGTTCAAGATAGATATTATTCTCCCCAAAATTAAAGCAGAGAATAGTTCCCTTGAATTATCAGATAGGGCATGTACACAGCAAGTCTTCTAGCATCTTGTAGATCAATTTTCTCATTGGGAACATGAGATACAGATTGTAGGTGACTTACCCTGTGTCATTCAATGGTGATAATGAAACTAGACCTCCAGAGTGGCCAGATCAGCCACCTGGGCTTTAGAGATCCACCAGCCTGCTTATTTCTTCTCCCCAAAGGTACTGTCATCATCTACCATTGACACAAAGCAGTTGGGTATATACATTGACATCCTTTGCATACGTGAAGGGCATCACAGAGGAAACCACTGCCACCATTTTCCCTGAAGTGAAAGCCAAGGCCCAGCCGTTCACACATGTCGTAAACTTAGTACCTGAGAAAAGCCCCAGTCCCACAGCTCTAATTAAATATTTTGGCATGCAAAGGATTTAAGTAGCCAAGTGCAATGCATGAAAGCAGTCACATGGGTAAAGAACTCAAAGTCGAGGCTTTGATAGCCCTAATGTCTGAGGGGATCTCCTTTTCTCAGTGGTCACTATGTCAGGACTGTTTAATACCTTCTACTGTAAAAGACCTTTGTTGGGATCTTTATTTTTAAAAACTAAAGGAGAAGTGAGACTTTAAGGTACCACATCTTCATCCAACTCTTGGGCACTTCATGGGGCACATCTCTGCCCAGCTCTTGGGGGGGCAGACTGGGACTCTGACCCCAGGTGAATGGCCTGGACTCAGCAGAGCAGCAGGAGCTGGTCTGGGCTCAGCTGTGGGAGCTGCTGTCCTCCCTCTTCAGCCAGGACCCAAGTGTGTGAGCCAGATCCTCCCTGTCAGCAGGAGACCTTTCCAGAGAACGATATTCTGTCACAGCAAAAGAAGGCCAAGTCATTATACTGGAGGTTTTGGGTTTAAATCCTGCCAGTATATTAGAAGGGTAGTAACAGAATCTAAGTTGTTAGAATTTTTTTCTTTTTTAAAGAAAGATGCATACAAATATCATCATTTCAATACCATTCTTGAGTTACCAAGGTGGAGTCCCTACAAGCAATTTTTACTTCATGGGAATACTTCAAAAGCACATCAGAAGTTTGATGGAAGCAGCCAATAAAGGAATTCAACCATCTCTGAAGTGATTTCCAGAAGACCCCAGCCTTTCCTGGGGATTCCCTTGGCTGTCCCCCTGCCTAGCACCTCTCCCACGTTGTTCTTGGAGCTGGTGGCACGTGTTGTGTGGCAGGAGCAGGCAGAGCAGCCAGGAGAGGCAGGCAGGGACTGGTGAGGAACCGCAGATCCACTTTTCCCACCCAAATGCAAAGCACAGCGCCGAGTGCTCGAGAGGTCTGCTCTCTGGTGAGGTTCAACATTAAGATGTGACAAGCTCCTTATATACAAGAGGATAAATGATATGCAAAGTCCATACTCTTTGTTCTGACAAGTGTCCAGAGGGAAATTCTTGAGATAAAGCTGTAGCTTTCTAAGGCACAAGGGTAGGGTGGGCAGAATGAAGATTTTATCAAAGAAGTTGAGCCTTGAAACACTAAAAAACCCCACGTTGTCTTCTCTCTACACCTTTCCACCCTCCTTGGCACATTGCCCCTACCTCCTACCCAGTGATCTGGCATTACTGAGCATCACCCTAGCCCATAGGGAGGGGTTTTTTCCTTTTTTTTCTTTAAGTTAAACATATAGAGGAAGAGACCACCACATTTTTTATTGTTTTATTTTTTTTTTTCCCCCTACTGAGGAAAGACTCAGGAGGTGGTATTAGACCCTGGCCCTGGCCTCACGTGGAAAAACCACTCTGTTTCTGTGTGAGAGGTGACAGGGCAGACACACCTCCAAAATCCCCACGATGGGGCACTGAGCTCGGCTGGATGCCCACCTTTCCTCTCTATTTCAAATCCTTGCATAAGAAAAAAACAGACAATTTCAGTAAAATGTCTAAAGAGAGACTGGAGGGATAAGCCCTAATGCCCACCCAGAAAATAAACTGGTGCAGCTTTTTACCCTGCTCTGTTTTAGCACCACAACCCCTTTATACATAGTCTTGCCTCGCTGACGATAAGTCCAAAGAAGCTTTTTCCCTCATGCTGTGAAGGCTGCAAGTCCCCAATGCCAAAAACTCTGGCAGCTCTTACAGGACGCCACAAAAAGGCACTTATCTTATTGAAGAAAATTGGGGCATTTTTGAATTAGCTGTAAGACTTTCGTTGCATTCGGTATGAAAGATTTTTGTAGCAGGCAACAGATAAACCCAGACGTAAAAGAAACAAATTGTTGATTAAAAGCTCAGTGTGGTTCTTATTTAAATACAATATCAACATTAAAATTCACCCTTAACTATGTTTAGAGCTCATCAATTATTAGACATTGTTTTAATGCACACAGTATTCCCCCATAATATGGCAATAAGTCCCAAAGACTTATGTAAAATATCTCTTTCTTTTTTAATCATGTCTAGTTTCATAGACAAAAGTAATCACTAAAAAGCCAGTGGCTACAAAAACTGCAAACAAAATGAACCTTTAAAAGCTAATGACTTAAGGGTGATTTTACAGACATATAAAGTATGTTAAGGGCTTACACTATTTGTCATTAACACATATTTTGAAAGCTTGGCTAATATAATGTGACACAAAATTAGTCAAACACAATTCATGCAATATTGTTTAATTTTACTCCTCATTTAACTTGGTTTTAAGCAAAATCATTATGTCACATGATAACATTCACTTGAACAAGAAATATTTTATAATGGTGTCTGCGTTTAGAAATGAGTTATTATGAGCTACATGCTGAACACATTCTTAACTATGAAAACTATAAAGCTAATAGCTTAATCATATTTTGACAACATCTACATACTTTATGCATTATTTACAAGAAAGATATAAAATGAAACTACTGAATATCTTGCACCATACTTCACAGTCATAGTTAACTGGTTAAAAATATAACACATTTATCTTCCAGTGGCTTTAGATTTGCATAGGAATATTTGCATACCATGTTGCAATGTGCTCTTAATGTAAAATTTAACCTTTGTACTTTCTCTCTGATGTGTAAGGTATACTCATTAAGTTAAAAATAATGTTAAAAATAAGTCTGCTGGTGATATACATTCCAGGAATGATTCCCTTGAGTGGTGAGGAAAGGTAAAATGTGGGTGGGAAAACATTTAATTGAATTAACTCCTCATTTCCTATATTTTTATTTCAAATTTCCCTGGCAGAGCAATTTGAGGGGTATTTGTCAACCACGTGAACTGCACAAAGTTCTGCCTTCAGTGCTGAGGCTCCAGTGCCCTGTAATCCTGTGTGGAAAGACACATTTGGAGGTGCAGAGGGAGGAGTAAATGCCCAACATCGTTTAACTGCACAGCAGCTCGCTGAGCATCCGGACTCAACAACAACCGTGTGTCTCGGGCTGGTGGAGGGGAAGGGGTTGCTGTGCTTGAACCTTTGGACACAGTTCATAGATCTCAAATTTGCTCCAGCTTTCTACAACTCAGAAGCCCATAATGCCACTTCTTTTCCTCTCCAAATGTGGCTAGTTCTGAATAACTCCTAAGAGAAACATTCTTATTTTTAACCATTCTTCATTTAGGTGATATGTTTAAAGTAACAATATCACCTTTCTCTACTCAAAGCGTATTAATATTACTGACCAGAAGAGCATAAGATCCACCACTGCTTTGTTTCATGCCCTGAGAAAATACAGAGGAATCTGCTGAACACCACACAGCAGTTTTGCAGCCTAACATCTCCCAAGCAATTAACGACGACACCTTCTATTTTCCTTTCCAAAAAATTCACCCAGATACCTCCCTGCCATGCTACTTCTGTTACAGACTGTCATCTCCTTCTCTATTCCAAAAAAAACCACCCTTTTTTGTGAAGAAATTGTGCATGACTTGCTTACACAGGGTAATTGGACCATTATTTTTTCCCGTTTTTAGGGCAGCTCTCGCGTTGGCGTTTCTCTGCGCTGACCCACCGACGACCTCCGCTGTTGACCTCAAAGGACTACTTTCTCTTTTGGTAAGAGATAATTCAGTCTCCCTGGTATGCCTCCTGGGCACAGTCAAAATTATGTCTGGTGATTCTGCAGCGTGGACTACTGTCTGCTAAGGACTGAGCTAATACCGCGACGTTCAATTAATTCAGGACCTCGGGATGGCCTTGAACTGCCCTCCCCGACAGGGAGCGGCTCCCGCCACGCAGCCGCCCCGTCCCTGCGGAGCCCTCACCTCTAATAAACACAGCTCTTTAAACGTTAGGAGGATATGTAAATGCATTAATTTTTCATGGAGCCAGTTAGTTAGTGCCCAGTACCCCCCGTTGGCTCTGCAGCGAGGTGGGGGGATGCCTGGACAGTGGGTAGCACTGCTTGCAGGAGGCCTGGACAGCCCCGGAAAGTTTTGAATAAATAGCAGGAGGTGAGATTTTCTGCAAAGAGCCACGGAATTCAGTATTGGACTTTTACTTATTTACTGCCTCATCCAGACCTGCTGGTGATGGTTCTTGTAAAGATGCTCAGCGAGGTAAATAAAAGTGTGGAGCCCCAGCAACTGGCTGTTATTACAGCACCGAGCGGAGGTGTACAGAGCGGGAAATAACTCTCCCAGGGATAAATTACATGTGATGAGGGCCAAAAGAATACAGCTCCTATTTCAGGAAGTCTTCCAGGCAAAAGCAGAGATTTGGCAGTTTTAGCGTTCCTTTCAAGACAATACACGTACACCAAAAACATTACTCTTCACAGAGTACCCCAGAGGCCTTTCCAATCATCTGGATGCTCGCAGTTATTCCATTCCCTCAAATTCAACACAGATCTTCTTTATTAATTTTAATTTGTCATCAATAACCTGACAGGCTCTCTTTCGGCAAGAAATACTGTATTAACTGTTTCACTCACTGTGGCAGCTATTAAAAATGTGATAATGATTAGCAGTAATGAGGTCAAATAGAATAATGTGAGTATAAGTTGCTACCAGCGAAATATATAACACAAGAGGATTTATTATGTTCACTTGCTGAAATGTAATTTAAAAACAGGATATTACCACCTGCTATGCTGGCTCATAGGGTTATCCAGATCATTTAAGCATTTCCTGCTAATATGTTTATTTGCTTCTGGCAGATATTACCACTACTGTATTTCAAATAACTACACTTAAAACGAAGTTAATTGTTCTTATCTACTTAATATAAATATGATTATGTAAAGCGATGATAAGATGACTAGCTGGTAAACAAAATTATCTGAGAATCGGGATCATTTAGGAAAAAAAATGATGCAATAACATTGAGAGTCGTTGGCAATAAATCCAGCAAGTGAAAAGCAGATCTCCAGCAAAGAAACTTTTGGTGGGTACCAAGGGCAGATGGGTGAGTGCTGCAAGACCAGCACTGCTGGCATACAACTCCTCAGGAGGAGAGAGCTGACAGATTTTAAATATCAGGGCAAATTAAGTGAAACTTTGAAACTTGATCAATACGAGACCCTGACAGATAATCTCATTATTCACCTGTATTCTCTTCAAAAGATTTCAGATTTTGACATCTTCATATTACTTTTTCAATTTGTTGATCTAAATAGATTAATCCTTGGTTTTCACTGCAAGTAACACGGAGGGATCTGAGAGGGACCTGGGCGAGACTGCAGGCAGGCTTGAGCTACAAAAGCTCTGTCAGATTGGGAAGATAAGAGTTTAATATATATTAAATAAATAAACAAACAAACAAACAAATAAATAAAAGCAGCTCATTCTGATCTGGTTGAGCTTTAATTATGAGCAAAGATTAAGGAGTTAGGTCACATTCTGCTTCTGCTCACACTGTGTCAAATCCCCTGCACTAAGGCAGAATTCAACCTTAAACCTGGGAGATGTCAGGCACGATTTAGCCATCAGCTCTGGGACTCCTGCACACTGGGAAGCCAGGCTGGCAGAACTGGAGTCCTGCTAGAGAAAGGAGGTAGCAAGAGGATTACATCTTTTGGGATATAGGTGATAGTCATGCAGTCTCCCCAGCTAATTCCTCCATGATGGGGTTGGAGGGACTTGATTTTTGGAAAATCTTTGCCAGCAGTTTTACTCTATCCTTTCATTGTCTTTATTGCAGTTAGCTTTTCAATAGGATTTGCCATATAAATTGTAAACTAGTGACACATGAGCAAAAGCATTGGCCTAAAGGATCTGTACAAAAGAACGGATGTTGCAAGTCAAGGCAAAATACAGGTCACAAATAAACCTTCTAGAAACAAAACCAATAAGCATATATACTTATTAATCCTATTTAAACAGTTTTCTTTCAATCTGCTGTATATTTTTTCATGATATCTTACATATACCTGTTGAACAAATCCATATATGAAGTGGGATTTTCTGCGATTTACGTAACCTTTACTTTTTAAAAAGCGTGCTTCAATGGATGGGACTTAATTCCTAGCAAAGAAAGAGCAGGCTGGAATTTGAAGGCAACTGTGAACATGAAGCCTTGAGTTGTAAAGAATTATAAAGACTTTCTCCACCTGCATCTTTCCAAACACCACTGATAGTATCACTCTTCATCTTCACTGAAAAAAACAAAACAAGACATACTGTCTTTTTATATTGACAAAATGGCAGTATGCATGCAAAAGAGGTGGAATAAGGATATTGGGATAAAATTCCTCCTACCACAGAGCACAGAAGCTTTATCTGCCTTTTCCAGCATCTTCTTTCCAACACCATCAAAGAAAGCATGAGGGTCATAGAATCCCAGAGTGGTTTGGGCTGGAGGGGACCTTAAGGATCATATAGATCCAACCCCCCTGCATGGGCAGGGACACCTCCCACTAGACCAGGTTGCTCCAAGCCCCATCCAACCTGGCCTTGAACACTTCCAGGGATGGAGCAGCCACAGCTTCTCTGGGCAACCTGGGCCAGTGTCTCACCACCCCCATAGGAAAGAATTTCTTCCTAAGATCTCATCTCAATCTCCACTCTTTCAGTTTGAAACTGTCCCCTCTCATCCCATCACTCCCTGCCCCTCTCAAAAGTCCCTCCCCAGCCTTCCTGTAGCCTCGTCAGGTATTGGAAGGCTGCTACAAAGGTCCTGAGCTTCAGAGACACTGAGGCCACAGGAAGCCCTAGAAACTATTCCTCCTGTTCCTGGTGGGATCGTTTCCATGCACTGACAATGCAGAACTCCCCCGACACACGATTTCTGCCCTGTAACTACTGGAGACCACAAGGTGCAGCCCAGTGACCCTCAGCGGGTCTGCACTGCTAATTATTGGCTGGAGTAATTGGCCTGCTAGAAGGCTTTCCCCATGCAAAGCCAGCATTGAGGGTCAACTCTTCCCTGAGCTTGGTTTTGCACTTCTGAGGAAAAGAAAGAAATGGGGGGGCAGGGGAGGGCAGGGAGATAGATCAGGGCTGTTCAAAAGTCAAGTGATTGGTAACTCGGTGTAGGGAAGGGCAGAGGACAACTTAGGCAGTGAGTGCTCAGCACCCCTGTGCCATATGCTGCAGCTCCAGGAGCGTGGCTTTCCTGTGGCAAAGCCAATCGGTGCCACCGCGGCGCGGGGAGAAGCCATCAGGGGCTGCCCAGCTCCTGCAGCCCTACCCAGGTACCCGTCAGCCCTTCACGTTCCTGCTCCTCCCCTGATGTCTCCCCACCACTGACTTTACACATCAGCTAAATTTGAATTGATGACGGGCACAGTGTTTGTAATCCTACATCAAGCAGAGCTTGTGTCTGGCATTTATTTGTGCTATTGCTTTGGCAGCTTCTTCCAGAGCCTCCTCTCATCCGACATGTCAAGTCTACAATCAAAGAGGAGCAGTGAATTCACTTTTACAGTTAGGCAAGCTGAATGCTATTACCCATGTATTTGTCACCAACCTGCAGATCCCAGCCTCTAATCTGCCATCTGGATGGATGCTACAAAGTTAAGAGCCAGGGACATGCATTTCTCAGTAACTACCTGCTGTCAGCTATTATTTTAAGGATCCTGTGATTTTCTTTTATTTTGACTAGAAAAAACAAGGCAGCTGCAGTAATAAAAAGGCATATCAACTAGTCACTTTCTGGCAGATTTGTCACTGGTGTGGATACAGTAGTGGTATTTTTTGTTAGCAAATGTATACAGTGGAATATAATATTGTAAATCTGCAGCACGTTCTTCACAAAGAAAAAAAAAATCCTTTTTAGAACCTTGTATACCAGTCAACAAAGTAAAAAATAAAAATGTATTTGCTTTCACCTTATTGTACACAGGTATGATATTTTTCTTTTACAATATTGTCCATTGTGTGCAACATACTTTGTAAATACTGTGTTTGGTTTTAAAGATTGCTACTGTCCTCCAATTTGAGTGCAATTCTGATGGCTGCACACTCAGTTACTGCCCAAGTCCCAGGCTGTAAATATTTGCTGAGAAGAATTGGAGGTTTTATGTTTGGAGAATCTGGAGAACAAGATTAACTTTTCAATTAACAATCGAACAATTAAGAATTTTCAAATTAATTTATTATAATAATGCTTTGAAAAAACACAGGCAAGAAATGCAATGATGTAAAACTATACCAGACCAAATTAATCCCTTGTGTGACTCTATTTCAGTCAACATAGTTATATCAGGATAAAATGATAATTAATTGTTATTAATATGAGTATGAAGCAACTGATGAGAATAGTATAAGAGTACAAAAAATGTATACCCAGCTCAGTTCCCATGATTGTACAAGAGATCAAACTGTGCTACTTTGCAGCTCCTGCACATTGTTTTAGATGTTAAAGCAATTGTTTTGCTTTTGCATTTTCTTTTTTAAAAATTCCTTAATAAAGATCCTGCTTGTAGTTCTCAGTTTATGCCTGGATGGAATAGTCAGAGAAGTTCTTGTATGATGTCTTTAGGACATGGAAACCCAATTCCAGGGTCTTTGGGTGCCCACAGCTGGTGGGACACCACCATGATGCTGCAGACACATGTAAGGCCAGCATCCCATGCACAGCCCTGCAAACTGTCTCACTTGGAGCCTCCTGCCAGGACCATCTACTCTGGTTTTGCACAGCAAAATGATGCTTTGGTCCTAAAAACCCAGGAAACTTGCAGACCAGACCAGGCCCTGAGCTGCTACACTATTGTCCTGTTTGTCTTCTTCCATTTCACTTCCTTTGTCTAGTTTCCAATAAGACAGCAAGCTCTTGAGGGCCAGCACTAGATCAGCTGTAATTCTGTGTAACTCCTTGTATCTCTGATGGAACTGAGAACAACTGGGTGCTGTTGGAATACTGGAAGACTTTTTATGAGATTCCTTGGACTTCCATTTTCACACCATAACCAATGAAAATGCTTTGGAAATATTAAATGCAAGTTCTTCTCTGAAAAGTGACCGAAAGCAGCACTGCGCTACTCCGTGTTCCTGGATTGTAGACCAAATCTGCTCCGAATTAATGGAGCAACCTGATGTTTTAATTCTAAACATCAGCCCTGGAAAAGCCAATCTCAGGTCCAAGAGCAGCACCAGTGCTGGCTTGTGCAGCAGATCCCAGCAGCAGCAGCAACTGAAGATCCCCACTGCAACGGACCAGCCATGGTTTGCTGCCCTCACCGTGCCAGGGGCATGGGCTGAGGTTTTCCCAAGATGACACAATTGGTTTGCAACAGCTCCAACTAAACCTCAAATTTCTTCATCCCTGATCCACTGTCCTATTTTTGGGCCACACAGAGTCATACACAAACTGCCACACAAAGTCAGACCTTGGGGAGTTTCAGCTGAAATGGTGACATGTGGATTCACCAGAAAGCCCAGAGGAAGGATTAACTTCCCCATTTGTTTATTTTGTGAGGTATTGAAGAGCAGGATCTTAGGCATGACATGGCAAATGGCAAACATCTGAAGGAAAATCCTTGAAAGGGTAATTCTGTCTGCAATGCTGATGCTGTGGTGAGTGATACCTGCCAGAATCTAACCTGGGCATCCAATTTTGGGAAGACTTGTGTATCTCCACGTTCTCATAAAAACAATTTTATAGGTAGAAATACATGTTGCTCCCTGAAGATGCTTTCATAACACTTAGGAAAATCTGTGAAGACTCTATCCAGTTCTGGATGTACATGAGCTGTTTTACTGAGATTTTAGTGCAATTATTTCCTGTGTCCATTATTACATTGTCCTTATTTGTTCAAGGATGCTTTTAGCATTTCTTAGACAACTCCATCATTGCAGTAGTCCCAGCTGCAGATGTTGGGACATCTTCTCCAATCTGCTAAGGCAATTTGATGCTCATAATTGGCACCTATTGGTCTGAGAGTAGGCACAAAGAGTCAGTGGCATCTCTTCTGTTGTGCTGGAACCCTCTGCCAGCAAAATGGCCAAAAAGCAGAGGTATGGCTTCTTGTGCATGTCCCACCCCAGAAGAATTGGCCTACATACATACCAGGAAAATTCAGAGATGGAGGCAGCTGGAGCATAATGAAGGGAGGGGATGGTTGCAATCAGCAGGTCTAATGTTTCTAATTGCATCAGCTGTACCAGCCACAGCCTCCAAAACCAGGGTGACCATGACCAACATCCCCACTGCTAATGCAGCCCAGGCATCTTGGACAAGCAAATGGCAAAGCAAAAGATATCATTAGGTTACTCCCACATCTTCATCATACACATCTCACCCCTGCCTGTGGCCACCACAGGAGTAGCTATCATTTACACAGAGAACAGGCGCCTTGGCAACAATAAAAGGAAAAGCCCCATTTCTTTCCCTTGTGCTTCTACAAGTCACAAGCGACTCTCCAACTATATTTCAGCAACTAAATGAAAAATAAGGTTTAAACTGAATCCGATAGCAGTAGGATTACAGTTGAAGCACTGAGAGAACTGTGTAAACATTGCTGGTAGTGTCTGTAAATCCGAGTGCTCTATAAGTCAATCTTCAATGTGCTCAGTTCAGTCGCAGTTCAGATGAACTCGACCATGAAGTCTCGTCAGACGTGCAGACTTCAGAGCGTTGGATTTGTGTGCCTGTAACCCAAGCCCAGTGTCCATCCCCAACTCTCAGCATTTCTGAAGTGTGCAGGCATACAACCAGCAACTGAGCTGGCCAAAGACCTTCAGAAGGTGCCTTTGACAGAAGGTGCCTATCCTACGAAAGAGACGTTTTCTCCCCCTTCCCCAAAAAGTTTTCACTGTGGGGAAAAAGAAAGCCTCTTCACAATTTTAAAATTGTGTGGAAAAGCCTACATTTTTCTTGATTCATAGCATTTTATGCTTTTTTCCCCCAGAAAAGTACATAATGAAGATATCTTTTAAAAGCATATATTATTACATTTAAAATAATATATATTTTTAATGCTCTGTTCTACTACCTAGAGAGCAGGCCAGCTTAAGACCTCTTACTGCATGCAAATAATGCGGGGAACACTAGAGAGGCAGTTCATTTCTTTTTGCTGAAAATACCATGTCTGAGCAGGGAGGTTTTGGTGAAACATTGCAGTTAGCAAAGTTCTGGCTCCATCACTTCACCCAAGTGATATTTAGGTGTAAACGAGAGGATGTGGCAGTTTTGAAGAAGGTTACCACTGGATTCACCTTTCTCTTGTGGTCCATCCACCCTGAGAAGAAGACAGGGTTTGGGCAGCACCCATGTGGTTTGCTGAGAGGCTAAGCAGCAGCTTCTGTCCTGCCATCAGGCTTTCCAAATTGCAACCAGTTTATTCTGGGCAGGAGAGGAGCAATCTGCATGCTTTATTTATTCTTTTCAGAGCTGTCAAAAGATCATTCCTTTAGAGGGGGCATGAGCATTCAGATCCTTGCATGGAAAGTTAATCTTCAATATGAAAGAAAATGTAGGATTAGTTAGTCTGAAATTATGCTAATAGATTAAAAGACTCTCTCGCAACCTTTTAAGGTTATTTATTAGCAATTTATTAATACAGTTAGAACAAAAACGACTGTTGTTTTCAGAATTCATTTTTCAGGCTGCAGACTTATACCAGATGACACTCGGGCTCCGGCTCTTTGGGAATACACATCAAACCCTGGTTCATAATTTATGTAATGACATATACTTGGACACTGATTAGCTACCTTATCAGCCCTGTAATAAAGGAAGCATAACCCCTAGTTTATCATTCATTTATCTGAAGTCATTTTGAATAATATCACAAGATTGTAATGTAATCATTATGCTGTACAGCATGTGTGGGCCAGTACACTACACTGTCAGTGTCAGAGGACTGTCATAGTTCATACTACTTAATTTGCTCACTTCTTACACATTTATGAAATTGGAGTCAACAGTCTGGTGGAGCAGTAATATTCTGGGCAAGAGACTTAGACAAATTGTTAATAGGGTGTTCAACAGGAGTGTGAAGAAGCGCGAGACAAGACAAAAAAGGGGTTTGTGGTGGAACTGAACGGGTGGTTGAGGAGCAGGTTGGATGTCCCTTGACGTCCTCCATCCAAAGTATCTGCAGACTTTAGAATCATGGAATGGTGAAGTTTGGAAGGGACCTTAAAGATCATCAGGTTCCAACCTCCCTGCTATAAGCAGAGACACCTCACACTAGACCAGGCTGCACAAAGCCTCATCCAACCTGACCTTAAACACCTTCAGGGAGGGGACATCCACAACCTCCCTGGGCAACGTACTCCAGCACCTTCCTACCCTCATGGAGAAGAATTTCTTCCTAATGTCTAATCTTTGTTGACGCTTTCTCTGGATGTGAGAATGAAGTTTCCCTTTAGACACGTTACAGGCCCTCCGCAAGGCAACAGGGTTTCTTCATGGCCTGAAAAGCTGAGAGATGTCCTGAATAAATCCTGCAGCTCACCCCGAGGTCCACAGACAGAAAGATCAGAGTCCTGCATCTTGCTGGCTCTGCAGAGGGCAGGAGGCAAGGGCCACACAAGGAGGTCTTGTGAACTCAAGCACAGCCTCAACCTTCTTCCCAGGGCTGCTCATGGGTTTATAACCAGCTTACACAATACTTTATATTTTTATTTTGGAGTCAGACTTTTTGCGAATGGTGTTAATTCAGGAAAAGGGGCCTAGCCTTTGTGGGCTGAGTGACAGCTTTGAAAAAGTGAGCTGGTAGTGTCCGAAAGAATGGAAAAAAACCCCACTGTATTTTTATATGTTAACATACGTTTATGCTGGTCTCATGGAATTCCGTTCCCAGCTTTCCAATTTTTGAGTATCTGAGGTGCACAAGAATTGTAAGACTACAACAAAACCCAGCAAGTCTTACCCAGAAAGAGAGTTGGAAGGGAAGCACCAGCAAAGTTGGCTCAGTACCTGCTCATCCCTGGCCCCACCAGGCTCTAATCTGCGTTTATGTTCCTCAAACCTTAATTTTATGGATCTGAGCTGATCCCTGCTGTCAGTGTCCTGCAGCAGAATGCGAGGTCACAATATAAGGGAGGAGGAGAACAAACCCCCTCTTAGTGCCCAAGGATGAGAAATGGAGGATTTGGGTGATTTTTGCTGCAGGTGGCCGGGGGCAGGTGGAGGGGGCCCGGGATGGGGCCATCATGGACCCACAGACCTGATGGATGAGTGGGGCTGATGGATAGAAAAGCCACTGACAAGTGGCACTGAGATAATGATTGCTGGGCAGCAGGAGCCATTAGGGTGTCATGGAAAAACCACAAGATTAATGAACAGCACAAGTTGGATAAGTAATGAAAAAAAAAAAAAAAAGGAAGGCATGGAAAGAGTAGCATAATGTTTATTTTAAGATAGTTAATCAAAAGAAGCTAATAATTAAAGCTGCAGTTATTTCCTGACAGCAGTTTAATGAAATTACAACTGCAAAAAATAAAGTAGAAATAAAACATAGCGCTGAGCATCAGTCTCCAGTGGAAAGGGTGGAAGTGCCCCTCCAGCCAGCCCCAGCAGAGCTGTCGTGAGATGTCTTTTCCTTCTGGGCCTGCCAAACAGATCCCACACCACGCTTTGGAGCACTGCTGTTCGTCCGTCAAACGTAAATAATTACTTCACAAATAAAGATTAAATGTTTACTGTAAAAACAATTACATTTGTTTCTAGTACTTTTTAATGTAAGACGGTAAAAGCAAATGATTTAATCATCAATCCTGCACCCAACAGTTATTCACCAGAAATGTAATTCTATTTAAAATTTTATTTCTATTAGAATAAAAACATCTTGCACAGCGCCACATTTCTCCACAGATTTCCTGGCAATCAGAAACTCTTCAATAAATTCTGGCACTTGAGTTCAAAGTTGATGTGAAAAGAAATGATGCTCAGCACAGAGAGCAGCAAATTATCTTTGAATCCCAAAGAGGGGCTGGGGTCAGTGGGGGAGCAGTGGGATGACCAGGGCCTGGCAGGGTGGCACCACGCTGTCATTCCTGTGGCCATCACACTGGGAGTGCTCGCTTTGTTAGGATCAGATGCCTAATGAAGATCAAATTATATTAAATGATCGTGATTGCATCAAACCTGGTTGGGAGCAGATGATGCAACAAAATCAGAGGAGGGTGGGATGCCCTGCACAGCTGAAACAGCTACATAACCACATGGAAAAATGGGAATAAACCCAAAAAAGGGATTGTCAGTGGTGAGGCACAGGGTACATCAAACAACAAGCCAGGCCTCCCCTAAAAGACTGAAAATGTAAATATGAATTAAACTTACGAAATTCTGCTTTGGGGGAAAACAACCAACCAACCAACCAAAAAACCCAAGAAAACCTATTCACATTTAAAACAGATTTTATGACGTTCTGGAAATAACTAACGTGTCAAATAAAAACGAGCAAAATACAAAGGCAGCAATGCAGGCAAAGCTGTCATAATCTCATACAGAATACTGCAGAACTTCACATCCCAGCAATTTACAACTGAAGTACACCTAAACTGTAATGGATTCTGGAGGCTTCCAAACTTCAATTCAGAAAGCGAAGGCAAATTTGCGATAAAAAATATTCCTGTCTCATTTCTGCAATGCTTTACACCATTGTTCTGTTTTTCCTCCTAAAATAAAAAAATGCCTTTGACAATTCTTGCTATAGAAATGAGTTAACAATACTTGGTGCCACTCCTGTACTTCTGGTGTCACAATTAACTTCACTTAAAATACTATATGAAGTGAACTTTTCTGCAACCTGTGACCAGTCCCAGTGCTTAACTGGAGAAGAGTTCAGCTTTCCTGCAAAGGGCATTTATCCCCTTAAGATAAAAAAATAAAGCAGGAAAGCACATTCTGGATGGTTAGAAAGTTCAAAGGCCTGTTCAAACACAGTTAAACAAATTAGAAAATCTTTTTAATATTTCTGTATCACACATTATCATTATATTGCTCTCGAAGCACTTAAATAAGAGTCTCTTTTTTCTGTGGATACTTGCAAAAAGTAATTTTTCAAGCATCTATCCATGGCCATATTTGCTGTATTGCAAAATGAATAATGTAATATGTGATGTAAGTGCAGAAAGATGCAGAATTTATAAGATGGGATCGAGGCAAGGAACAGATATTAGACCACATGGTTTCAACATTTTTTTCAAAAGGTCTTTGAAAATGTTGTCAATACTGCCTTCTTGAGAGATGTCTGTGCCACAAAGTACATCTTCCTTCAGATTGGACCTTTGCCACCTTTACCAATAAAATGCAGGTAAAATTTGAGTAACATGCTGTAACTTCCAATAATAATAATAATAATTTATGTCTCACCATCCATCTGCACATACTCTGAAAATTATGCTATTACCTAGTCTGGAATGGAAAGCTCTTGGAGGACATGATGATCAGAAGGCTGGAGCAGTTCTCCATGAAGACAGGCTGAGAGAGTTGGGGTTGTTCAGCCTGGAGAAGAGAAGGCTCTGGGGAGACCTCATAGTGGCCTTCCAGTGCCTGAAGGGGCTCCAGGAAAGCTGGGGAGGGGCTTTTTACAAGGGCTTGTAGTGAGAGGACAAGGGGTAATGGATTAAAACTGGAAAAGGGGAGATTTTGGTGAGACATTAGGAAGAAATTCTTTAGTGTGAGGGTGGTGAGACACTGGCCCAGGTTTCCCAGAGAAGCTGTGGCTGCCCCATCCCTGGAAGTGTTGAAGGGCAGGTTGGATGGGGCTTGGAGCAGCCTGGTCTGGTGGGAGGTGTCCCTGCCCATGGCAGGGGGTTGGAACTAGATGATCTTTGAGGTTTCTTCCAATCCATACCATTCTATGATTCCGTGATTCTGATTCTATGACATTACTGAGTGGATTCAGGCACCTACATCACCTTCAGCCTGTGCCCAGCACGGTGAAGAACTGTGCTGGTTTGGGTTGGTGGGATTTTTGGTAGCAGGGGAAGGGCCCCTCGGGTGGCTCCGGTGGGAAGCCGAAAAGCTCCCCCAGCTCCAGATCCAGCCAAGGACCCATTAGAGAGACAATAGATGCGCCTCTGCGATTAACATACGAAAGAACTGAGATAAGAGCTGAGCAGAGGAAGCAGCTGAGAAAGAGCTGAGCTGGAGAGGCAGAGCGGTGCCCGTGACTGCTGAGGGAGAAGGGGAAGAAGGTGCCCAAGCAGAAGTTTCCCTGCAACCTCTGGCGAGATGGCGGCTGTCCCCCTGCATCCATGGAGGAACGTGGTGGAACATTCCCTGAAGGCGCCAGGAGGGGCGGACTCGGCTGATGCAGCTGTGGAAGAGCCCGCGGCAGGGGAGGTGCCTGTTCCCGAAGCAGCCCGGGACTCTGTGGGCAGCCCGCGCTGGAGCAGCTGCTCCGGACCTGGGGGGAAGGACTCATGGAGGAGAGGTTCATGGAGGCCTCTCTGCCATGGGAGGGACCCCGTGGGGCAGCAGGGGAGGACTGTGAGGAATCCTTCCTGAGGAGGAAGGAGCGGCAGGAACCACCAGACTGAACTGCCTCTAAACCCCATCCCCTGTGCCCTGTGCCGCTGGGGGGAAGGAGGGAGAGAAACCGGGAACAAAGTGATTTGGGCGCGGGAAGAAGGGAGGGGAGGGGTAACGTGTGTAAGCGCTGCTCTGTGTGGTGTCTGTGTCCTGTGGGCATTCGTGTGACATTAAATTATTATTTTTCCCCAAGTTGAGTCTGTTTTGCCTGTGACCTTAATCGGTGAAGAACCCTCCTTGTCCTTTGTCTCGCCCCAGGAGCTTGTAGTTGGGTTTGTCCTCCCCATCCCAGGGTGTGTGTGAGGGGGGAGCTGAGGGAGCGGCCTCGGGGCTGGTTCCTTCATGTCGGGTTAGGCCCAAACCACCACAGGCCCAGGTTCCCGTTTCCCTCCCCAGCGTTGCCTTTGCAAAAGGATCAGCGCTTCCTAATCCTTCCTTGAGCACCGTCCCTCCGTGGGACCCGATTAGTCTTCTTCTCCACCGTGTATTCTATCATCTTTCAAATTTAATACTGAATTTTTATTTATAATTTTCTCTGGGGTTGAGCACCTGTGTTTTCAAACGGAATGTAAAACAGATGACAAATTCTGACCCAGCATTCTTTCACAGGACTGAAGGCACATTCCTGGCACCTATTATTCTAATTTTACTCCCTTCTGAGGTCATCTTTTAATTTCAGAGTATTTTGTTCTTTGTGAAACTCTGACAAACGGGAAAAAAAGTACCCTTGAAGTTTCTCCAGGATCTTTTTATGTGCATATGGCACTGGGAGGGGAAGGAGGCACCAATCTGCTTTACTAATGCAAAATAAAAGGTAATAAGACAGTTTTATAAGCTTGGAGCAAACATTGAGTCAGCTCCCAGAGCCTGTGTGTAACTTTTTGGAATTTCAGCCACACACCTGAAATGCTGGCAGTCCAGAAAGGGCATCCAAGTTGTGTTTGTGGCCTGGAGAAGGCTGTAAGCCCTGGCCTGGCTGGGAGAAAACACTTGCTGCTTTGCAAAAAGTAGGAAGGTGTAAATGACAACTGTTATAAACACAGATTTTGCTTGCAATTAATCTTTCTGGGGATGCTGTCAAGTCGTCAGGATTTTAATTACTATAAAGTCAAATCTTTGTTTATTAAGCATTCAAGCTAAGAGTTACACATCTCAGCTCCTGCTAATTACAACACACACCAAAAATACCAAAACTTCCGTCTAACTCCCAGGTACTAATAAAGCTCCTTCTACATTTATCTTTTTAATCTGAAAGTTTGCCAGGTTCCCTTCATTTTGCCCCATGTCCCCCCACCTCAGGTGCTGCTACAAGCCTCTGCTGAGCCTTTGGTGACCTGCTGGTGCACGGAGGCAATGAATGTGGGGTTGGAGGTGGGCACCTCAGCTGGTACAACATCCTCCACCCTGCAGCCAACATGTGACACTGGGATAGCTACACAAATCTGTCTACAGCAGGGACAGTTCATCCAAACAGTCCCCTGGTAGTGTATTCTGCTGCTAAACTTATTTTTGATACTATGGTGAAATCTAATTTCATTAGAAATAAGGAAAAAAACCCCACATTTGATAATATGATTACATCTATTTTTAAAATTAAAGTAGAAGTCATCATTTATATTCATATAAATTGCAATCTTCCTAAGATTCTGATACTAAGTAATTTGTTGGTCAGCAGCTATAACCTGTCTCTCCTAGTAGCTTTATTTTCCAGTAGCTGTTCAAGTGGTAAAAATCCCCCAAACCTTACTCTGGTGACTTTAATTTACAATTGCTCATTTACCTTAAGTGACATCCAGACTGCTTCTCGCAGTGAGCATGAGGTGCTCTTATTTAATGTGGTGAAAGCAGGGAATAGCTTTTGGAAGTGGACATGGTAGCTCTGCAGTAAAGCTAATAATTAAGGTTAGAACCAGAACCAAGTAGTTATTTACTATTGGTGACTGTAAGACATGATCTATATAGTGCTGCAGCTGCAGACCCAGAAAAGAGCCTGATGAGCCAAGTGTCTACTCACTTACCTGGAAATGCTCTTTTAAAACTGAAGTCTTTCTCCAAACCCAAAAAGAGGATCATGGTTATGCTGCAGCCTGAATTACAGACAACTTCATCCTAGCTGCACTAGCACAGTGTGAAAAACACTTACATTGTGCTATATCTATCACATAATTAATCCCAGTATTACTACACAAAATCTCATGTGTGATAATATTTTCCAGAAATGTTATGTTACACAAAGGTCATCTATCATATAATTTTCTGCTGGATCCTCCTTGGAGCTGTGTTTACCCTAAGATATTAGGTTCCAGAAGGTAAAAGGAACAATAGCATTTGAAAGTCCACTGCATACGGGTCTATTAAATGCCAGGCACACATCTCCAGGGGTTTGGTGGTGGCATATGTTGGAGGAGGAACCACAGAGTCTCAGCACAGCCCAGGTTGTTCCTGCAGCCGTGGTGGCTGTGCCAGCTGGGCTGTCTCCAAGGAGAACAGCACCACTTGAGCCCAAATGTCCACCTTCCCACCAAACTTGGCCTCCTTGCTAATGCCTCTGCTTTTCCAGGGAGCTTCACATCCATTCAGAGCTATGGTTGCTCTATCATGCATGAGGGTTGACTAAAAGGGAGCTCTGAACCTAAGTGCTAAACCCCAACATTTGCACATTATGGACACAACACACTTTTGTTTCTATTTTTAAATATATATATGAGTGCTATGTCCCAGCAGATCTAGCCCTGAGGGTCGGACAATGTCACTACATTTTGCTCATCTCTTTTTTTCTGATCATGGAGCCTCTGCAGTCCTGAGCTTCACCATCGTTTTGGTTTGGGATCTGCCTTTCCAAGGAGAGGCTCAGCAGTGGCGTACCAGAGGAGGGAGATATGCTTAAGAGATGTCACTCCTGATTGTCATCTTGAATTCAAGGGTGAAAACTAACACACCAGGCTGTGTAATACTTGGATTTGTTTCCTGTTCTGAAAAAAACCCCAAACCAAATCCTGTTTCACTGCGGTCTTCTCCAAGTAAAAGCCAAAGTCAAGAAGGGATGATAATGAACCTTATCTAAATTGCTCCATTTCCCCCTCTCACCACCCTGTTCTCCCCACGAGAACAGAAGTGCAGAGCAATTCCTTTAATTGGGAATCTTCACACAGTGGGCTTGATCAACCATTCCCATTCACTTCTCTGTGACAACAATAAATAGAACATGTGAACCAGAACCATCACCTCAATGTCCTGATGATGCACCTCCATGACTTCACCTATGGATTTTTCTGTTATTAATTTTAACAGGACCCACTGCACTATTTGTGACCATCATGTGTCATTCCCAGGAAAGCTAAGGCTTGCAGCAGGTTAGGCAGTGATTCCTGCCTCCATCCTCAGGCAGGAAAACACATCATGAAACGCCACCATGGATGGAGCTGCCAGTGACCGCAGCCACTTCAGGTTGCCCAGGGGCACACTACCTCCTCTGGCAAAAGGGATCCTTCCTTGTTCTCCCAAGTGTTGCGTTCTGCAAAGTAAATTGGGGAAAGCAAGGTCCTCCCTTTTTTTGTTTGTTTGTTTGGGTGTTTTTTACATTTTATTCTCTGGATCTGATCCAAACCCACTGAAAGCAGAGGTGGTGTCCTCAATCTGTGTGGCCCTTCACCCAGACAATGTGTTCAGCGACAGGCAGGACCTGCAATGAAACTCTCAACTTGCTTAAGTGTAAAGATTAAAGAGTTGTCAAACCATGAGAAAATGTCCCTTTCATTCCAGTATTGATTAGTCTTTATTGAACATACCCAGTTGTGCTAACTCTGGCTTTGGAGGGGTGTTTTGGTTTGGTTTTACTTCTTTCATTATTTTAAGTGCCTTTGACGGTAATTTTCACTTTGCTTAACTCAATCAGCTGTTGATAAAATCCACACTGAGATGCTGAGTCCTTAAAAAGAACCTGTGGTTTTTTTCTGTTCTTTAAAAAGTACCACTGCCCGTATTTACTCTGAACCATCTGTTACACGTCTAATTAAAATATATTTGTAATGAGCTTATTAGTGCACAGAATATGTCCTGAACAGGATGTCAGTCAAGAAAGGATTGTTTTGGTAGACAAGGTACCTTAAACTCCTATTAGTTTAACAAAATAATGCACTGGTATTTTCATCCTGCATAAAAGCAGATTCAGAGAGGGCAAGTATCCACATACTTTTTGTAATAATTTCCTCTTCAAATATGTTGCTGTTCCTTTCTAATACAGAGTCAGATGGCCTCTTATAATTGCAGTATCAAATCTTTGCCTCAGTTTTCAACTGCAGGTGATTTCAAATGATTAAAGATGCACAACAGGGAATAAACAAAAATGCTTACATGCAATTATTTTTAATTAGTATTTGGCTATAAAGTGTGTGCCTTCATAAAAAAGTCTGTTATTCACATAAACATCTGTTACCATACACACAAGGAAACACACTGTAAGTCTGTCATCACATCACCAAAACAGAAAATACTAAGGAAGGCTGGACAGGAAAGCCAACACTTTGAGTTTTTAAACAAAAGATACAAGCATAACTGCCAAAACAGACACTGCACCACACCTTTCAATTAGCGTAGTTCACAATCAAAGGAAGAGCTATTACCAATGGAATTATACTTGAAAATGTTAAAATAGATGGAATTATTCTTTGAAAACAATGGAATCTGTAAGCACAAGACGATTTCAAACTCTTTACTAATTTTGCACCAGCGAACATAATCAAAACGCTTCCTGTTTGCACAGTATCTCTGGGTACTCTTCTGACAACTTTTTTAAATCTTATTTTTGTTCATAATTTAAGCCCTCTCAAAAAACAAACAAACAAACAACAAAACAACAAAACTCTGCTGTGGCATTAGCACATAAATAAACCTGCAGTGTTCAGTCCTGGCCTCATTTTACAGAAACCAACTCAGGGACGTTGACATATTTTAAGCAAGCATGCGACAAACAGCAAAGTAAGGGAGATATACAGAGTGATATAAATTAATACCACAATAATTGATAGGTGGAGATAAGGTTGCTCTGCGGAATACTGAGAATAAAATGAAGAGGAGGTGTGAGAGCACCTTGCACATGAATTACTGAATCGGTGGGAATTGCTGAGCTCCGCTGCGAGGATGCTCTTGGAAATGCCTGGCTCCTGTGACACCTCCAGCAGCCAAACTTAACACCTTACTTCCACCAACAGAGGAATCTGCAGCATCAACCACGCAGTTTTAGAGCCCAAATAACACAGCTCAATTTGCATGAAGATAAAATCAATTGTTTAATTAAAAAGCACATTTGACAGTATCTGCCAGTTGAGCCTCGGCGTTATCTATATTCGGATCTGAGGAGGAAAAATCACTGCACCTCAATTGTGGCTCTGCTGGGACCAATAAGTAATCGTTACAGCAAAGCCAACCTGGGGGTGCTGATCATCAGAAACATGGATGGAGACACCACATGTAATCCTGACCCAGCACCTTGACCCATTAATTGTACGCACAAATCTTTCTGCACATCCTGAGAGAGCTCATGTGTCTTAAAATCTTTCCTTCACGAGCTGTTAATGAACGTCCTCTGGGTCCAGCTTCCTATTCAGACCAGTACATCTTGGCCCAGAGAGAAGTCAAAAGTACCCTCAGAGTTTATAATGGCAAAGATGACCCTCTGCTGGAAAGCAGATCCGAATCTTTTCCAGCTCCCTTTGATTTACAAGCCTTCTCTTGCATATCAGCATTTCATATATCTTCCAAAGTGTCAGAAATATGAAAGTCATACATTACATGCAAAGAATGGCCTGGTTCATTACTATCATTTTATTTATTTAACAAATACGGTATTTAATCAGAAGAAACTGACAGCTACAATTGTTTATTGCAATCATACAACACAACAATAAATAAACATTGCACATTAAGCAGTAGGTAGAAGGATAACGGCAAACATCCCATATAAAAAACTCTTCCTAAGAATTCCTCACTAACAGACAGTATTTGTAAATCTGTTGAGAAAAAGCTCCAAAAAGATGGAGCTGTAAATAAAACACATGGGACCAGACAAGGTAGGCTTTGCACTCAGACAAGCAAATGAGTTTCTGGGTTGACTCCAGAACAGAACGACCCTACTTCCAGTCTGCTCTGCACCAATACAATAACATGTTGCACACTCACTCATCAATAACAAAAGCCACACGAAAGTCTGATCTGCCTTTTAGTGATCACCAATTTTCCATATCATAAAATGCAAGTCACTACTTCTCAGTTCACATCCATCACATGGAGGGGGCACATTGCAACCAGCCCTCACTGAACTCCACTTCACCCACTGGAGCAAGGTCCCCTCGCCAGAGAAGCTGGAGGCCTACAGTCCTTGACTTCTTTGTTTGCTCCTCTTCTGCCGAAGCGACACCATTCTGTTCTCAGCTTTGTGCATCCTGACTTTGTGGCAAAAAAGCAAAATGTATCTCCACTCCAAAAGCCTCAGCTTTCATGTCTCCTCCCTCACTTTCTGCAAGAACAAGGAAAGCAGGGTGAGCTTTACCACACCTCTCCTTTCCTAACTTTGCAAGAGTTAGTGGAGCAGGGAGTGTGTCTCAATAACTGTGACAAATGGCTGGGCCTCAGAGAAGAAATAACCATTTTCCTCCTGAAATTTGCTGCAGTGCCATAGCAGGGCCATGCTACCCTCCACCGCAGCAGGCTCCCCAGGTTGAGAATAAAGTCAGCACTTTTCTTTATTTCTCTTCTCGTTCACTCTTCCCTCTGGTTTAAAGGCACCTTCCATCCAGCTTTGATTGTTAAGATGGAGGGAAGAAGTTTTAACTCCTCATCCCTCAAGGCAAACTCGGAAGGAAAAGGTAAGCAGATCTATCCCAACATACCAATAGCCCCCAGCTCGGGGGTTTGCAGGACCTGGGGAGGGCAGGGCCTGGCCACCAGCAGCCTGCAGACCTGGGCAGCCTCCCCACCCTCTGCCCCTCTCCAAGGACTGTATTTATTTCTGAACATAAAGGTCCTCATTATCACCAGTGGAGAAGGGTCATGTGCCAAAGCCCATCACATCTTCTGACAGCTAACACAGAGCAGGGAGACCAGCAGCTGCTCAAGGGCTATTTCTATGTGTACTGCATACTCCTCAAATTTCAACTTTGCAAAAGAATCAGAAAAGAAGGAGGAAAAAACATATGAAATGGCTATTTCAGCTCCAGGTGACTCTGTCTTCTACAAGAGAGCCAGATCTGGTGTCCAATTTCCAAATTCCCAGGAAATAGAGCTTGGAGGCTTCAGTGGGTGTTAGAAGGTGAAATATTTCACTGTAGCAGCAACCCAAGAGGTCAGAGGTGGGGTGATTGCTGGATCCATGGGGTAACTGAGGCTGGCAGGAACTCCAGAGCTCATCCCACCCAACAGGGCTAATGGCACAGCCAGACTCAGCTCCCAGAGACTTGGTCAGGTCCTGGCGTGGACATCCAGCTCACCCCTCCACGGGGCATCACTGCCACACCAGGACAATCTCTGCCATCCCTGCCAGCATCCCTGAGCCCCAAACCCTTCACATGGCAAAGGTGAAGGGCCATCAGTGTTCGAGGAACCACAATATAACCTGACCAGAGGCACTGGGCAACTTTTGGCTCCTGCCACCGACCAGAGGCAGACACCATGTCCCAGGTACACATTCAGACAATGTTCTCCTGGGGTAAATCAGCCAGAGAACAGCAACCACATTATGAAATCCCTGAAAAAAGGGCATTCATTATGTTAAAGTTCAGTGAAAAATTAATTTTTACAAAAGTTAAAGGAACTCAGAGTTCAGATGAGACTTTTGAGCACATTAAATCCAGCCCCTGTTCCAAACCCTGCCAATAACATGCACCAACCTCAGAGTCAGTATGTCCAAAAGCATGTATTTCATCTGTGTGGCCACAGTCTTTAAACTGAAATCCCTTGAGGTGTGGACAAACACATCTCAGTCTGAATTTACAGATAGGGAAAAATAAACTGAATTGCACCTAGAAGAGTAAAGGGATAAGGGAGCCACAGATGACAACAACCAAAAAGTGACTGTCTCCTCCTCACTGAGTGGAAAGTGCACCAATGCCTCAAAAAGCTTTGGTGGCTCCAGATACTTTAGTTTCAAGAGGCATGACTACCAAAAGGAAAATGCTAAAGCTCTTTAATTATTTATGTGGCTTAATGGGGAAGTTTTGTTTACTCACCTGCCATTCATTTTTTTTTCCAAAAAAAGTTGATGGTAGTGACAGAAAGATTAAAGCAATGTATCCAAGAAGGTTAAACCTCCAGCACAGTCTGCTTGAAGGAGGTGAGTTGTAGCTTTAAAATATTGTCTCATTGCAGTCAGTAGGAACACATTGCCTTCTATGAATGAGATACTTCAAAAGCATTTACAAGTACTAATTAATTCAAGTCCTAGAGATAAACAAAGCAGCAAGTACCAATTGTGCCTGCAACAACGTCAGCTTATTGTGAGGGCTTCAAGTGAGTGTCACATCTTTGAAGAAGGAATTTCAATTCTTCACTTTATAAATTAATCTGTGTCCAGAAGCCTCTTATTCCTCTAACACAGAACTTAAAAACAGGATGTATTTGGGACTTGCCCATTGAGGGAAACATGAAATAATGCTACAATACTTGGTGTCTACTATTGTGCCAAAAAAATCTCCTGCATCTTTGTGAAGTTTAACTCAGATCCAGCTGATTCCTTGAGACTGAAATGCCACTTCAACAACAAGTGCTATCTCATTTCCACCACCATAGGGAAAAATTACAACTCCAAAGCAGCCTGGCAGCCCAGAAGGCAAATACAAAGAATCCCATTTTATGTGTTTGTTGCTTGTTTGTTTTTGGGGGGATTTTTTGTTTTGTTTTGTTTCAATTTGGATTTGTTTGTGGTTTTTTTTAAATCTCATTATTACAAAGCAGCTAGCTTGATGGGTCAGGGAGGAGGCCTTTATCAACCAATTTGTTAATGACATGCATCACGTGGGTCTATCTGAAACTTTCCCCAAAGCTTTGCACTGGGCTGCCCCAGGTGCTAGCAAATGGAAATGCTCAAAAGCAGTACATAGGCCAGGGAGAGAATAATAAGAGCACAACTTTTATTTGCTTTGGGAATACTTAGGAAAGACTATCGATTTCTGGAGGAATCATGAGGAAACACAGTAAATATCCTCCTGAAAAAATAAGGAATATTGACATGCAGTGTCCAGGCCACTGGTAGTATTTCAGAAATCTTATACCTGACAGCTGCTTTCCTTTTTGCTGTTATTTTAACCAGTCAGAGCAACAAATGTCCTGGTTGCAGAACTCCCTCTGATTCTTTGAACGTCAGAGGTTTCACGTTTCTCTTAGAACTGGGGGAATCTCAAAGAATGACACTTCCTGTTCCCGTTTTTCTGATTATCTGCCTTAACATTTCCCAGAATTAGGCTGAACCTCCAGTACACTTTGTAGCCAGCATGAGCTGGAGGATTTTTTCCTTTTCCAGCACGGGGCTGTCACGTTGGAATCCCTAGGAACAGTTTTATTTAAATGTTTCAGCAAGAAGACTTGTCAAGCCTATTTTTTTTTTCCTGCCATGTCTATCTCCCAGTCCCCTGGTTTCCCGTTTCCTTCTGCTGGCTGGGATCCACAGGAGATGACATCTCATCACTGCTGAGCTAACACCACAGAGCTGTAAAATCATCCCCTGCCCGCTCAGAGGCACCTCGGTGTGCTCCTTGCAATAGGAAATAGTCACATCAATAATATTTTGGAAACTCCTTTTTTATGCACGTTTTCTATTTTTCTGCTAATCCCTAATTACCCAGCCTAGCTGGCCAAGCCTTTGCACAACCAGGCTGGATCGTTTGCAGGGGTAGGGACTGGTCCTCACAGTTTTCTTTGAAGAGTTCAGGCTAATTTGCTAGGAAAACCACTAAATTATCACTGTGCTGAGAATAATAAATCATGAACAGTCAAAATCTCCGCTTCATTCTGGCAAACAGAAACATTTATATGGATGCCTAAGTAGTACAGGAACCATCTGCACCCAGGGGGGATGTTTGCTCCATCTCAGACAGAACGGGGTTGGGAAATGTTTGGTAATTTCCTTACTCTGAGGCTACACACTCCATCACATGCATCTGCTATATGCATAGTAAAATAAATGTTTACAGTGTTACTCACACCATTTTTTGTTTCTATTTTTAATCTATTTCTGTATGATTTTCAAGACAAGCCAGAGTAGCACATGGGTCTCGGGTTTAAAATTTCCTCTTCATTTATTTTTTTAAGGTTTGCAGGTTCACTGTTGTCAGGTTTCACATAACCCTATTATAGCTGTGAATATTTTCTCTGCAAAGCTGAGAAGAATGTGGTGGAAAGTACTCCATGGCTACTGAGGAGCTTCTTCTTGTGGAGAAGAGATCCATGAACTTCACCCCTCTCTATCGTCACAGACTAGAAACAAATATGCTTTTAGCCATCCCATTTGTGCCTCAACCTTTCAGCACCCTTGCCACTTATCACATTTTTCAAGGTCATCCACTAACACCATCTCCCCAGTTGCCAAATAGATACAAGCAACATCACACTTCCCATAAAAACAGTTCTGCTTAAATTCAAGCCCCATAGAAAAAAAAAAAAAAAAAAAAAAAGAAAAAGAAGATAAATATATGTGTGTGTGTATATATATATTAAAAAAAAAAAATGGCAACTTACCCTGCAACAACTCAGATGCGTCTTTAGTAAGAACCAAAGAACCCAGGTCATATTCCTTCAGAAATGAGGGGTTTCCGTGGTTAACTCTGAGTGAGCTCAAGAACAGGCATTCAGAACATCCCGTTGCCACCTGATTAAGTAAATTGGCTGCTTTTAAGTAGGTTACCAAGTTAAGTGCATGGTCAAGCACTCTGGTGACTCTGGGCTTAGCACTCGGTGGCAGATGAGGCCCATGGAAGCTGCCCTGCAGGCGTGGAGGCTTTGTTTAGGCAGAAAAAGTAAATACCTACATTGTAATTTAACTATTTCCTCAACACTAAGACTAATACCCACGAGTGTTTGCAAAAGCCTTTATGTAGAATATTTCTTACTAGATTTAAGTACCACAGCTAACCTCTAGATCCTCCTCAGGCTTCCCAAATGTGCAAACCTGTCCTTCATGGCTGGCTGATGTGGAATCCAATGTCCTGACCACCCACAACCTGTTTCCACTTGGGTGCTGCAGAATTTTGGCCACTGGTTGCAGCTACAGGAACATCCCACCAGGAATACCTCGACCTAGGATGGTACCTGTGTCTAGGAATCAGCCCATGGACAATTCTGTGTCTTTCCAATGCAATCTGCAATTGCTCCAAGGGCTTATTTAGTATTTCCAAGCTGTATGGGGAGATGTCTTTTACCTGTGAACGGAGCACAATTTAGAAAGGGGAAAAACATTCCCCTTGTGGCATTTTGGAATCCCCCATTGTCATTTGTATCATGCTCCAGCTCTGTATCTGTGCCACGGAGTGGGCAGTTCCCACTCTCTGCCCCCCTTCCAATATTCCTTTCCCATCCAGTGGGTCCCAGAACCAGGCAGAGTCTGAAAGCGATTCAGAACTAAATCAAATATAATTTACATAAAATAAACCTCTTCTGACTGTCAGCTTGCCAAAATGGATTATTTACTGAAGTCTTGTTGTTACATCGTGTGCTGTTGTAAGAGCCATGATGTTTGCAACCCATTAGTAACTGTCACAGTGTAACTCCTGCTACCGAGGAAGGAGACAGGAAAAAATACCTACTACTAGAAACTGGAAATTGGATTCAGGAAACATATTTATTCTGAATTCTGAGTCTGGTTTATGGCGTGATCTGTGGCAACCCAGTTACCTGGTCTGTTCTACCCCTTCTACTTCTGAGAAGTTCTATGAATAGTGTTTTTTCCCCCTTGGTAAATGTCGTTTATATTATCAGATGGAAATGGCCCAGTGCAAAATTACAGCCGTTAACCCTTCCCATGGAATAATCCCAGGATCCACCCGAGGAGCTGTTCACCTGCCAGTGACACTTGGCTCTCCTCAGGCAGTGGAAGGCAGCGCCTTTCCCACCAGAAAATAAAGCCTTCCAGTGGGAGCCAAGATTAACTTCACTGGCCAGAAACAGCAGTGGGAACACTGGGATAACAGCACAAGGAGAAATGCCAGGAATGTTATAGCTGGACCACTTGAGTCTGTGTCTTTTGAAGAGGCCAGACCACTGCTCAGCACGAGCTCACCTTAAAAACCCCAGGCCATGATCTGTGCTGGACGGGAGCAGCTTTCAGCTCCTTCTCACAGCCAGGAGGGTGTCTCATGCCCTGCACAGCACGGAGGAATCTCTGGATGTTTGTGTTTTCAATTGTGCTGAGATTCTTAACTTCCTAAAATAGTTCTGAGCAGCAAAATTATGTTCCTGCAAAATTCAGATCCCCTCTTACGGGCAGCAGCTGTTGAAATAACTGCTTTGCAATGTAATCCCCTTGTTCAATAATTCCTTGCCTTCCAATGTTGCAATTTACATTTTTGCCAAGGAATCAAACTGGCACTTAAGAATGAGAATAACTGAGGATCCTGCCATTGTCTCCAGCCAACTGATACCCTAAGCCCTGCTATGACATTATATAAATATTCAAAAAATGCTTGTGAATACCATAATTTCTGCAGGTCTCACAAATGAGGAATTATCCAAGTAATGGATTATGAATGGAGTAGTAATGTATGGAAACATTACCCACCCAAAACGTATTAGAGCTCCCAAAGACTCAACATGAAACAAAATGTGTTAGAGATTTAGCAAAATAAAGCTGTCTCCTGAGAGTCAGCCTCACTAATTCCCATAAAAGACTCCAGAAAGGTGAAAATACATAGAGATACTGTTTATCAGAAGCTGAAAAGTGCACTTGGGAAGATCTAACATAAATAAAAGACCCGCTAAGCCAACTATAAGCTTTGCAAGTTTAAACTGATATCTTGAAGCTTGAAAATCAGTCCAAGATTTTAAATATTTGGTGCGTTTAGCAAGGTGAGCCTTTCTGCTCACCAACCCCATGATCCACAATCATGCTTCTGTTTTGCCTCAATAAAATGAAGTTTTAAAATACGTTAATACAGTTAATATGGCTATTTTTTGAAGCGAAGTTTTTGAATAAAATGAAAGACACTGATTAGTTGCCTACTGAGCCCAGGGTCATTCCTGCACCCATGCCTAGAACCTCCCATGCAAAGTTCACAGAGATGCTGTCAGTTTTAAAAGCCATTGCTCAACCCATGCCTCTGCTGCTGTCAGCATGCCAGACCCTTCAACCATTTCTTACTCAAGTATCCCTCAATCATGGGAGTGGGACAGGAGTGAGGATTACTTATCTGAGAAGGAGTTGCAAAACTTTATGTGAAGGTTGCAGCCCCAGAGCCAGCCCTGGTGTCGGGGCCGGGTGCGCAGTGACGAGCGGCAGTGAGGAGCCAGCCTGTCTCCTGGGAAAGAAAGTTCTAGGAATTATTTCTTAAACAACTCACAAAGTTCTAGTCCGCTGCCTTTTAAACAATCAAATAAAGGCTGGAACAACAATGGGGTTTCTTTTTTGTATCATATCTTTAAATTATAGGAAACTTGCCTCTTGGCCAAACTGGGTTGGCTCGGAGCCAGAATGGATGTCTCCTCTCTCATCCTTTCCCGTATTCGCTCAATGAGCGAAATAAAAATGTTTTGTTTTGTTTTTAAGTGAAGCAAAGCAGAGGCTGAGAGGGGCCTCCCTCACAAACAAAAGTTTACGAAACCCATGGAAACAAACAGAAAGGCTCATTGTCTTCAGCCAGCCTCAGTTTGGGGTCTTTCAGTTTAAACTGAATCAATGTTATGAATGTTCTCAGTACTATATTTTCCTTGACTTTATTAAAAATGGTTATATTGTGAGGTTGAGAGTTATTCAGGGTCAGTGGGAAGATAGGGAAAGTGAAACTACCATGGGAAGAAAAAGCTTTCTGGATGCTTGCAAAATACTGTGATCATATCCTATCAAGAAGAAAATATAAAATGGAGGTGCTAAAGTTATTCTACAACTAGAATCTTATTAATCAAATATTCCCTGGATGACTGAGGCACAGAGTTACTCTGGTTTTGCAGCCAGTCACATGGAAGCTTTTTAGTAAAAACTGCATGTCTTCTGTGGACTTCAGATAATTTCATGTTTCTGAATGAGCTGTAGGAGGCCAGACTTTGTGAAGGACCTGGAAAACTGTGGAGCTGGGACTCGGACCCCACCTGCCTGTTCCATGCAATGCTGGGGATATGGAAGGGTGGTGGGTGCTCAGAGGGACTCTCATACTCCAGCAGAAACCAGGAACTTTGCAGAGGAATATGCCCTATGTCTTCCCTGAGACCTCCAGTACCCAAGGGAGCTACAGGAAAGCTGGGGAGGGTCTTTTGACAAGGCCAGGGAGTGATGGGACAAGAGGGGACAGTTTCAAACTGAAAGAGTGGAGATTGAGATGAGATGTTAGGAAGAAATTATTTCCTGTGAGGGTGGTGAGACACTGGCCCAGGTTGCCCAGAGAAGCTGTGGCTGCCCCATCCCTGGGAGTGTTGGAAGGCAGGTTGGATGGGGCTTGGAGCAACCTGGTGTGGTGGGAGGTGTCCCTGCCCATGCAGGGGGGTTGGGACTAGATAATCTTTAAGGTCCCTTCCAACCCAACCCATTCTATGGTTCCATGATTCCATGATTTTTATAGCCTGGATCAGGTCAGCCGGGTGCAAGGGACTGTCCCCACGTCCAACCACCTGGGCATTCCCAGAGCAAACCCACAGCCCCCTGTGGGACACACTCAGCTCCTCAACAAGCTCCTCACCATGCTCAGAGCAAGTCTTGAGGCCCCCAAACCTGGGCCAAAGTTTGTCTGAGATTTGCAACTTCCTTTAATAGGAGCAAGGCTTGGTCCTTTAAATAGGTGCTATATTTATGGAGCAATGACAAGCCAAAATGTAGGGAAAAACACAGCCAGCTCCTTGGCTATTTTTGATGACACAACAAAGTCTGATTTTCATTAAGTTTTGCACGTATATATCAGGGGTCCTCCTAGGGACTAAGGAATGAATGCACTTTGTTTGAACTCTATAGTTATTATATACTCGTTTTTATTGATTTTTTTGCCTGTAATTCTCAATATAGTTCTATTGTGTTCATGGAAAAATATTTATTTTTGGTTCTACCATTTTCCAATATACTTGTTTTCATCATAATTGTTTTCCTTCTGTTACAAATGCTGTGTGATTACTGGTTACATCTTCCCAGCTTTCTAAAAAAACACAAAAACCCCAAAATATGGCATGTAAGATTAATGATTTTGGTCATCTTGAAAAGGCAAAATGAAAACAAAGCATGGGTCAGTGTATGTATTATGCTCTCCAATGTATATTTAGAGTTTCCAACAGTGCCCTGCCCACATTTTTGGAAGGAGAACTTGCCTGTGAAGTAAATATACAACCTTGAGAAAAGTTAGCCTTTCTGTTTCAAAATGTTTGTGTGAGAAAAATAAATTAGGAGACCAGCTTGTCACCTGAAATATCACTTAATTCTTCACCAGTGCGTGGTTCCATCAACCTCAACAGGTTTATTCATAAGAGCAGCACAGGAAGGGCTGGCACCAGCAGAACACCTCCCAGCACAGGGACCTTCAGTTGGCACCGAGAAAGGGAAAACCTGGCACTGCCCTCAGGCTGGGGAGTGAAACCTTGGGCATCCATCCCATCTCAACCCAAATGCTGTTTCACAAGAGTTTGATACAAGCCCTCCAGAGCTGCAACCCCACAGCTAAGCCAGGACACAGAGAGATTGGGATAAGGGACCTCTGAAGATCATCTAGTCCAACCCCTCTGCCAGAGCAGGATCACCTACAGCAGATCCCACAGGAAAATGTCCAGACTGGTTTGGAATGTCTCCAGAGAAGGAGCCTCCACACCCTCTGGGCAGCCTGTCCCAGGGCTCTGTTACCCTCACAGTAAAGAGGTGTTTCCTTATGCTTAACTAGAACCTCCTGTGCTCCAGTTTGTGCCCATTGTCCCTTGTCCTGTCACTGGACAGTGCATAAAAGAGACTGGCCCCATCCTCCTGACACCCCCCTTTAGATATTTATAAGTGTTTATGAGATCCCCCTCTCAGTCTCCTCTTCTCTGAGGCTTTTGCAGATCATCCAGCATGGGCTGGCCTCAGAGGAGTCCTGTGGCCACCCAGGGCTCCTGGTAAATCTCACCCAACCTCACTTGGCTCCACTCTGGCTGAAGCTTTGGGCTGTTTGGGGAAAGACCTGCAGGAGCAAGGAGGGAGGCTGGAGGTGTGAGTGGCCAGGGGAATGCACGAGGGAGTTGCAGCAGGGATGAAAAGCTGTAGCTGGTACTGGGAAGAGTGTGGGGCCATGAGGGAGCCATCTGGGAAAAATCATTTTATTTATAACTTAAGTAATAGCACAAGCCACACAGCAAATCGATTTGCTTTTGGATTCTAGCTATTGTCTGATTGCCCAGACAAACAGCATCCAGTTTAAGTGGAGTCCACAGCAGTAATAACAAAGAAGGAACACAAATTTTAATTATATTTCTAGAAGTCTGTATAAGTATTGAAGAAACACATAAAAATGATTTTTTTCTTTTTTTTAATTTTTTTTTTTTTTTTTTTTTTACTAACTTGCAGTTGAAAATGTGTCATTAAAAGCTATGAGTCTGATTTTCTGCTCTGCTGGTCAGGATATTAACCAAAATGATGAAGTATTCACTCTTTGAGGGGAGAAAAAGTAGAGGGAAATAAATGCTGAAGGTTTCATGCTGGAGATATTATGAGAATGATACTGAAATGAGAAACTTCAAAGCCCTTCACTTGTCGGTCCTGTGGTGCTGCAAGCAAGTGCTGGAGCAAGAAGAAGAAAGATAGCAGGGAGTGAACCAGGCAACAAAAATAAGCAAGAAAGGAAAAAAACCATGGAGAGTAGGTTGGAAGCCCAATTGGCACGTTGTTTTCTGGCTGTTGTGCCTGCCTGGGGCAGGAGCAGCCTGTCAGGCTCCGGCGTGGAGCAGGGGATGCACCTTGAGGAGAAACGTCAGGACGTGGTCTCTCATCTCACCAATGATCCAAATTAATTCCTGCTCTTCCTCCACTTGTGTCTTCCCCTAATTCAGCAAGCTTGACTTCATCCCCACTGCAACTTCCATTTATTTGTAATCTCGCTGCTTACACTCCACTGAACAATAAAAGAACAATAAACTTAATAAAAAGCCCAAGTGATTGGAAATAGCTCTGGGAATGGCAGTCCAGTATGAAAGCTATAAATTTACTTGTATACTCATGACATTGTCAGCTAATTTTTATGAAAAGCCCATCACAGAACATTGCACCAAAACACTGTGATCACTCGTATGTCACCCATCATACTTCCCCTGATAACAGAACAGAAAATGCATCATAAAATGATACTTCAAACTACAAATTCATCTTGAAATGCTCACTGTATACAGTAACAATTCTTTCCTGACCTTGTCTTGCACCTGAACCTTAAATTAATCATTCTTCTTCTACAACAATGAGAATACCCAATGGTACTTTTTATTGAATTTAAAAGCTAAAACTTCAACTAACAGCAGCATGATTGTTTGGGTTAATATTTCCCTATTCAAATCTAGAGCTCAAGAAGTTGTGCAGTGCAAAGTGAGTAATAAGGGGTTTGGAAATACGATTTTAAAATTATTTTTTGTACTCGGATCAGAAGGTATTGACTGATACTTAGAGGCTGAACCAAAGCCCACAGAAGTCAAAGGAAAACACCTATTGATTTTAAATGTTTTTGGATCAAGCCCTTAAGACCTAATCCCGAAAAATGCTGAGTATATTAAACCTACACATGAGCTAAGGATATCAAGAATTCACAAGACTAAATCCTATTAAATACATAGTGTTATCCTGACTTAGACTAAGATATTCAATTGGATTAATTAGGAAAGATCTTCCACGAGATGGCCAGTGCTACCCCCATCACTCTTCTCGTGGGTATGTGGTGGTGTAAGGAACAGGACACTGGTGTGGCTCTATGGTAGATCTATATTTTAAGCACCCATTTACACGTGCCCACCAAGGAGTTTGTAATGAAGCAGATCTTCTCCAGTGAAATACTGGTAGTTTTTCAGACACGGAGTTCAGTGATTTCATCAGTGGCACAGCAGCACTTCTTAAACACACGTAGGAAGATCCTCTGGTGCCTGGGGATGCCTCTGTGGATAAAGAGGCAGGAGACCTTGGGGCTGCTCTGCCAGCTGTGTTTCAGTCTTCATTTCTTAATCGTTCTGCCAACAGCTAGAAAGACACAAGTCCCCTGCCCTGCATCCTTCCCCTGCCCCCCAGCAGAAGCTCAGCCCCTGGTGCAGCAGCACCAGCTGCTCAGCCTCCACATCCCCCTCTGAGCCCCGGGAGCACCACTCGGACCAGCGCTCCTCACATTGCTGGAGTTTAGAAGAACAGCTTTGGTGGGAGCAGGAACATCTTGGCTTTGAGCAATGGCAACAAAGGTGGATTATAGCTGTGTAAAAATCAGCTTATGTAATTGTCATCACTTTTTGGGAAATGTGACACAGCCTTTGCTTGGGGCTGTTTCAGAGTCCAGCAGCTACCAGGAGTAATGGTGCAGCACACGGGAATTCAGGTTGTCAGCCCTCTGGTTGAATTCCTCTTCTGTCCCTGCCAAAAGTAGAAAGGATGAAGAAGTAAAGCCTCCACCCTCTTCTGCATGCCTCAGCTGTGGGTCACACCCAGATGGCCCCATCCCTTCCAATGGATGACCAAAAGCCCCCAGGTTTTATCATCAAACTTTCCCAGATGAACTTTGGCATTAAATCCTGCACTGAAAACCTCCGAGGCAACCGGGAATCGTGCACAGGCACAGAGGGCTCAACACAAACTGGGAGACAGAATTTATGGCTGGAGAGGACTTTGAGGGAGGGAAGACAGCAAGGGCTTCTCAGAGCAGCCCAACATTCAGCATCTCACACTATGCTCTGAACAGCTGCTTTTCTTGGGGCAAAGATCAAGTATTTTGTGCCAAGCAGGTCACAGGAGGTTATCCTTGCTGGAAAGGCTCAAGACAGACCTTCCCACTTCTCAGAGGACCTCTACCTGTGCCTTCTGAGAAGAGCCCTGGTTGTAAAGATCTCAGGGTCAGATCCTGCAGGTGAGACCAACTCATCCTCCACAAGAAGGCACCGAGTTTAAGGCACTTCAGCCAGGCTTTCCTGCTCAGCAATTGCAACATGCACCTTTCTTTCCCAAAATGTGGCCAAAAGACATCTCTGGAGATGCCAGAGACTCCTCACTGCCTACAGAGGGAACTTACTGCAACAAGCTCAGACTTGATATCTCACTTTGATGTGATTGCAGATAGATGAGGTGAATTCTAGTCAAATCTTGCCACTTTTAATTACTTTTTCATTGACATAAAACTCACCTGGGTCAGAGAGATGATTTCCAGTGGCCTCCATCAGCAGCTTGTTGGAGGGACAGTGACAAAATCCAAGAGTTTGGAGTTCTGGATTAAAAACATGGGGCTGTTCACGAAAGGCAGTACCCAAAGTGAGAAAAGGTGCCTGGATCTGACCCTGAATTAATAAGCACCATTTTATGTATCAGAAAATATCACATCTGACAGAGCTGCCAGAGACAAGTGCAAGTGGATTCCATAACAGTTGGGTTTATTGTGCTGGTAGCAGAGGAGAAAAAAAACAATGTTTTACAAAGAAAAGAAACTTGACATGGTATTGAGGATGTTTATTTCTTTTATCATATTATGTATGAATCTTTTATAAGTTTTCAGTGAACTATATTAATTAAAAATTAGTTCTGGGAATATTTTGCTTGTAGCCTAATAAGCTATTACGTCAATACAGATTTTCATGGACTATTTTAAATTTGAAATAAAGGGGTCTCCTGAGTATGTGCAATGGAACAAAAATGTAACAACAACAAAAAGTAGAATGCTTCACACTTTTTACTTCTGGAAGCAAAGGCTCGGAGTGCAGGTCTGAGTTGTCTTTCTAAGTAATTTTTATGAGTTCCCTCCAAAATGTTTAATTATTACCAAAAGTTTTAGGGATTCAGAGCCTGTAATGAGCTTGATTATTTTTATTATGGAGTGTTGTGTTTTGGCCTTTATTGTGATCCATTCCCCAATGCTTCCACACAACAAGGCAAGACTTTTCCACCAGTGGTCCTTTGGACTCCATGCTTGGACACCTTTGGACAAGGACAGCACTGCAGTTACTCTACCCCCAGATGCTCTCATCCTTTGGAAAGTACAGAGAAGAGAACAAAATAGGTGCAGCGACAGGTCCTGCCTCTTTGTGATTACACAGCTTTATTGCCTCTGGTGTTAAACCAGTCCAGCAGCCTCCCCTCCCCATGGACACCAGCATCTCCCAAAGAATCACAGAGGATGCAGGTTGGTGGGTCACAGCCAGTGTCTGGAGCTCCTCCTGGGCAGCTCCAAGCAGGGGTGAGAATGAATTCATCACAGACCTCTGCAGTTCCCACTAAGATTAGTCCTTCACAGTACAAAAGAAACAGGAAAAGCTTGAATTCTTGGCCCCTGATCAGCCAAATCTACTTTCTGGGTCTGCCAGTATGGAGGTAGCTCCTGCTTCAGGAGACCCACAAGAGCAGACCCAGATCATAATAAATTTTATGGCCAGCAAAAAACCCCACTACAAGTCAGTCTGTAAAGAATTATCAAAAAGTGTTGTTTCAATGACAGTTTCACAGAAATGAGTATTTTCCTTTGACTTTTTGTCATTACAATGAAATGGGTACTTTGAAAGTTTAAAATAAGCACTTTGGTTGTTTTTTTTTGTTTGTTTGTTTTAAATTATTGGCTTATTTTTGTTCTCCAACACAACATGGGCTGACCCCAATGGGACAGTCTGGGGTGAATGCTCACCTCAGAGGGCTCGGGCAGGGGAACCTGCCTGGACTGCACGTGCATCTCAGGGCTGTATCCACACCCTCCATCACACCCCTCTGCAGGATCAAGGCCTGGATTTCTGGCAGTTTTCAGCTCGAAATATTTATACATGAAACTTCCCATGCTTCAAAAAACCTTGGATATAAATTTCACTGGAAAGGTTTGAAAGCCAGTCCCTAGGCCTATGGATCAATTTAAAACGATGATAAGGAAACTTTGTTGATCAGTAAGTGACAGACAAACAAAGTCAAGTTATCAGAGGCACCAGCCCTTCCAACTGTGTCTGCACTTCACAGGGGAGTGTTACTTTTGTGGCCAGAGAGAGAAACTACAAAAGGGGCTCTGTCTTCTGGAAAATTAACCCTAATTTGATAAATGCCAGTGAGTTAATGTTCCTTTGAGGGCCATAAATATGGCCCTGGCTGTTTGCTGTCTACTTTTTCTATTCCATTTTTAAGGAGTTTTGCTCATTTAGCTTCTTTTTTCATGTAGCAGCTTCCTGGAAGCATATCAAGCAGCAACCTAAGATGCACAAATCCTTCATCCATGGGAAGGATTCTTTGGCCCACCACCTTGAAGGAAACTAAGGGCCTGAGCATGTCTCTTTTTCTCCCGTCTATGGGCAGACACTTTGCAAAACCCAATTTTGGGTTTGGCCCTGCTCTCTCCAGAGTCAGAGGAACACAACCACAGCAGTGGGGTGAAGCATTTCCATCAGCCTGGCTCAGAGGTTGTCTCCAGCACAGCGAGGCAGCTGCTGACCTTCCCCAATCCAAACCCTGGACCACCACCCCAGCCCTGCCCATCACTCCAGGCAGTCCGTGATGTTCATCTAAACCAGTATAATTAATTATAATTATTTAGCTGCACAATAAGTGAAGTATTACACTGTTCGTTGATTTAACCTGATTCAGTAACCAAAGTAAACAGCAGTTAATTGATTTACTCAGGTTCACATCAGCAGCACATGACACTGAGTGGAATGAGAAACGTGGCCTCCTGGTTCCCCCTTCACTGGTTTATCCCCAGACTCCATCTATTTCTACTGCCTTAGTTCATATTTTTAAAAAAGCAAAGATCTACCACAGGAAAATAAACATCACCCATCTTTGTGTTATTTAGTTTTGCAGGTTGAAACACACTCTTCATATTCATATTAATGAGCTGCTTCTCATGAGGCAACCCATTAAATTTAATAGGAGAGCTAACATAAACCTCCCATGAAATGAAACAGTCGCAGTTACGTTTACATTTCCTTGAACAGTTCACTTTGCATTCCTGCCTTATGAACAAGCTTGTACATTTTATTTAATGATAAACAGGTTTAATTACTCTCTTTAGTGGGTTTTTTTGCCACCTTTTTCTTCTCTCCTAGTTGAATAACTGGATAACATCCTTCCCTGGGCACTGGCTGCAGGACGTGTGAGAGGTCACTGGAATATGCTGCATGTTTTACTCATTATTGCAGTTTTCCAACACTTATTACAAAATCCATTATTAATTGGTGGGGGTTTTAGTTTGGATAGTGATGCACAAATAATCCATTCACAACGTTTGCTTTAGTGTTTGTCTGGGGCTGGACTGGGGGCACCATTGCTCTTCCTCTTCCAAAAGGACTGCAGTGTTGTTTCCAAACATGTTCTGAAATCCAAGCTTTTTGGCATAAAGGTGATTTCTTCCCTACTCGGTGCTGCAAAACAAACATTTTTGTCAACAATATTTCATGATTATTAAATTATTACCATGCTTTTTAAATTTCAAGCAAGATCACCTACAGCCAGGCTGCCTTTCCAAGAAAAACTTGGTGCTACACAAAGTGCACGTATGCTCCAAAGGAAACTCTCAGGTTGTCTCAAAGGCATAACTGGCAGCAAAGATTTTGTCCAACTCCTTACAACAAAAATTAGAGCAATGTGAAGTTTAGAAATACTATTTGCACTGGCTCCTGACCTGGCAACTCCCCACACCATGTTCATTTTACAACTATCATAGAATCATAGAATCGTTTTGGTTGGAAAAGACCTTTAAGATCATCAGGTCCAACCATTAACGCAGCACTGCCAAGGCCACCACTAACCCATGTCCCTCAGCACCACATCTGCACATCCTTGCTGCCCGTACCACTGCAGGCTATTGGGATCATACAACTAATTTTGTAGCTCCATCCCTACAGTACCTGAACATAAATCTAACAGCAATGTAGCTGCCATCACGCCATGCCTCCAGAACAAGGCAGTCTGTGATGAAGACAGAAGTAAGCAGAAGTCTTCAGGTTTTTCAACACTTCTGCCATAAAATCTGTTTCCTTCTCGGATCTCCGATTCTTTCTCCAATTCTTAGGTATCAACCAGAAGACCACCACAGTCAGGGAGGATGCCCAGGTTTTCTGACAGTCCCACACTGAACACCAAGCAATGTTGACCCAGTTGGTTGATTGTCACCCTCTCTGGGCCCCGTGCACTGCAGAGGGTGAACACAAGGCCGACAACCACATTGTGGCAGTTAAGGTTGCAAAGTGAGGACTAACTGGAGCTTAAGTCACTTGGCTTTCCTCCAAATGCTAAAAATTAAAATAAAGATTTGGTTGAAGCGGAAAAAAGCTATACCTAGGAAGCCACTGTGTTATTCTCTTTTTAATTTTCCTGTAGTCATTAGAGAGACATTGTTTCACAGTTGTTTTATTTTTCCTGCTGCAGGATCACATCTCTATTAGCCTCTTTAATTTTGATTCCTCTGACCAATCTCCTCTTAATCTTTTGGTTCAGCAGAGCTGGAGCCCATGGTCCTGCCATGGTGCCCTTTCCCTCCAGCTGTGCACACATGAAAGCAAAATAACAAAGGATCTTCATTTTTTACGTATTTCTATCTATTTGCTCCTTCTATATGCTTACTTTCTTACTGTAAAAATGTCTAATTCAGAGAAGCAAGGGAACACAAACCATAATTTAGAAAAACACAATCACTGACAAGCCCATTGAGACCCAAGATGTGGAGGAGCTGTTGGCTATCCAAGGGCCATCGGGACTGAAGTCCTGTGCAGACCCTGGGGAGGGGGCAGCTGGAGTGAGACCTTCTATGTGTTCCTGGCTGCAGAACACAGCTCTCAGGCTGCCGAAGTTGCCAAGAGGAAAAAAACAGGCAAGAAGAGGCAGAGAGACACGGGGTGGAAGGGCAGGGTCTCCTCCTTCCATCCCAGCTATCCAGGAGCAAGGAGCTGTCATGATGCCAGACGCCAAAACCCCGTAAGAAAAACGGGAAAGAACTAAGAGAGGAAGAAAGTACCTTGTTCCTTCAAAAAAAAAAAGAAAAGGAAATTATTGTCTCAAAGAGTCTCAGCATATTTTTTAGAAACATTTGAGCACCACTTACATCAAAACATCCTGGTGTTCAGACCAGGTGGCTTACCAACCTTTTTTTCTCTGTAATTTCTTTATGAAAGCTGCCTTATTTATCTTTCAAACTCACGTGAAAATTACAAAAAGAAAACAAAACAAGCAGGATAAGTGTTTATTGGAAGAGCTGCAGTCTTGAGGAATATTCTCCAAGGGAAATGGATGTTTAATTAAACTCACAAGGCAGAGCTCACCCAATGGAGAGATGCCTCTGAAGTCCTGACGGCTGTTTCCTGGCATACATTACTTCTGAATATTTGTGACTTGTTTATTCTGGATAAGGCGGGTGTCCCCGGGCCTGCTGCTGAGCTGCTGGCACATGGAGAGGTGAGCTAATAGTTAAAGAAATGCAGGAAGTGCAGTAAGTGTTACTGGGAGGGTGGTGAGACACTGGCCCAGGGTGCCCAGGGAAGCTGTGGCTGTCCCATCCCTGGAAGTGTTCAAGGCCAGGTGGGATGGGGCTTGGAGCAACCTGGTCTGGTGGGAGGTGTCCTTGCCCATGCAGGGGCATTGAAACTAGATGATCTTCAAGGTCCTTTCCAACCCAAACCAGTCTGTGATTCTATGCTTGTTGTTGAAGATGGGAAGAAATGAAATCACGTTGCACAGGGAAGCTTGATCTGCATTCCCCAATACCAGTGTTGATGCTGATCCTGTGGAAAACTTAGGATTTAATTCTTTTTTCTAGGGATGTCTGTGAATGTGTGTAGCAGAAACAAAGAGATGAATAATGAAACACAAGTGCTTTTGTAAACTGAAGAAGGGAATTAGCAAATTGGTTAATGAAAACTTATTTGGGTAAATAATTGTTCCCTTTGGAACGGGTGCTCTTTATTCAACCTTTCAATGTCAGTTATCATTTTTAAAACAGCTTGACCTGGAAGCATACAGTTAAAATTGTGGTGACTGTTAATGACAGTTTTATTGGACACTATGCTTATAGTTCACATTTTGAGGTCTGTATGTAATTGATCTTTCTACCCTACATGAGAAACACTGCAATAAGTTGGTTGCAGCACCGCATTATAGATATAGAGAAATAATAATGATGTCACCTTGAGATTCAAAGATCGTGGAATAGTAATAGTCTCCTAGCTTATTCTCCCAACTGTGATGACCTCTCCAGTCCTAAATCTTAACAGTCTCAGCATTATTTTTGAATTATTCATGCTAGCCTTTTCCCTCACTACAAAATCAAGGAAAATGAATGCATCATGCTCTGTCAGCTCCACAGGTATTTTGGTAAAAATATAAAATGTTATTTGGTTTCAAAAAATCTGAGCAGCAATACAGGTCACTTGCTAGTCGGAACAAAAACAAGAATTCATATGCAGAAGACATTGGACACATTTGTTGTAAGTCTGAATGAGGCATTTGGAATCCCTGGAAGTGCCAAAACCTGAGTTTTGATTAATTGCATCTTCATCTGTAGGAATAAAATGAGAATTAAACAAGCAGCAATTCACACAAACCATTTTTCAACAACTTTTGACAGTGCAACTTTGCTGTCATTTCAGGGATCGAGCAGGATGACAAAACATGGAGAATTACAGATGGGGAAGAGAGAGCCACTTTTAAACATTGTGTTTACAGCTGAAACTAGTGGCAACACTGGGGTGAAGCAGAGAAGAACACAGACATCTCGAGAACCATGTCACGCCGAGCTGCAGCCGCGCCGCGATGCGCTGAAGACAACTCGTCTGTTCTTCGAGGCAGGAGGTTGATAACTCTTCTAGATTATCAAACCTGGATAATAAGAGAGAGCTACAGTTTTATTCCAGTGATGGATCTCATAAAAAGTGCACATGGGAATAAAATAAAATGCATGTAAATGTAAACTCGAGCAGGTATCCTGATTCATCTGTAGCTGGTGACCTTTAAGTTCATGATGAAAAACAAATGTCAAGCTTTCAAAAGACAGGAGTATCCCTGGCTTTGCTGGGGATTTTGTATGCTATCACACAGACTGTATTAATTTAGTCTGGCATCAATAACCTTGAAATCAGGATTTTGCACTAAAAATCTAGTTTTATGTTTATTCAGAAAGCAAGGATAAAAGGTGACTTTATTTTAAGGGACCCTCCGGTGGCTACAGGGCAAACGTAATGCAACGTTGCCGACTTCGCCTACCTTGCTGTTCACTGCTAGCTCCCATGGCAACACATTTTATGTGAATACAAAGAGTGTGATGAAGATCTCCCTTTATTTTGCTCAGAGTTTAATTATGGAAAAGTCTCCGGTCTGAGGAGTTATCCAGCATCCCTGAAATGGCAAACACTCCTGGAAAGCATTGGTCAAGACAAGCTGCAGGTCCCCAAGGCTGAGCAGGGGAGAGAAGGACCTCGTTTACCTACTTGTAAAAACAGCAGAGATGTTGCATCTTTATCCCGACACAAAAATTTTGAACAGATTAACTTAGGAATATCACACAATTGCTAAAGAAAAAACATATGATCAATTAATTACTTCTCTAACAAAAAATGCTTTTATGCTACCATTGTGTCCCAAAGCAGTTGTTAAGCTGAAAGACAGTCAGTCTGAAGGTTTCACCTAAACACAGAAAGGAGACTAAGGAATTTTTTTTCTCCTTCACTTTTTTCCTAAAAGACCTAACCTGCTTTTCTTTGTATCTTCTTTGTTCTGGCTTGTAAAGGGCCACTCTTACTGTGATGAATCTCATGCCTTATTTTTAAAGAAACAAAAACCCACCCACGTGTCAAAAAGAACAACAAAAGCATTAAAAAAAAAAAAAAATCACTGGTTTTAATCTAATTGAACATCAGCCAGGGCTGTCCCTGCTGCAGTTGTGCTGCTGTTAACATGCACAGCAAAGTGTCCCAGCAGGGAGAAAAAAAAAATATTCCAGACCGACGGGTAGTCCCAGTTAAATGTAGCAACAGCAACAAATTGCAGACAATTAGGATGCACACCTTCCCTCCACGCAGCAACTTTGTCACTGCAAACTAAGTCAATTACAATCACATATAAGGCAGTTTTTTCTCTTTGTCTGTAATTCATGCCTATTGAAATCAAAGGGAGCTTTGCCACTGCCTTCAGTGAGAGAAGGATTATCCCCTTCGTTTGGCTCTTTGTGTTCGTTTTCTACCATGAGTGTGGATTTTCCATCGCTTTGTAACTATATTTCTGCCTGTCATTCTGCACAAAATGATTCAACATTTAAGCATTAGGCCAAAAACAGACTCTGTCTTTCAAACAGTCTTGTCTTCACGTGATGTGTGGCTGAAAAGGGACAGACCAAGGACTCCACACCGTGGGCATGAGCCCTGACTCTCTGCTGTTGCCGTCGCAGTTCTTTGATGCACAGACATGCAATATCTTTTGAAACTGTGCAGGGTCGTCCAGGAACAATGGTGGAGTCATTCCACCAGCGTGTTGGGTTTTCCTTTTCTGATGGCACATGGACATGAAAGAGAACCTTATCTGCCTGCAAGAGCAAACACTGCGCTCAGATCCAGAGAGGGCTGCCCAAAGATACAACCACGGCTCCCTTCGGGCAAGGGCTGTCACCACAGCAAGAGCCAGCTCCAGCCATGGAGCACTGGCCAGGGAGGTGGGCTGCATGACATAATAGCAGTTTTCATCTCTGACTTCTGTTTCTACAATAGCCAGAGCTGATGGCCTCAGCGATCAGAGGGTGTTTCAAAGCAGAACATGCAGCCTCTTACTGCTCAGTGATGAATGACGTTTGACTTGGAAAAATGCAACTTAATATATCTAGGGAAAAATATCTTAAACAAAGGTACTCGATGCTGAGAGGAAATCTGGCCAGAAGTAAAGGCAAAGGAAACACAAGAGCGATAATAGCAGATTATATATGAGCAGCCAGAAGTTTTCAGAATTGTTTAAAGACTTCTGACGAGGCCCACGCCAACGTGCCACTGAGGAGGAGGAGGAGAGAGGGAAGAGGTGTCACCCTGTTACCAGCCATACCCCAACTGTCCTGCATGCAAACCTTCACTCATGCTCATTGCTATTCAGCCAATTCCTAGCATCAAATTCTCATTACTAGGAGAAACGTGTATCAAAAAGTCAGAAAAATTCAGCTCCCCGTTCTTGGTCATTAATCAAAAAAGGAGCATGGCAGCAAGTTTAATCGGCTCTTTTAAAACTCCTTCCTGCTTAATTCCATAACTACACATCTATTTTTAGGCTCTTGATATAAAACCCACCAAACACTTAAGGGTAATTCCTGTACTTCTGCGGAGCCCAGAGGAATAGACAGCAGTAGACCTAGATCCCATTTTTAGCCTCCAGTTTCTATTTTGACACCAAAGTTTCACTGAGTTGTTAAAAAAAAAGGCATATAAGCACCTTCATGGATAGTAAGTATGTTGGATAAAGCTCCCTTTAATCTTTCTTAACAAGTTTATCTCTCCCAAGATGTGATTGTTTTTATTGTTCTCTTTCCAAGGGTGCATATATATCTTCATGACACAGGATGCCTAAAAAATTTTAAAATCCCTTCATTCAGATTAAAAAGTATCACAAAGAAATGCATTTAGGGAGGTCTAGCAAGCCCTTTTCTTTGGGGAAAAAAAAAAAGGAAAAAAAGGGTGAATTCTTCATCCCAGTGAAGTCACTGTTAAGCCATCCCATTGCACGTCATCCAGCACCTCTCAGGGCTGCAGTATTTTGTGTCATTCTGCAACTTTTGACTGCATTTTGCTTCGACGCTGCATCAGTCCTTATTGCTTTTCAACTTTCCTTGCTATTTATGTGTTCTAAATGAAACATATGCTTTCAGAACAACCTCCTCAGAAAGCTGAATATTTTCAAATGAAATTTCATTTTGTGTTTCTGTGCCCGCGCTTCTAAAGTGAGCAGAGCCTGGGATTTTTCTTTATGCAGAATATATATATATAAAATGTTATATGAGGCACAGTGATGATTTTATTCCAGCATAAATGTCATTCCCACATACTAATTTCATTTGGACTAGTAGAAGTGACTTTCTTTTAGGTGTTTGCACCTAATATTAATGTTAAAGTTTAGAATATTTCATGGAAGGATAATGACAGAGCCAATTAACTGGCAGAGCTGGATTTACTAGTTTCATTGGGAACATCATGTCCCTCCTACTCTTGCCATACAGCTAGCTGACATTGTAGAAAAAAAATGAAGATTTTTATTTAATTTGGAAAAGCCTAGAAAGACGCAGATGAAAGTGAAGAAACATGCCAGTTTGCCCTTAACTATGTGTGTTGTCAGATAAATGCCACTCAGGATCTGAGGTCGGCTTGGGTTTGAGCAGCAATCCACATTCCTGAACTCCTTCTCAAATCTCGGGAAGGCAAAGAGAGGAAAACAAATAGCAGATGTGGGAACTGGGAAAAGGAAATGGTCATTTTTCCAGCGTGGGTCATGGAGAATAGATTAGTAAGTCCGGGATAGTTTAAACACTCTGGCACAAGCAGGAGGAGCTGGCCTTTGCCCAGGACAAACACTGCCAAGTTTGTGAGAGTCGGGAGCTCCGTGCGGGCGGCCGGGCGGCTGCTGCCAGCTCGGCGTGGTTATCCACATGCCATCCCATGCCCCTGGCTCTCCTCTGCACTGCCCTGGCATCTCCCGATTGCACCTCGGGGTGCTGGACGGGTGGCTCCCCCTGAGGACGGGAGGATGGGCACAAAGCCAACCCTGGCTGCAGGCACAGCTTCGAGCACAGCCCGGAGGCTTCATGGTAGGATCGCAGCCCGAATCTTCCCCATGGAGGCTACAGGCACTGCTGGTTACAGACTGATGGCACCAAACCTGGCTCGGGAGAGCAAGGGCATGCTGGAAAGGGTCAGGGAATTCTGGGCAGGGAGTTGATTTCTTTTTTATCTTTTATTGATACAATAGCATGTGATGCCACTTTGGGTTGTGATAAATCTAGGGGATAATGATTTAGTTCAGTAACTCTGAACAGGAATAGTAATTACTGCCCAGCATCTCCTTAGGCTCGTACAACATTTGAGCCACATTCCTGCAGAGGAGCCGACTAATGCTGTGAAAATACAGCTCTGGACACGTGAGAAGTGGCCGAGCTCTGGTGGATGCAGAGACCACCCAGCCACCACACGACGAATGAGATGTCATCCCTGGTATCCCACAGCTCAGGATGTTATTCTTGTGCAGTCTCCAATCAATTATGTCTGTACAAAATGACTACACTCACTTTTTTTGGGTCTCCGGGAAATCTTTGTTCAAATTGAAGATGGTTTTCTAACAGGCTCTGCTCTTTACCCAATTTTCCAGCTGAGTTGACTGAGGCACAGACAGGTCAAAAGGCTTACCAAGGTCAGGGAGTGAATCAATGAGTTGGGTCAGATTAGATCTCAGCCTGTTCTTTGCTTTTCATCCCTTACTGTTGCTGCTAGATCACCGTTAGAACCAGGTTAACAAAAACGTCATGGATGTGCATTAAAAATATATTTTTTTAAATTTGTTATCTCAATAAGAATTAAGTTCTTTAGACAGGATGCTATCTCAGATTAGGTTTCAAGAGGTTAGGCCTTTACTGTAAGGAATTCGATCTCCAGCACAACCTAAAATCACCAGCAGGAGAAATATTTTTACTACTGTGTAATAAAAATGCAGAAAAGTAAAATTCCCAGATCAAATGCTTAAGTCCTCACTCAGGTCAAGTTCTGCCTGGCTTTAATTGTATTTTGCCTTGGGAAAAGGCTTCAGATCTGGTCCTAAATTAGAATGCTGATCCCATGGTGTTTATTTACTTATTCCCTGAAATATGGTGTAGAATTCAAGCAGCAGTTAAACCAAAAAGAATCGTTTGCCCAAGTCTGAAGGAACGATGGTACTTTTGAGAATAATGTTGGGCTACCTCTTCCAACCAACCACTATGTAATTTGATATGAATTGACAAAAAAAAACAAACAAACAACCCACTTCCTCTCGAGGGATGGGTGTGTTTCCTGAGCTTGGGCACTGAGAGGCACCCAAAGCACTGGATTTTTGGAAAAATGTCGCCCCCAGCTACCCCCCTGTGCTGTGAGCTCCTCCCTTGCCAGCTCCCTTGAGGCATGAAGATGTGGTACATTCACTCTTACACTACCAAAACACAAACGTCTTGTTCTGGGCTGTTGGTTTGGTTGTTGTTTTTTTTTTTTGCTTTACAGACAATAGGAAAATATTACTTTGGAAAGTCTTGTCAGGAATTTTATTTTCCTGATTTGAGGATTCAGACAGGCTCGATCGCAGATGCACTTGAAACTCTTGGCAAAGTTCAGCAATGAGGAAGCTGCAGCTCATCAGCTCTCATCTGCAGATCAAAGCAATTCATTGGCAACATGAAAAGACTGTATTTAAAAACTGACAGGATACCCTTAAAAAAATTAAAAGAATGAGCTTAAAAATTCTGGGAAGAATGCATTTTGAGTTTCAAGCAAAATAAAACATCTAAAAAGCAGTATTAAAAATATCCTCAGACTCAAGAGAAACATTTGTATTTGCCCAGTGTTGAAACAATATACTGATCAAAATGATCTCTACTCCGTGTTCCAGTTCAGTATCAAACTATTCAACCATTATACTGGGTTAAACGATGCTGATTTTCCTCTTGCACTTCTGTAAAAGCCAGTTAAAGCTAAAAACAGGCAGGGGATGACAGTGATTTGAAGGAGGCATCCTGAGCAGAACTTAAGTTAGGAACTTTTTAAGAAAGATTTGCAAATACAGGAGACAGAGCAGTTGTTCATGGGCTCCTTCTGATTCCTGGTACCTTACAGCATTGTTAGAAATATAAATGTTACCTCTCTTTTGACTAGCAAACCTCCTTTCTTATTCCTCAGGCTTGCTCTGGAGCTGCCTTTGCCTATGCCTCACTTTTGTCAGAGCTGGGAGCACAAGGAGGTTTCAGCAGATGCCTGACCTTTTCAGGGTGTGCATTTTTACCTTCACCATCTAGGGACTTGCTTGTGCTTGAAATCTGCTGCAGGTTAACTTGAATTATTTCATGTTAAGGTGCTTAATGTCACAAACATATTTTTTTCTCCTGTTGCAGGTCAGTTGGCATTTCAATGTGTGTTATTAAACTCACTTAGAAAGCTGAACATGCAATAGATTTGCCTACACTGATGTACATGTGGGAACAGCCCCATCCCAGCTGGGCATCTGGATCTGCTAACCACGGGATCAGCTTCTCCCCTCACCTCAGCATGGAATACCACCTCAGGACCATTTTGGAGGAATGTCACCTTCCAGGAGTCACAGGGACACAGCCAGATCCAGCACACTATGGCCAAGAGACTTCCCAGCCCTGCTCCATCACAGCCCTGGTTATCCAGCATGCTCCTCTGCTCTGGTCCTGAGCTCAGCACCTTCTGAGAACAGGCACAGATACCAGCCAAAGGGATTTTTACCCATTTTTATATTTATAAAATAAGTTGAAATATGTATATATTATGTACAGTATACACTTTGGCTGCTGCATGAATGGGCAGCTGAACCCAGACCCAAGCCAAGACCACTGTGAGGGACAGGAACCCTGGCTGTGCCCTGACAGTATTACGAGACAATTCATGCTGTGGACATATTTAAAAGGCAAAAGAAGACACACGTTTTCACACCCTTTCAGATTACTGCAGAATTCTACTTAACTCACAGTGTACATTGTATTTTAATACACATGTTAATGAGAGACACAAGAAGTAAAGACTGCCCCAATTGGGAGCTGAAGTTGCCCATCAGTGCAGCTGAAGAGGGTTCCAGCTTCTATTCAGTCGTGCTACTTGGCAAGGAGCTGCATTTCTTCCTGCATTTCCCTTTGCCTTTCTAATCCCAGAGAAACCCTCTTTAAATATGCTTTCTTTAGAGAAGCATGACTGGAGCTACTAGCCTGCCTTTGTTAACCCATCCTACTGCCAGCAGTTTATTTAAGTCCTCAATTAACCATTTCTCTGACTTGTCAAAAAAGCAATTCCTTGTCTCCTTTTCTTTCACTCCAAAAGAAAAAAAGAAGATTTTATTGTCACTAAACTGAATGCTGTGGCTGAACAATGAAGTTGTTGTTCTCTGGTTCCTTTTCAACATGATGACTACAAGCAGGACTGAACATTAACTGGAAACTTGTCCAAATTATGTTGGAGGAAAAAGATGCTCAAAAAAGATATAAAACAAAGGAAAAGAAGGCAGTAAAGACTGATCAAGGGAACAGAGAAAAAGACAGGGATTGAGTCTCACAAGCACAACTGATAAGAACACTGCAGCAGCAAACAGCTCTCCTGGAGAACATATTGATGCTGGATGGCATCAGAGCTTTATACCAAGTACTTCTGCAACAACTTCAAAGCAATATTTCCCTGAAACAGGTAGTTTTCCCAACATTTGGTGACAACAGACAACAAAGAAAATAAAGATTGTTCTCCTTCCTACCTCTCCTACTAAGAACTATTTGTTCCATCACACTATAGTGCATTACACAGACAGTATCTACCACGTACACAAGTTCACAACACTGAAAGTGACAAAATAATCTGCACTTTCAGATTATAACAAACATTACCTGTGATAATTTTTGTTTTATTATGGCCTTCCAGGATTTTGCGTGGCTTGCAGTATGCTCATATATTTGAGCCCTAAAAACCAAAGAATGAGCATTGCTCAGTTATTGCCTTGCCTTACAAACACCTGCAGGGCTCTCCTTGCTCTCACAAGTCCCTGATGTTGCTGCCACCTCAGCATCTTCCTTTTCCTGCACCGTATGGCTATCCTAACCTTCATGGTTTTGTAGAAAGAATCTGGGAAAAGCAATTAATCTCATAAAATTGATCTTTTATGATCAAATGGCATGACATCAAGCCCAGTGAGATCAGTGAAACTCTCTCATCAGCTTCAAACTACATTTTACATGGCCAAAAATTTATCTGAAAAAAGCTGTAACTTCAAGTTCCAGATCCATGACCATTCCTCTTGAAATCAACAGGACAGTTACCACTATCTGCTTGACAATATGGCACATATTTGCCCACTAGATTCATAAAAAATGAGTCTAATTTTCTGTTTACAACTAAAAAGCACACTGTAGTCCTGAGATGCATGAGCTGCTCTGGCTGAGCTGGGTCAGTGTGGAGCTGGGCTGTCCCCTGGGCTGGTGGCAGCAGGGTGGGCAGGCTGCCTGCACAGCAAGGGGACACAGCAGCGTGGCCAGGCAGGCCCCAGAGGGTGAGCTGCAGCTCAGAAGCAGCTCCCCAGGGAAGGGGTGGCTCTCACTGAGTTTTCTTCAGGGTCCTCAGCTGTGCTCTCTCCAAACCCCAGCAGCCAAACCCAGAAGACAGCCTTAGATGGGCTAATGTCTGCAAATCCGCCAAATGCACACGATGTGAACCCCAAATACCCCAGCACTCGTGACCCTTCCCTTGCAGGGTCCCCTCAGTATGGATTTCAAGCTTGGGCCTTGGCTGCTCTAGGCTGGTTGGGATGGAGCAGTTTCATCTACGAGGGCATGTAGTGATAAAACAAGGGCTAATGGCTTTAAACTGGAAGAGGGTAGGTTTAGGCTAGACTTTAGGAGGAAATTCTTTGCTGTGAGGGTGGTGAGATACTGGCCCAGGTTGCCCAGGGAAGCTGTGGCTGCCCCATCCCTGGAGGTGTTCAAGGGCAGGTTGGATGGGGCTTGGAGCAACCTGGTCTAGTGGAAGGTGTCCCTGCCCATGCAGCAGAGTTGGAAGTAGATGGTCTTTAAGGTCCCTTCCCACCCAAACCAGTCTGTGATTCTATGATCAGCGCTGGGTACCAAGGCTCACACCCCAGTCCTGAGCTCCTGGTTCCCTCGGTTATGGAGGTCCAACACTGACTCTCCAACCTCCTCAAGGACTCTTTTCTCCTGCAAAGCAAAGCACTGTAGGACTAGTCTACACTTTGTGCCTACTGTTCTGCTGGGACTGACTCCCGTTGTGCTGAGGGTGCTGCTGCCACCCATCCCCAGCACACTGGTGGTGACACAGACGGGTGATCCGGGGGAACCAGATCCCTTTAATGCAGACACTCTCCATAACAAAACAGACACATTTCTACCTGCAGAGAGTAATTGAATATTACCAGTTTGGACGGTTCTTCAGTGGCTACATGATGAGGTTTGCTGGCACTCTGAAGATTACACGAGGCTGGAGTTATCCGCACAGTTTATAAAATTACACAGAATTCATACATTTTACATAGACAGGCTCCCTAAAGTGTCACACCATATTTTAGCATCTGAACTTACTGTGATTCAGTAAAAGAATCCTGCTTCTCTGCAGTGGATGTTGGGCTCTGCAACATCCTACACATGCATATATCATCATTGACTTCCAAAGGAGTACTGTTGGCTTGAGGGACAGAGGTGTACCTCCTATAATGGTATATACTACATTCTGCAGCAACCTTTCTTCTCATATTTCAGAGTTGAAAAAGGCCTGTCAGAAAGGGGCTATTATGAAAGGGAATTTGAAGACATTCATAAACATCTAGACAGAAAATTGCATTTTCAATATGAGAACCTCAATAGTTAAGGCTACATTTGGGAGATCACTATGGCCCTCTTATTTTCTGCTTACGCTGTCAAAGTTTGAATTCATGTTGGGTTTTTGAGCAATTCAAACAAAGGATACTTTCATAAACATCCATTTCATAAACTACAGCATATCTAATTCTTTGGGTTCTGAAGGCTGAGCTGAATGTAGTGTTTGTAGTCTACTGAGAATATGTCTGGAAAACATAAAACAATCTACTAGGTAAGTTACAAAGCTGTTGACATAGGGAATGAAAATGGAAATTCTGCAGTAGTCTCCTACATCCACAGTTTTACACTCTACTTTGCCTGATGTTAGTTGATTGGTGCAGTATATCTTGATGTTAGTATCCCATTTCAGAAATGTTCTGACATTATCTATTTGGCAGTTTGAAAAACAGTATCAAGCTCCCACTGCGTTTGAGGGCACGTTTCCACGCAGCAATCATCAGAGCCATTTCCATCGGTGCAAGAGGCAGGTTAGGACCAACTTCAAGGGGATTCATTTCTAAGAAGACAACACGTGAGTCCACCACGCGCCCCTGCCCGTGCACACACAGCTTGGCTGGGAAGACCAAAGAGGAATTAACTTGATTTCATTTCCAGTGCCTCATCTGGGAGCAGGGCTGCCCCTGCAAAGGAATTGATGCCGTGAGTTCTGTGGATGCAGTGGCACAGATAATTGTTGGCAACCTCATCTGCCCATGGCATAGGAAGGGAGGCAACGAGGAGGCTTCAGTCAGAAAAAAAGAATGATGAAGGAAATTTTTCAAGTCATTTGCGGTGATTACAGAGATGGGCACATCTCTAAGCAGGCTACAATAACCCAGTCACTTGAGGGATGTGTTATATTGCAAATATGCTTAATATGTCAATAGGAAAAAAAATATGTGCTGTAAATTTTGCTGTAATAATTATTGGAAACGCTTGAGCCTTGATGGAATTTGGCAATAGCTGCAAAAGCTCCGCTAAATATAGGACTCCAGGCACACTTATTTTAACAGGAGATTTATCAGTGGTCTTATTGACCAACATTTCCTCTTATTTAACATTTGTAAGCCTTTTTACCCCACAAATTTCTCTGTAGCATAACAGATAAAATTTATACTGGGGTTAGCTTCACCAATATTGTCAAAGCGTTTTCCGACTGGAACAGAGCAGCCAGGAGACAACTAAACTAACCAAAGGAAGGCATATGAAACACTGTAACTTTTTATGTTTTTGCCCTGAAGAAAATGAAGGCAATCTCTGCTAATATCCCTTTCATTTACACGGTTTGCTACTAGATTTCCCTAAAGGCATTAGTGGCTGGCAAACAACTCCCAGCACCTTGATTACAGGAAATCATATTTCTCCCAATGCCAAGCTTCTTCATCAGTATTGAAAATGGTTTGCCTACTAAAATGCATATTCTTAACATACCAGTAATTCCAGGCTCTGAACCACCCAATTTCCTTCCTCTCCCAGTGCAGGAACCAGTTGTATTCCTGCTCAATATATCCGGACTCCTAGCTTACTTTTTGGAATTCTTCATAGAGATGAGTCTATCCTTCCATATTTGAAAGTGGATTCAAACCAGCTTGGAGAATGTTTTGAGGGAAGAGGGTGAGAAGAAGTTTTATTAGCAGGGATTACAAACTATTTCAACCACAATGGCAATTTAAATTTACAGATCTTTATTAGAATTCCCTCGAATGTCAAGAATGGTTTAGATTAACTGCAGAGATCCAGACTGTTTGCAGTTTTAGGGCAAGGAAGATACTCTCCTCTTATTGAAGCAGCAGTGTTCTTTAATAATCTCAGTTGCCATTGGAAATGATGTGCCAGCACCAGGGATTCTTACAGGTCTCCACGTTTTGCTACAAACAGGCCTTGAACCCACCAGTCTGCTCCTACCCAGACTGAAGAATGAGCCCCGGAAAATCACACTTCTTCAGAACTACCCCTCAGACCTCTTTCCTTACACACAGATCACATCCCACATCATCAAAATTTAACTCTAAACTTTTAAAGTTCCCAGAAACACTTGCACTCACACACCCTTCCAGACACACACTCCCCTTCCCTGTGACCCAGGTGTGTGCTTCTCACCATTTCACACCAATTAAAATATATGGACAAACGCCCACAATGTGCTGCAAACAAAAGTCTGGTATAAGAGATTATTTCTATTATTAAAAACCTATTTTGAAACCAGATTCAGAGTGCCTTTCACATACACACACACGCCCTCCTTCAGGGCCAATTAAAGCACATAACATGCCCAGATCAAATAGCTCGTTCTGTATTGACGTGAACTTTCCAGATTTAAATTTGCAGGACACATCCCTGCTGTTGAGAAAATGCAAGTGTCTTGGCAAAGGAAATCAGAGTTTCTGGTTTCATTCAGCTTTTTTTCTTTTTTCTTTTTTTTTTTTCCTGGTGACTTTAAATGTGAAAAGCAAGACTGACTGACTTGTTCAAGTGAAATCAGACGAGGTTACATTGCTGCACTTACTCACAGCTGAGGAGGTTCATGTGGAGAGGTCACCAGAGCATAGGAAGTGATGGAGGCCAGGTTCTGACTCAGTAAGGCACACACACACAAAGGCAGAAATATATTATGCCTGTGCTCCAATCTGACAATTTTCTCTGGGGGTAAATTAAAGAACTACAAGTGAGGTCCAAATCACAGTGATTTTCAATACTCCATTTTCCCTGAGACTCCATCTGTTTCTCTCTCAGCTAGCAAGAGGGTAGTTACAGAGCCAGTGCCCAAGCCTCTCTTCCACAGCAGATGTTGCAGAAGGTAGATGCTTCCAGAGGTTAGTCCTTAACAAGGAATTCAATCCAGGCTGAAGCAGTTGTGAATTCACATCTCAAGGCCTTTAATAAAAACCTCCTTTTTTAGTTTCCCATCCCGCCCGTTACATTCTGCGACCCCGAAGTTCATGGATCAGCCCAAGCCTTGGTTTACTTGCAAGCCTGTCATGAGAAGGGCATTTTGCACTCAACTGCAGACAGATGCTCCAGTCCTGGGAAAATACTATCCTGTACCTGAAAACACCACATAAATGAACAACGTCTTATAAGCAATGGACTTACAAACAAAGAACTGGAAGAAAAAGCCTAGAATGCAAAACAAAGACATGGGATATGACCTGAAAAACATCTGAGCTTTTGTATCTTCTTACAGTACTGGGGTTAGGAAAATTTCCCCACAAGCTTTAGGATGAGTGAACTAGTGAACTGGTGTGTCATAACTGGATGCTGGGCACTCCCAGGAAGAAAATGAACATCTAGTGTTCCTCACAGCTAATTTAATAAAGACATCTGAGCAGGTATACCCACTACAGTACTGGGAGCAGGCCTAAATAGATGAAAAAGGGGATATATCTGTATCTGATGTCCTTGACCAGTGAGACAGATAAGTAGAAAGAGTCTCTAATGAGGAAGAGCCTTGCTCTTCTTGTTAAAGGACAGATTAGGGGCAAATTCAAAAGTTCAGTGGCTGCAATTATAATGGTGCTTACTTAAAGTAACAAAGATGAAAATCTGGTCAGCAAAAGGATTATAGGAGATTTGAATAAGTTGGTCATAATTCTGAGGGCAGAGTGAGAACCCATTAGGAGTACCTTCTTAATCTCATTTACTAACAGAAATACGTGATGCTCAGTGAAGTCACAAGGCCCCAAAGCTAGAACCAGTGCAGAGAAACACTTCCTCAGGCTGCAAACACACCACTGTGGGGTCTCTACCAACACCTGGGATGGTGGGTTTTCAGAAAGTCTGGATATTTTACTTTGCCTATTCAAACTTGTTAGGATGCAAACTAAAATAATATTAAAGATAATCAATTTTCATGCTTCAGGGGATAAGGAGATATTCTTGGGAGAGGAATCAGAAAAGATTACTACATATTTTGGGAGGCTTCCACTTATAATGAAGTTTCAGGGGCTGGCTACTTTTAAGAAAAGGGTATCAGGACACAGAAGAGTTCATTCAGTTTAGTGTCATTTCCCTTTAGTCTGACATTCTGAAATTTTCCAAATAAAATAAATTCATTTTTAAGAGAAAAAATACCAGGCTGAAATTTCCAAAGTGCTTAAAATGGTAAACTACCATTCACTTATACTGAAGGACTGCTTTCCCACTGTGAGTACGTGCCATCACTTTATGAATAAATGCTTACAGATTTATGCAGCATTAAAAAAAGAGGAGATTCTCATCGTGGCTCAGACCTATTCAGCTCAGAGCAGAGGCTGAGGGAGCTTCAGTCTGCTTCCACCTGCTGCATGGATGTCTCTGAGAATCTCCTCTTTCTGTTTTGGTTTGGGCCTTTTTTGGCCAAGCAGCAGCCCCACATCTTAGTGCACAAATGTCCACCTTCCTTCCGTTTAATTCACATCATGAAACAGGATTTTAAAATGTCTGCGAAGAAAAAAAAAAATTAAATCAGGGTTTGATACATTTGGTATTTACATTCTAAAAGAATAGCTATCTCTAGAGTATCCCATCCAGTCCAGAGCTTACAGACGTGAAGAGATCTTTCATTTAGAGATGAGATTATCTTCACATAAGCCACTGCACTTGTACGGGGCACTCAATGGCAGTGCCTTTTAATTGACCATTAATCTGGGCTTCATTAGAACTACTGAAAAGCTTCATTTTCTCTTGTCAGCATCACACAGTTGCACAAGTTTGAATCATCTGTTTGCTAACAGCAACTGAAAAGCTAAGTAAGAGGGATGAACTCTGAATGCATAAAAAAGAAAACATGAACCAGGAGCCTGTAACTGGTTGTAACTTATTACAAACATGGAATACCTTTTCTTATAATTTTCCTTTATTATATATTATAATGTTGTTTCTTTGCAGCTTTGAATGAAATTCCCGTTCATATCAGGAGATCTGCATTTGAGTTTTCATTGCTAAACCATTTATTCTAATTGTAATTCATCCTTCACAGATCACACAGATTCACAGGTCACCTCTGCCTGGTTCAAAATTGGTATGTTTGCAGGTTGCAATTAGCAGGGTGGTGTGGAAGCTCGGGACATTTTTACTATCTGAGAACAATTTCAACAGTGACTTTTGGCCAATGCTTTTCCTACGTAGACAGTAAAGAAAGAGAGGGTAGAAAACATTCCTCACTTACATTTCCTTGAGAGACTCGAGGTTAACGGCCCAGAAAGCAAAAGGGAAAACCAAGTGTCACATTAAAATTATTACTTCTAAAGCCAGCAGGAATGTCTCGGTGCTATTACACACCAGTGTGAGTGGTTGCCCTTTGGTAAGTTTGCACCAAGTGCAACTATTGCAAAGGTATTTGCAACTGTGTTGGGGAAAACTTCTGCATTTTGGATCCAGATTTTGTAAGTTTTTTAGAATCAGGCTCAACAGACACTAACTCGATCCCATTTATGTTTATGGTATTCATTCCCTACGAAAAAAAAAAAAAAAAAAAGGATTTCCAGAATTTTGTAATGGCTTTTAAAAAATTGTTCTGGTCTTTCCCGAGTGGATTCTTCTGTTTGGTGATAGCTTCTGAGTCATGCAACATGACTAATAAAATTTTTTGCTGTTATAACTTGGATTAAGATTCAGACAGTGAAAGATTCTCTGGCTTGAAAATTAGTGGTTTCTTGTTGCAAAGTAAACTGGCACTTTTTGTCCTGTTTTTTCTATGACCTCAAATAAACCTCACCCTACATTACACTTTCATCTGACATTTTATTCCCTCTTATCTCTTCTTTTAGAAATTTTATTTGTCAAAAGCTTCCCCCTCGGCAACCTCCTGCCCAGCTCACTGTCCCCACCCTTATCCTGAACTTTGCAAATGAGTGAAAAAGGCCGATTCCTCTTTGCCTGTTGCCCTTCATCATCCTGCCCCTCAGGGCGAACAGAACAAAGGACAGGCCTAGATAAATTCAAAAAACACATTTCGGCTGCAAGGCCTGCGTTTTGCTTCCAGATGTAGCGGATTTTGGTCAGCAGCCATCCACATTGCACTGCCTACAGGAGAACTAAGGTGCAGGAGCACCACAGGAGCTCAGCACGGTGCAGGCTCTGACACCGCTTGCCCACACTCTTGGTTCGTGATCAACTTTTCACAGAAATCCGTGTTTCTGATCACCTGTGTGACCCGACACAGCTGCGCTGCCTTTAAGCCCGGGGCCCATGGGAGGAGGCCTGCCCGGCCCAGGTGGGCCTCATAACCCGGGGCCGTTCGCTCCGCTTTGCCTTGGCCATATAAGCAGAGGGAGGGGGCAGGGGTATCCTCCGCAGACCGGACCGGAGCAGCTCCAGCAGAACCAGGTAGGAGGCTCTGGGCAAGGGCTGGGCCGGAAGGGAACATGCCAGGGCCCGTAGCTGCCGCGGCCGGGCCTGTTCTGGCCGCTTTCCGGGCCCCGATTGCTCCTGAGCGGCTCCGCCCCGGCTGCTCGGCGCCTCCCCCGCCGCGGCCTGATAGGAACAGCCCCCTCCGTGGCGCCGGGGTCGCTGCAGCTGCCGGGGACGCTGCGGCCTCTTCTTCGCCGCCCTCCCTTCCTCTCTCCCTCCTTTTCGTGGCGGGCAGGTGCGCGGGTGGGCCGGGCAGCCGCGGGGCTCCGGGGGCCCGGCGAGGCGAGCTCGGGGCGGCCTCCGCGGGGCTGGCCCGGCCGGGGCAGCGCGGCCCGCTGGAAGGGCGGGGGGAGCGTTGGCGGCCGCCTCGTGGCTGCAGTGGGCGGGGAGGGCTGCGGGCTGGGGCCTGTTCCCGGGCCCGCTGAGCAGCTGCGGCGGGCTGAGCGTTCACAGCCCTACGTGCCTGCCTCAGTGCTGAGGTTTCAGAAAGTTTTAGCCCCTACCGGGTGCCGGGAGCTGCCCTGCGCCCTGGCATCCCAGTTCACTGGCACCTGCGGCCCTAGGAGGGGAAATGGCCCGTGTTGGTCCCAAAGCCTTTGCTGCCAGGGCAGGCACCGGGCCCACGTGTCGGCGGTTATTCCTGCAGGGAAGTGTTGGTTGTAAAGCTTTAACCGAAGCTGGTAGCGAGGTGCCCCAGCCAGCTCTGCCAAACCCTCCCCTTGCCTGGGGGAAAGGGGTTTGTGGCTGCTGGGGGAGCCGAGGCACGCTTGAAAGTGCCTTAGTTTCTATCTGGTCACGGATGGAGCGGTGTGAGGGGTGTCAGCACCAGCCTGTGGTCAGACCAGATTGGCATGCAACTGCACTAAAATAACGCTTGCTAAATTGATACTAGCATTAAAACATCCTTTTGCTGTTAACATAAAAGCCAAGCTCTGCAACTTTTTTGTAACAAAAATAGGTACAACATTGAAACTGCATGCCATTTTTAAAGCAAAGGAAATGTAAAGAATGATTTAAATTTCTTTTGCCCCCCAACTCCCAAATAAACATGTTACTGAGTTGTCTTGTATTTTTTGTGTATTGGAGTTCATATTAGGCAGCAAGGTACAGTCTGCACTGTTACACAGAACAAAGCCTTCCATTTCATAAACTGGGGCATAATGTTTAGTCAAGAAATCACTGTCACGGCATAACTGTTGGGTCCAGACATGTGCTCCCCCTGCACAGAAGACGAGGGTTATCTTCTGGAGGGGTCTGTAGATGACAGGGTTCCCCTGTGAACCTGATGAAGGTTTTGGCCTCTAAGCCCTGCCTGTCCCCTTGGTGCACAGGGGACCAAAGCTGGTGGTGTAGGAGCTCTCCCTACCTCAGCTGCCACGGTGGCCTTTGGTCTTTGCTCCCATGCATGGAGATGCAGCTTAAGTAGAGCCATGATAGGGGATCTGTTGCATTATTATGCCTCCTGCCGTTGTGTGGGAGCCCACAGGTCTGGGGAGCTGGAAGTCTCCTTTAGCAGCTCTGTTCCCTGGCATGGGCACGGGCACCCCTCTGGAAAGGTTTCTGTCTGGCCTCTGCAGGGAGAAGTGAGCAGTGTCTTTAGGTCTGCCTCTTGTGTCAAGACCTGAAGGGTTGGCAGCTGTGGGACAACCTGGCTCTGCTTTTTTAGGCTAGCACTTGCAGCCTCACAACAGAATCAGAGATACCACAGTATATCTTGTTTTAAGCCCTAGTTATTTCTTCAGGTGTTAATTTTGAGTTAGGGCTTTTGCCTGCTTGAGCAGATTTCCCTCCTCTCTCTGGCTTGAGTCTTTGAAGTTGCTTAATGAGTGTCTGACTGCTATGTTGTTTGTAAAGCTAGAGCAAAAAAAACCACTCCTGTAATGCAGGAGACTTGTGTCTCAAACATCCAGTTATGTGAAATTTACCAAGTTGCTTATTTTCTTGTGAATGCTTTGTCAGGCTGTGGCATAATTTTTTCCAAGTATAAAGTTTTTCTTGCTTTGTTTTCAAACAAATGTTCTGTACTACCAAAAGCCTCAAGCTTCAGAGGAAAAAATACGTAGCCATGTGAGCTTGCAAGGTGGCTTTAGCAATTCCTATCTGCATTCTGATCCATGACAAGTTAATTACACCAATTACACCAGCAACTGAACAGAAGCTCTATAGGAAACTGTTGTAGTTATATTGCAACTTGTGTTACCGTGACTACTTTATCTCTTGATAACTCTGTAATTAACTTGTCACCACTGTTTAATGCTTAACGTATGTAGAGAATCAGTTAATGGCATCACTAAAGGGATAGTAGCCTGAAGGAGAAGCTCATGCCCTTTGGGAAGGTTATCGGGGTTTCCTTGAGTGGCTAATTGAAGGACTCGTGCAGGAAAAGTATTAACTTTGTTACGGGAAGTGCGGATAAGATGGAAAGGCTGCACCAGAGAAATTCTGTTTAAACTGACTTTGGTGACAGGGGAAGCTGCTAGAAGAAACAGTAATGCAAAAAATCCAAAGGGGAACATGTCGAAGGCATGGCTGACTGTTGTATTGTTCTTTTCCCATGGAATTAGGGCTTTGGAGGAGCGAGAGCAACTGATGTTTATGAATTAAGCCTCAGTGTGCTGGCAGCTGGAACTGCTTGTGCTCCAACCAGTGCAGAATTACCCTGTGAGCCCTGTCTTCCACCGCAGGTCCCAAGGGTGGCATCCTCCCTTGTGGTGACTGAAAGGTGGCTTCAGCAGTGATGGTTGTTCTGGTGTTGGTGCTGCTAGAGCTTTGTGGGAAGAAATTGCAGGTCCTGATTTGTTGGGGTTTTTAAAATCAGCCTCGAGAATAATGAGCTGTTATGCCTGGGCTGACCTAAATTAAACTTAATTTTTGCAAAGAGGGTGAGGCAAAAAAAGCCTCACTGCTTGTGGTAGTTGTTAACATCTCTCCATTTTGTATTTCACAGAACAGTATGTTAAATTCTGAATGTGTAACCCTTCTAAATACATCCTGAAGGCACTAGTATTCAGTCTAATGCTGTTAAAAGATTTCCTGTGTTAGAATAATTTCCTGTTGGGAGCAGTGGTGAAGTTGGTGAGTGCCTAACCCAGCCTGTGTTGCCCATTCCGACAAGTTCTTGGGTGAAGCTGAACACATGCCACACCACTGGCATAACTTTTAAAAGCAAGCACTGGGTAAATATCTTTGTTTTTCTTCTGACATCGATCTGCCAGTTGCAAGAATACATTTATGGATGTTTTTCTGCAGGCGCGGTGCTGGTGGCAGTTCTTCTGATAAATTGAGGCATATGGACAGTAGTTCAGTATCCGCTTACTTTATTGATGGATTGTGCAATTCTCTGGTTTACCAAGTGTTCATAAGATATCTGGACTACTGGGGAAGAGAATGTAACTAATGGGAAAATATAAGACAAAGTTTTAATTTCAGGAGGCTCAGTCTTTTAGGTAGTGACAGGCTCCAGTATGTGTCTGGGTTATTTTTGCAAACTTTCCCTTCTTCATTAATGCTGTAATTTAAAAAAGCAAAAGGCCTGGTTTGGTGTCCTTGCTGCAGACTTCCAGTTCTTGAGTTTGTTAACCCTGCTGATAGCTGGGAAGGTTGCTGTTGACAAATCTGTGCTGGAAAGGGCTTCAGCTGTGCTAATTTATCTGAAGGTATGAGGAGCAAAACCTTCCCTATGAAGAAAAAAGTTTGATCTCCTGTGAGGCTGATGTTGTCACCCAGCACAGGTGTGTTTGGGTCAGCATTAAGTTACACAAGTTTGGAGGAACAACCAAACTATAAAATCAGACCAAACCTGTATTGCAGTGTGTTCCAGAAATACAAAATGCAGTTTTAAAACTGATGATCCACTTGTGTGGTCCAGACTACTGTTTAGAAAAGTCAAAATGCATTTGAATGTCAATAAAGCTTGTGTGGCTTTGGAGTTTTATGGATGCTGAGTAATTGTGAAAGTTTTTCTTTGTAAATGCTTTTTGCCAATCCTTTTTCAAGTTGCTTCCTCATTTAGAATTTTATATCAGCAGAGCAAAAGCTCCCTGTCCCGATGTCTGTCAGGACTGTCTGCCATCTATTTTGATTTATATTATGCCAAATTACATGGTATAAGTAATTTCAGGTATCTTTCCAAGTCACTTGTAAAACCTGGACATGCAGCTGAAATTTTCCCCAGTGCAGTGGAGGTGCTGAAGGGGATTAAAAATACTTAATCTGAACATGTCACCTTTAATCTTAAGAAGGAGAAGGCGAGTTCATTGCTACAAAAAGGTCTGACTTCCCCTCTGCTGTACCAGGGGAATTGTAGTAAAATAGCAGTGCTGCCGGGGGGGCTGCAGTCCCGAGCTGCTGGGCAAAGGGGAATGCAGGAATAATCCTGCCGCTGGAAGCAGGAGCCGACGGCATCCAGACAAGCTGCAGTGTCGGTTCAGGTCACGCTGTTCAGTGCCCAGGCTGTAGCTGGGCTGTGGGTCTTGGAATGGGCAGCTGGGGATGCTGGGTTTGGGCTCAAACTTTTATTTTACATGCAGAAATCCCACTTCTAACTCGGGAAGTCTGAGTCCCACTTGTCGGGTGGACATGGTGATAGATCAGTAAAAATGGTTAAACACGTGGCCTTGTTTTTAAAGGATGCTGTCTAGGTGTGTGCTGTTGAAGGTGGGCTACTGAAGGAGTTGGGCTTTTGTTCCTATCTGATGGGTCCATTTTCAGGTGTTAATTATTATTCAAATGCCACTTGTTAATGTATTATGATCAGGTTAATGAAACTGGTATTTTAGTAACTAGCACAGTATATATTAGCAGCACAGCCCACTCTGAAGCCAGGTTTGCTTTGTGTTCTGCATCCTGCCATCTACATGCTCCAAGTGCAAATTTAACTCCCTCCAGGTAACTCTGCATTAGCAGATAGCAAGTATTAGTGCTGCCTTGTAAATGTTGCTGCTGTATAATCAGCATTCAATAATTTTTAAATTATCTGGCTGCTTTAAATCAGTCAGTACAATGCAAACAATAACATTATCTTTGATTGTACATTCAAGTATGCAGAAGGTCTGTTAATTAGTTAGACTTTTAATAAACGCCTAAATTATATTTAAGGCTCTGTTAAAAGATTAATTTGTTTCATATAAAAAACCCACAAGGTGGAATGTTCAGCATCTAAAAATACACATGAAATTCACAACCTTGCTTTGGCAGCAGTGGGCTGGGCATGTCAATTGTACATTTTTAGACTGTCAGAGAAACAATTTACACAGCTTCATTTTCCCTTCATCTTGCTCCATTGAAGTTTAGTATGATCAAATATAATGTAGTGGGAAGGGTGGGGAGAAAAGGGAAATCCCTTGCACAGTCTCCTATTGACACCAGAAATACCTCTGGTTATTTGTGGACTTCAGTCCATGAGAGACTGACATTTCTGGTTGGTTGATTGAGAAATGAGATTGACTTTATTCAAACTGGCCACAGTGGTGGTTTTGTTTGGTGGTTTGGTTTTTTTAATATAAGTGAATTAGTTGTTTTTGAATCTTTCTTTAAGTGGGTGTGGGTCATTATCTCCTTTAGCTTTGATGCTTAGGCTGTTGGAAGGAAGGCTTGTCTGGAAGGACAAGCTGGGCCTACAGTATGCGTTGGGCTTTCAGAAAGTGGAATTGAGGCCCAAAAAGGTGAAGTGTTTGAGAGAAACATTTTTTTAATAAATGCTTGTGGTTTTTTTAATAGAACAATAGTACTGTTTTTACCAATTGGCTGAGTTGCATGTTGGTGAATGCACCTTGTTTTATATTGTTGCTGATGCATTTGGCCTGGATTTGAATGCTTTTCAGATGTCTTTTTGTGCAGCTTTATTTGATTCCATAGTGAGTTTCTAAGAATATGATTAACCTTCTGGGTCATCTTATAATGTAATTATTAATGATTGATTCTGTTTATCCTTGAAATCAATATGAGAAGCAAAATGGTTTGGCATATATTTGGGGTTGGTGTCTAACATTCAGTAGACACGATCTTGTGACAAGACTAGTATTGGTTTATTCCTTGGAACATGTTTGATGAATCTGAAGTATGTAATTAGTTTTATATAATGATGGTGATATGTGGTGTTTTTTACATGACTTATGTTAATATGGCCAATAGTGTTAACATCTCCTGCCACTAATAGTTAGGGTGGGGATGTATAGTAATTGATCTTCCTGGGAGTGCTATAATGTAAAAACAATTCAGGCTGTTTGAAGTATATTTTACAAGTGTGCATTGGGCCTTTGGGATGTTATACTGAAAAACCCAATTGTACAGTTACCATGGGAACCCAATTAGAATAGATTGCTTGAGTTTTTTTCAGTCTTTCATCTTGACCAAAAATCTAATGTACTTTAAATGTTTTCATATGGAATTTTATTCATATACAGAGTTGAAATAATAGCAGTTCTTAAATTTTAGTATTGAAACCAGGGAATATTAAGTTCTGCAGGTCCTGAGGACTTGTCTTTCAAGGAGAATCTTCTTTTAGAATTTAAAAGTTGATGAACTGAGAAACGCTTTTTATGAAACCAGGAGTTCTTCCTGTAGTGCTGCCATCACAGATGCTTCTCTGGCTGCAGTCCTGGGAAAGTCAACAGGAAGGTGTCTTAAAACCCAAGGGCTTCTGTTCTAGAGCATCAACAAAGCTTGGCTGAAATTTTGCATGGCCTTTAAGGATCTGATTTTGATGTAACCTCTGACTTATTTAAAGTTTTTGTCTATTACCATACTCAGAGGTTTGGAAAGCTCACAGGAGGGGGTGTGTGATGTACTAGCTTCCTGGACCATCTTCTCTCCTACTGTGCAGGAGCTCCTGTTCAGCACCTGAAGGCATTTTGTCTAGTTTCCAGGTGTCTGAGGAGCATCCTGCTGCCTGGCTGCTTATCAGTGTGGCTTCAGCCTCAGCACAGCTCTTGTGTGGGAACAGAAGTTAAGGGGAACTTGAGCACATTTTGATGGAAAGGCCACAGGGAGCTGAGACAGGAGCTCAACAGGAGATGGGCTTCATTGGTCCTAGTCAGGCAGCTCTGAGCTAGTGAGGATGGGGAGAAATTACTTTTTTTTTCCCTCACTTCTGCTTGTTAATTGATCCCTTCATCCTAATCTCTGCAAAGGCAGGAGGCAACTTTGTTTTGGTTTGCTGACAATACAGTTTGTCTTGTTAAGACTGTTTCAGTGATCCTGGTGTCTCAGTTTCTGGAATGTGATCCAGAATGTGTCATGACTGAGCTTGATCAGTGGTGATTCTTGTGCCATTCGGAAGAGACATTGGGCTCTTACCTTCAAAATCAACCTTAGGGGATCCCTGCTACTCAATGTGAAAAGGAGTTAGTAGTGCATGTATGGGCCTCTTCCAACAAGACAGTCTTTGCAAGGTTGAGACATTTTGGAGTGCTGTTTTGGGCTCTCCTAGTCCTCTGACTTGTGGCCCTGGTCTTGTATGGTTTTCCTACTCTGTAGGAGAAGCACTGGGTATCTTCACTCACGCTTTTTAGAGACTGTTGCAGGAGAAATTTTTGACTGATCTGGATTTACTCCTGAGCTCTGTGTGGATTGCTCTTCAGAGTATGTGAGCATCCTTATGGGGTGCTGCAGAGAGTTTTAGATCAATATTAATGCATCCTGTGGAACTTGGGATTAAACTACTGTTGTCACTGCAGGTTAGATGCTGCTTAAAACAACAACTTGAAATGTAACTTGATTTTGGCATTTGACACAGCCTCTTTCATGAACAGGGAGAGAGACTAAGTTGCAAGTAAATTAAAAAATTATATATAATTTTAGTTCTATCACAGATACTTTAATATGTTAGATTGCTCATCTCCCTGACTTATATTTAAAAGTGGAATTAATGATCTTTGCAATGCCTGCCTTGCAGGGCATGATTGTTAGTACATTTAAAATGCTCATTATTCAGGATCTGTCATTTTAAACTCGTAAAATAATAAAGCTTAATTATTTTGATTGACTATCACTGTTTACTTGTGAGTAGTTTGGAAGTGCCTGTTGGTTTTGTCATTGCCTTGGACTTCAAGGCTTGATGTGTTTGAGAGGACCTGGGCAGCCTCAGATGTTCTTAGCATTTCTTTTGAGAGTTCTGCCATTTCTTAGGCAGATAGAGTTATCCTCTGCCAGAGAGTGGTGAGTTCCCTGGCTGAAGTGGAAGAGTTCCCGTGGAGGTTGGCTCCAAGTCAGGACTCGGAGGCTGAGCTTTGCCAGAGTCTCCCTGATTTTCAGAATGTGGTGTTTGTAGCACACCTTTGCAAAGATACAGTCACCTGAGCTACCTGGCACTGAAGAGAAAATAGAGGTGGGGAAAACCCAAGTGAATGCCAAGGAAAGAGCAACATTCTTTATTTCAGAGGGAAGAGTGAAAAGGAAGCTGTTGTATTTTTGTTAATGATTTATAAATAATGCTACTGGTTAAGGCTGGATTGTAATAATTGAAGTTAACATTTCTTGGGTACTTTCCTAGTGTTTTGCAATCTCTACTTTTAAATCCAGAATATAACTAAGAAAGTCACTTGCTTTCATGCCTTAAAATGTGTTGCTTCCCAAGTCACAAAAGGCTGTTTATTTTACTAAGTAGCTCAGAAGTGCATCACTGTCTGAACAAATATTTCTTAATACCATATCTTTTAAGACATTCTTATAGAAAAGATCAGAGCTGTGTGATGCTTGTTATGGAAGAAGAATTCAATGTGCCATCTGTTGATTTTTTGTTTGGCTCATAACAAGCAGTAGGAGACCTAATGAACATTAAAATTCCTGGTTGCTTGTAAAAAGAATCCAATCAAACTCCCTTTTGAAATTATATATACTGAAACTTAAAGCCCATTTAAAAACCTGATACTGAGTTGGTTGTAAGGGAAATTACACTATTGACATACACTGCTCTTCCTGTGGAATTCAAATTAAATCTCAATCTAACTGAGAATTTTTTTCCTTACAGGTGGAGACCTTTCCTCTACCATGGCATCAAAACTTGTTCCACAAGTAAGTTTCTAGTAAAATACCCTTGCATTTAGGTGCACATAGAAAGTCCAGCATTACAAAAGAGTTCACGTAACATAGTTTGTTTTTTCCCTGGTGTCCAGCAGTCAGTATTAAGAATCCAGCTGACAAGATTGATGCTGCATTGTAAATCTCTGTAGCTCTGTCATGGTTGGTAACAGGCATCAGTGGACCTTTCCCCATCACAGATCTATCTGCCACAGAGCATAAACTAGCAGGGCAATGCTACATTTTTAGTTAAGTTATCTTTTTGCTTCCATTTCCTAATAAATGCCTCATTTATTGAAAAACAGGCTTGATTTTAGGCTTGATGCTGCAATGAGGTAAGTGTAGGGCAGTGTTAGTAAAACAAGCATCACAAAATACAGGACAGTTTACCTTCCTGAAAGACAGACAGCAACACATTTTTAGTCAATAACCATATTCAAATAATTAAATGAACTTTGAAGATGTGAACACACTTTTTCTGTGGAGTAACTATTTTTGTAATGTTAGTAATGCTCCTCTAGGAGAATATTTCTAGTACAATCAAACTTGCAAATCTGAGTCTTCCTGCTGGCAGCTTCTATCACTGTTAAGTGTCTTAATCGTGGCATCTTTTGTGGTTTTAATCTGCTTTGTCATGTAATGTGTCTTAGAAAATAGTATTTTGGCACTATCTGTTGTCTTCTCTATAGAAAATGTTCTTTCTCTTTTCCACAAAAGAAAATTTTTTTCACTTTTAAAAGTTGAATGTTTGGGGAAGAAATTCAAGACAATTTTTGCTTCAATTTTTTATGTTTATCAAGTGTTTGGTTATATTTACGTATCCTCCAGTTGCAAAAATCTTTTAGCAGGGCCCTGGAATAATGGCAGAGAAATATTTTGGTGATCTTCTGCACAGCCAGGCAGGGTGGGAGGGATCTTTAGTTCCCTCACATTCAAAGCTAGGTGTGATAATACTGGCAAGCGACACGAAACTAATAATTTGTTATTTAACCTTTTCATTTCTCCCACTCTCACTTCTGGTGGAAAGGTGCAGCATTAGCTGTTGGGGGAGTTTCCCCCTTTGACACGTGGAAAGGCAGAAGGTTTAAGGTAAAACACGTGAGCTCTCACAGCCCCATCTGCTGTGGGGGGCTGGCACAGCCCAGGCTCCTCTGCAGCTGGGCCCCCACTCTGCATGCATATTAAATATGGATGTAATGTAGCTCGTTTCCTTTGGAATGGCAATATTGATAGTGTGTGATTAGTTTACAGCTTTGCTTTGAGCCCAACCACACGTTGGTGGGACACACAATACGCCTGCTTATGGTTTTTGCAGAAGTCACTTATCCCTGGTGTAAGGAGCTGGAGAGTCTTTAAGGAGGTTGCTGAAAACAGTCAGACCTGGGCATTTTCCATGAGGGTTTTATTTGTCTCCCCCTTGCTCCCTGGTTCTGTAGCTGTGCTGCAGTGCCCAAAGGTGTGTGTTGGGTTTGTGTGCAAGAGGCTGAAATGTGGCTGCTGTTGTGTGTGTGAGCACACATCAGGAATGGTGCTGTATTTAGGGGTTTGGGGTGTTCTTATGACAATGTGACAATTCTTCTATTTCACGAGAAATTTAATTCTTAAGGTAATTTGTCCCTCTCTGGATTTCTTGCAGCTATTGCATTTAAACTTGATAAACATTCTTGTACTATCTGCAGTGCTTTGCTCTCTTTCACTGGATTAATGTGCTTGTCCATGCTGTCCTGAATCAAACTGAGATTGATAACAAAGGAAAATTCAGATGTGTATGCCAAGACTAATATCTTGTATTTTTGCATGAGTCTTTCTGACACCTGTCTCCTCTGTGTATTTATTTTCCTATAGATGTATTTGTAATTTTAGTGAATTCTTAAGACACAACTTGCTGCTCCATTTGTTTAAAGCTGTTTCCTCATTTTAAACATTTGAATGAAATTCTTTCCTGGAGCACACTGCAGATTCCTGACTCTCCTTCAGCTTAAAAAGGGGCACTATTAATGGCTTTGTTCATATTGCTTTTATTTATTTTGTTATTATTCTCTAGCTCCTGCTCTTCAGGTATAGCTATTTTGGTATTATAAAAAATGATGGATTATATAGGAAAGTTTCTTTTGAAGCACTCCTGATATTGTGCAATGCACTTGGGGGTCAGCTGCACTTGACTGATGCATGATTTATCTGATGTCCCTGCCACTTTCTGAGATAAAGCTGCTATTTTATCAAAAATGCCAGCAAGTGTGATTTAGAATTTATACACCTCCTTTTTCAAATAATTGCTCTGATTACTTTCAGGCATGGCAATAAAATGATAAAGGTAATTGCACACAAATGCAAGATAGCACCAAAATACAATAAAATTAACCTGAATTAGCTTGACTTGTCGATGAGAAGTATTTATGAAATGTATTTTTGCAATAAGGGAGACTGATATTATAGCTGGAAGGTGAGTTATTGCCTTAATGTAATACTGTTTGAAATTTAAAAAAGAGACTGTTACAGTTGAGGGTGATTGTGCCTTTGAAATTAAGTTGAAGTGATTCTTATAATTGGCAGCAATAATGCATTGTGAAGGTAATATCTTTTATTGTGTTATGCCTAGTTGCATTATCTTTTATTTAGCTGGTCCTGACTCCAGCTCTGCAGAGAAGGCAAGAAGGAGCAGATCAAGAATTTTGTGGGTTTAGGTGATAAAAATTTGAAATGTTGCCTTGTATTAAGGTCATTCTTCTGCTAGATTTTTTCATTTTTAGCCAATTTTTAGGTGCCCTGAACCTGCTGTGGGCCTCATTTGATTAAACTTAGATCTCTTCCCCATGTGCTGGAGCAGAAGGTGTGTATTTCCATGGGCAGCTGAGCCCTGGCCTGGCAGTGCCCTCAGCCTGGCTGGGGTCTGTGCATACCCCCCAGGTGGGGATTTTGGCAGTTACACGTTGTATTTCTTAGTGCCTCAAAGTATGACCTCCTCTTAGTAAAAAGCATATGCACACTTTTACAGCAAGCACTTCGGTGGTAACAGTGGAGAAGATGTTGACTGTAACTTAATTTTAAAAATGATGAACACACCTGGGACATCAGACAACTGCATGACAACTTCTTTCCCTTTGCACGAGACTTGTCAAAACTCAAACCACTAACAACTAGATGTTAAGTTTGGGTACCCTCTGAGTACCCAACATGTTCTTCATCTGTGATTCTTTAGCCTAATGCTTGTTTCTTTAATTTTGTTTGGCAAGGAATTCCTTCATTATAAGTTCATGTATTATTCCATGTGATTGATAGAGCAGTGAACAACTGAGAAGTGGAACATTGCTTTGCAGTGTGTTGCATGGTGCTTGTAATAGAATCTTCTGGCATATGATTTCCAGTCTAAAAATGTGTAGGTCATCACTAAGGTAAGAATTTACAGGTGCCTCTGAACAGCAAGGGATAAACACAATTAATGACTTATGTCTTTGCTATTGGTGATGTAATGTGATTATCACAGAAATATCTAGCACGGTCCTGCTTGCTTTTTCCTTTCTTGGCACTTCTTTTTTGTCCAGTTCTGCTACAATTAGTTATATTATCTCTAGGAAGCCCAGTGTTTCAAACCAGATACCCTGAAGTAACTGGGTGTCTCTCAGCTTGCCAGGCTGTTTCACTTCCCTTGTTTCCTGGGCACTGAGGTGCATCCTAGGGATGGCAGGGCCCAATCCTGCAACCTTCATGCCCACCCACCACAGTCCACTCATTTGTACAGCTCATTGACACCTCACTTTCTAATGGCGTGCGACTTGTATGCTGCATGTGAACTTCTGACTTCTTTCAAAATGCTCATCTTGGCTTCATGTTAATGGCATGAAATGATGACAAATATTCCACAGTACATGTGGTTTGAGCTGTCCTGTGGCCACAGCAGTGGCTGCTGCACTTGCACAGCATTTCAGTTTTCTACGCAATGAAGAGCTGGGGGAAGATAGAAAATTTGTGTTTACTTGATTTTGGAGAGGTACTGGAAGAAATAGTAGATCTGAATTGTTGTTTAAATGCTCCACTGAGGTCTTGTGTTCAAGTATCTGCTGGTACTGGTGTCTCAAATCACAGCCTGGCATGTGTGCAATAGATAAAGTAGGGAAACACATTTCTGGAATCTGGAATGCAATAGTAGCAACCAACCTGTCTCTCCTAAGGGAGAAAAAGTGTTTTATTACAATTAAAATACCATCCTTTAAAGAAGTCTGAGGTGGCTCTGGTAAGGAGGCTGGGAATTTGCCATTAGACAGACCAGGATTACTCCTGTCTGCCAAAGCAAGAGGCTGAAGATGTAGCCAAAGAGCCAGAGGCTACCAGTGCCTGGAAATGCACTTCCATAGCTTGGCATTTTGGGGACTTTTGATTGCTATCCAAAGAGGATTAGTAGTATAATGTGATGGGACAACTGAAACTTGCTTTTGTTGTCTTTGATAGTTTAATAAAAAATGATGTTTGCTCTTGTTGAATACTTTTATGATGCCCTAGAGAGGAAACGTTGCTGTCTGGATGTGAACATGTCCCTCTGGTTTGTCAGGGGCTTCTGTGAGGTGCATCTTCTGGTGAGTGAAGATGGGGACTGATTTTTAGTGGCTGCTGTGCCAGTGTGTACTCATATGTTCCAAACAGGCAGTTTAACTCTGCCTTCACATTTTTTATGGGATTAGTTCTTTGGAAGGTGAAGAAATTGTTGTATCTCCCTAAACTAACCCTGGGTTTTCTTACAGTGTGTCTTGATGTTTCCTTTCCAGACCTCCCCTGGTCAGGAAATGAGTAGGTTTTGTTTTTATACCCTCTGAAGTTAGTTTGGTCTTAACCAGGGTTAGATTTACTTGCAGAAGCCTTAGAAGTATTTGAGGAGTGTTGCAGTGTGTTTCAGTGCAGCTTTTGCTTAAAAGCCTTCTCTGGGTCACAGTGCTGTTCTTCACATGGGGAGGTGGTTAGTACTCTTGCAAGGACAAAAATATATGGATCTGATATATGATGCTTGATTCTGCAAGATGAAGGTTTGCTTTGGATGCTATAGGAAGAAGAAATACATGGAGTATAGACAGTTACTATGGGATGTGTAGGGGGAAGAAGTGGCCTGTGTCCAGATGGGTGGTCATCTAGTTCACAAGAACCTGATGCAGTAGGTGAAGGACTTGTATTTTGTAACATCAAAGGTAATTTTAAATGATGTTTTCCATGGTAACTGATTATATTTTGACAGATTTAAGTCTGATTAGCTGCCATGATGGTGGTTTTGTTTCAAGACTTCCTTCTTGAACTTAAGCAATGAATGCAACACTTTTTTTCCTCAAAATTCAACTTTTGCCTTGATTTAAAAACTAGGAGCTGCTCAGCTTTCCTTGGACTAACAGGTTTCCATATGTTAGAAGGATGCTATGTGTGATGTTCAAGTTTTGATACAGAAAATGAGTGTCCCTTTGTTCAGGAATTACTTTTTCATTAAGTCAGGAGTGGTGTTGGTAGGACTGCCCTGTGGCTGTGGGTTGCAGGGGGCAGCAGAAGCCTTCTCCTAGCTTGTTGGACAAGGAGAAGCCCTGCCCTGGATCCCAGGCATCTTTCTCATGGCTTCCCCAGTCCAGATTAATATGTCAAACCTGTAGGACCTGTTTGGATCAGGGCATCCCTTATAGAGATCGCTCCATTATGATTAGTTGGGAATGTTTGCACTCTTTTTCCCAAGAGCAGGAAACAGCTGTTAGAAAAGTTTGTATTTTTTCTTTGAAAGAAATCAAACATTTCATAATAAGCAAAAAGTCTAAGAATTAAATGTTTCTCATTCTGTATAATTTTTACTCCAGTATATTAAACTATTTCTGGGCATGAAACTTCTTTCTACCTCTTCCCTTCTTTCTTCCCCACACTGAAATTATTTGTAGTACACAAATTCATTTGCTTTTGAAACAGTAGCAGCCACTGTTCATTTGGAAGGTGAAATTATGGATGATTAATCAAGATATGAACAGGAGTAGACTTTTAGACTGGTTTTGATTGCATGCATCTTGTGTTTTTTCCCAGTCCTTGATGTTTTCTCTGCTTTAAAGTAGAGTGTAAGAGATGATTGCTCATCCAAGATGAGCTGCATAAGGTTGGAAAGTTACTCTCCACACTGGAGTGTATGTGCACAGATGCATTACCTTCACTATTAATATCTTTTCCCATATTCTTAATGTACAATGGATTGTTTCCTTTTAAACAAACATGCAGAATCCAGTAAAACAAATACAGGAAGTTTTAAACTATTAAGGAGATGTTGAGAGAACTATAATTCAATGAAAACCTTGGATGAGTGGGTCGCTGGCATGTGCAGGCTCCCCAGTAGCTGTGCCAAACTGGGGCCTGTGGTCAGCCTCCTTATTCATCCCCATGGCCCCAGGCAGAGTGGCAGAAGCTTTCTGCAATTAAAACATTTTGCCAACATCATTAGGGATTGAGTTTCTGAATTGTAGTTTCATTGTCTTTACAATGGTAACTGGAGATATTCATGGTTTTTCTTTTCCTTCAGCTGTCCCAGTAGGGAGCAGCAATAGGCCTGGGTCCAAAACCTCAGTGCAGGGTGTGGTTGGGGTGGCAGTCATTAGTGTCCCTAATTGCAGAGCTTGCTGTTGGGGGACATGAGTGACCTGCTGACCTTTACACTTCAGAACAGGCAGCGTGTTCCTAGGCAGGCCCCCCCCTCTGTTCTGCTGACCTTGCTGCTGTGGAGTTGAGGAGGACACATCAAACTTCTGGTGGTCCCTGACTGTTTTGCCTTGACAAATACTGCTGATGGGGTTGGGAAGGGTTTTGTTATGAGAATGATGTAAACTTACTGGATCAGGAAGAATGCCTGAAATGAAGTGGCAAATTGCCAAACCAGCCCAGGTACCTGTGAAGTGTCCCCCTTAAATTTAAATCAAATATTTCAGTCTTTCACTGAACTTTAATTCAAACTGTGAATCAATAACAAGCAGATTTGATCCTCAGAAGAAGGACAGAGTTCAGGACTGGTATTTCTTTCCTGTAATTGGGATGAAGCAGCAACTTCCCTGGCATGTATTGATCATCCTCTCAAACTCCACAAATTCCTGGTATTGCTTTTTGGCAAGTCACTGATATTATATAGCACCATGGAAACAGGGCAGCTGCTGGAGAGTTGCAGCTCACACACTAGTGCAGGTATGTCAGAACAAGTGAGGAGTCTTTAGGATGTTTATGAAGAAAAGGAGGTTAAATATACTAGTTGGTACTTTTATACCTTTAGAGGGATGAGCTAGCACCAGCGCTCTGCAGGTGAAACTACCTTCAAACTGTACTGATCTTGTTGGATAAATACAGCCAGAAATTGAGCTTTTACAGCCAAGAATCCCTGTGATTTCTGTTATTCGGGATCCCCTCAGACAGGAGATGCTGACAATTTTTAGCTTTTAAAGCCAGTGTGTAGTGACATCCTAGCTCAATGTTGGAGCAAGACTGAGAAAACCTCGTATGGCATCTGGGTGGGCTCTTGATTTTTTTATTTTGGAGAATTTTTGAATATGGAGCTGTGGCCAGTCTAGACATGTTAGAAATATAACCTTTTCTTGGTTGTAGAAATGGCAGGTGAAATAGGGTATAAGAATTTAAAACAGTTTCATCCTGTTGGTTGTGTTTAGGTTATCAGGTAGCTCAGCAATTAACACTTTATCTGGAAGGATCGAGAGACCAATGTCTTAGAGGCAACTGTGACATCATTAACATTTGGATATGGCCTGGTGGGTTTATGCTGTTGCTAAAGCAGTGTGAAGGAAATAGCAAACCATGTTGGGGGAGATCCATCAGAGAGGGCTCTGTCTCCTTCCTGATGGGAAGGATTCATGGCCTCAATAATGCTGAAAGGAAAATATGTGAAAAGGTGACATCTTTGGTCTCTTGGACCACAGCCTTCAGACAGAACTTGTTTTAAGACCATTTGATATCCTGAGGGCTGAACACTTGTAGTGGGTGCAAACACATCCAGAGGCAGTACTCTTCCATTTTTTTCTCCAGTGAAAATCTGCTGTCTCTAGGGTTTTAACACTGAGATCTTTGAGGAGAACAGAGAAGCAGCTGGAAAGCAATGCTCATGAAGAGGTTCAGTATTAGGGATTTGGGGCATATAGTGCTGGAGTGCAGGAAATGCCATGAAGTTGGCGCTCTTGACTTGTCTTCTGGGAAATACAAGCCTCCTGGGAGAGCATGAAGCATGGAAACACTTTGCTATGGATGTTTTTTAACCTTGTTAATCCTCAAGACTTCTCTGTGTTTCGTTATGTATCCATTCCCTGTTATGGATTTGAATTGGATTCTAAGATCTCAGACCAAACCACAGTAGAATTTTTTAGGGGTTTAGAGCAGCAGAATATAGAAAATAATTTTGGATTATTTAATGTAATATGAAAGACCATTAATGCAAATTTAAATGAAATCTGCATTAATCAAATGGGAGGTGTTTTAGTACTGAACCTTGACTGCAGCCAGGCTGTTAAACTGAAGTACAGTGGAAAGTGTAAGAGGTTAAGATCTGTGTATGCCCAGTCATCAAGCTAATGCTGGCTTTGGGGGTCACAGCACCTCATTCAGGAGATAAAACTCGTTGCTCTTTTGCATCCTTAGCACCTGAACTCCAGGAAAGCAATTTGAGCAGCACATCTGTTTCGTAGTGGTGTTCAGTGGAGCTGTGTAATTTAGGGGACCTTGGCCCTTTGGAAGAGTGAGGTGCCACCAAGCCATGGGCTCTTGCAGTCATGGGAGCATGCCTGGGAAATGAGGCTCCTCTGCACTGGACATTAACTCATAAATCATGCTAATATTCTTACAGATAAATCTTCCACTGTGTAAACCTTTTGATACTTGTCTGTTATTAATGACCAAAAGGACTTAATTCCATTATCTAGCAAGTCTTCCAGGTTTCTGTGGAGTGATTAGCAGTCTAGTGAGGTACAGCCTTACATCCACTCACCTACACTTGTATTCCTGTAGGCACCAGAGGATGACAGGAGAAGTTTCCTCTCTAAAAGCCCTACCTTTGCTACCTAATAAATTTGTAGGTATTACAATGCAAAGTGAGTGAAAGTGGAGCTCATGCAGGACCTGATTAAAATTCCTCAAATGATAAGTTTACATAAGCTGGACCAAAAAGGCAGAAGGCATTTTATTTGTATGTATTAGATTTTTTTGCTTTAAGCTGCCACTCATTCCTAGTTCACAGACCTTCAACAAGGGGAAGATGGTGTTGAGCAAACAGGGCCTGTTCTGGCAGGATGTGGGCAGGAGCAGGTTTCCAGCAGCAGCCTGCAGTCAATGGTGCCTAATTTGGTAGTTTCAGCTGGCCAAGTGAAAGCTGTTGCCATTTAAATCTTGAATGAAATTTCACTTTATTTTAAAATAGCAGTCCCTGCAGGAGTGTATCATTACCCTGGTATTCCCTGGCTCATGTCAGGAGCTGTAGGTGGAGTGAAAAGGCACCTGAATACCTGGACAGAGGCTGCTGTGCCTTGCACATCTGTGTGGTGACCTTCATCTTTGAGGCTCCCAACCCAGTCGTGTATGTATGGTCATGCAGCTTCATTCTTCTATAAAAATAAACCTTCTAAATATTGCTGCCCAGTACGTGTGGTGAACAAGACTGAACATACTGGTTGTACTGTTTTCATCTATACAGCTTAGTTCAACTTGGTGTGGACTTCTAGGCTTATTTATAGTTTTGTTACTTGCTGCATCCTGTGTTTTTGTTGCAATGAAAAAGCTGTTCTCTTATCACTAAATTGTTACATGCATGGAGTACATGGTATGAGGTTCAGTGCATCTAGTTTAGGGCTGTCAGCCAAGTGAAAATGAAGAATGTGTACTGGTTTTCCACATATGAAAGCTTTCTGTTGCCTTTTTACTGAGACTTCTGCACTGAGGTGCTGCTCCAAAAAATGTTGACCCATTTCCTCTCCTCAAGGAGGGAGAGTGAATGAAGAAAATGCTGGTTGAAAAGGAGAGTTTCTTTAACACCAGCAAACCTTTGGTTATCTAGCACAAAGCTGTTTTGGAACCTGGAGCTCCTGAAGGTTGGCACTCTGTGCAGAACTTCTCTAAGCTGGTAGCTGCTGGGCATGGCATGGCTGGATTGCCTAACTGCTTCCCAAAATTCAGAGGTCTTGGTTTACTTTTGTTCCAGTGGGCAAAACTCTTTGATTTTTTTTCTCCTGTCTTCACACTGATTATATTACCCACACATGTGACTCACTACATAGCACTTATCAGTGGGGTTTAAAAAGATTCTCCTATTTTGAAAAAACAATTGTAGAGCTGCAAGCAGTGGTCAGCTGTCAATGTCATCCATAGATTTTCCTGTCTCCTGATACACCCCTAGTCTGTCACTGTGCTCTTCAGTCACTTTCCCAACTTCTTAATCACTTCTGCATTTCATCTAATACTTTGTCAGGCTTTGGGCATCGTCCCCCTTGCTGTGGGGGATGGAGGTATCACCGGTGGGGTGGACATCAGCTGGAGATGTGATCTGGTAGCACTGATGAGGGTGTGATCTGAACCCAGGGTTTGGTGTCTGGGTGACTGCAGGGGGACATACTTGTGGTGTTCTGTACAATTTCTGTCTTAGTGATAGTACGAACCCAACTGTAAATACAGCCCTGGCATCTCCTGATGCAGACTGGGTTTTTAAGCCAAGATGAATTTGACAATATGTTATTGTTGGGCTTGTATAATATTGAGAAATGCTTGGCATCTGGTTCCAGCTATGTCCTATCAGTAATCGTAAAACCAGGCTAGTAACAATGGGAATAAAAAATGTTTCTTTTACTAAGGGATGATTGATTTTTTTCATATATTTTTCCAGCAGACATACTCTTTGTGTTCCAGCAGTTATTTGCATAACACTGCTGCTGTAAAACAGTGAATATACTTTGTTGTCACAATAATCCTTTTGAAATCATGTCAGAACACATTGAATGTTAGCAGGTAAACCAACCATGAAACTGCTATTACTTGAGATTTTCTTGAAGGTAGCTCTTCTGCTAGTTAACATGGTTTTTGAAACCTTGATTTGAATGCTGACTACTTAGGATGGATCATTTTAAGTTGGAGTTTTGAAAGTAAAAGCCAGAGTTGAGGAAACTTGACACATGCTGTTTTCTTCCCTTTTTTTAAATTACTTTTGAAGCCTACTCAAAATATCTTGAGATGAATGTTCCTTGGTGAAAATGTGTGCAATTAAAGAGGAGTCTGTTTTCATGGACAGGTGACTGCCAAAGGAGGAGCATCTCAGTGCAAGGAGAGGCACGTGGTTCTGCTGAGCCCTGTGGGAAAGCTGGAGATATCTGGGTGTGAAATGGGCTTACACGAAATAAAACTCCCAAAAATGAGTGTGCTGCCAAGTGGGTAAGTTCATGTCCTATTGATCCTGTGTTTGTGTGTGGGAGGGGAAAGATTGGCCAGAGGATCTAAGACACCACTATGAGTCCTTGTTTTTATGAGCCCTCCTGGGGACACAGTGCCTGCCACTGAGAGGCAGAGGCAGGAAGCAGCCTCCAGTACCTTTGAGGAGCTGGCAGCTCCAATGTACATTTCTTCTCTGCTGCATTAATAATATTAGCAAAGAAATGTAAAATACAAGTATTTTGAACATGTTTTGGAAGTACATCCTGCCCCCTAATTCTGCACACATGTGAATCTGTCACTGAGGAGTAAGACCTCCTTGCACACTTTGTAAATTTTGCAGAGCTGGATCTAGATATAAATGTGTCAACAGGCAGGACTGGGATTTAATAACTTTTAATTCCTACATACTACTTTTAAGAGCCTCAGTTTGTTCTGCATATCTGTCTTCTGGAGTTCAGAACAGATGATACACATGGCAGTGGAGGTGATGTCTCAAATGTGGGACTGATTGAGGAGGTATTGGTACATCCTCCTGGTGAATCGAGGTGCTGTTCAGTCTGCTAAAGAACATCTGTCCTGTTCAGGTCTTTGGTCTGTGCTTTTTCCTCATTGGTGAGGAAATGCTGAGTGACATTTTTAGAAGGAACACTGAATTCTTTCAGAATTGCTAGATGCCACATTTCTTTGCCAAAATGCAAGTTACTAAAAATACTGATCAAGGCTAGTTTCTTCAACTGTTTTTTGGTAATAAAATTGCAGCCCTTGCCACAGTCTCTTACAGCAGAGCTTTTTCTAACAAGACTTGAATAGATTTGGCTTTCTTTTCTCCCTGTTGTCCTTTGCTCCCCTGCTTTTTGCTTCTGAAATTCACCTTTGATTTGTGGGATTTCTCCTCTTCCGTTTTCCTGTTTATATTATCCTTGTAATCTAAGTGTGTGTAAAATTAATCAGGAATTTAAAACAATGTGTATTCTAGGTGAAATATGTTTTTGCCTGTATTAAGAAAACCCTCAAGCCTCTGGATTTGACACTTTTGCCAGTTCCAGTGATATGGAAGTACTTCAGCTTCTTCACATACTGATCTCAGTACTGGATTTCTGCTGCTGAGGAACAGAAATAAAGCAATATTTAGGATAAGGCCAGAGCAGCATCTGCCTGAAGAACAGCTAAGCAGGCGAGGACTCTTCACCCTTGAAGAGTCAGAGGTCAATGAGTGGGTGGAAGATTTGGAAAAATTAGAAAGGAATAGGAAAAAAGCTGTGTTCTCAGAGGTGATGCATAGGAGAACTTGTGTGGTGTCCTTGGTAATGCTGGGTGCAAAGGGAGTTGCATGGAAATAGAAGCTGAAGATAATAATGAAGTTGTGGGTATGAAAAAATACAAGCTTGCAGTGAAATGGCAGATTATTGGAAGAAAATAATTACAGGCTCTTAATTAGTAAAGGCTGAGAAGGTGGATGGGGAAGTCCTGGGTAGCTCTCCTGGAGAAGGCAAAGGTCTGTGTCTGATTTTTATCTTTATTGTTGAGGTTTCTAATGTTTCACTTGATGACTTGTCCTCCCTTCCTGAACAAAGCTTCAGGGACAGTAGCTCTCCAGAGCAAGTGGTGGTGGGGAGACAGGGTAGAGAAATCCATCTTTCAGGCTCAGACCTTTTTCCCCTAAAATCTCAGTACTTTGCTCCTTCCTGCACAAATGAAAGCTGCTGTTACAAATGGTGGGTTGTTCCCCTCCCAGAGAGCCTTGATGCAAGGCAGAGTCTGTCCCCTTTGTGGGGATGGATGCTTCTCTCTTTGCTCATGGGGGCTGCCATGTGCTCATGTGTAGCATGGCCAGGTTGGCTGGTTGAAGAAGGGTCTCCTGATCATGTTCTTCAGGCAGACATCAGGCAATCTAGAGCCTTTTCCAAATTCTTTCGTTTTATCTGATCTTGATATTTCAGTTTCCTCAGTGGTGAGTTAATTTCCTGGTCTCCCAGAAGTGTTGAGGCTTGAGTGGCATCTTGGTAACACTTAAATCATTCAATCTGATAAGTTACATGCAAAAATTGTTATATTAATGGTGGAATAGTACTCAAGAGTGATTTGAAGCTAATGGTAAGAAGAACATTCTTGTAACTACTCTTAAGAATTTGCATCTGAAAAAGAGGTGGAAGGTGAGACTTGCTTTTTGTCTTTACTGATTATTAAGTTCTAAAAATTTTAAAGCCACCTGTAAATGTGTAGAAGTACAACATATCATCTCTTCTACTCATCACTTGCGAGTAATTGTTTGATTTGGCCTCACTTTTGACAGAATAAAATAAAAACAAAACTGCCCTGTGTTTCTCCTAACTGGCTAGTAAACACTATGGCAAGAACATTGGGTAGAAAAAAACCAAAGCAACAGAAGAAACGTAAAAATTGATTTTAATGAACCCCTGTCAGAGAGAACCATAATGAGCACCAGCCTAGTAATAAATATTGGTATTCTGCTCCACGGGGCTTGGGACTTTTCATGTAGAATTGCATGTAACAATCAATATAGATTTTAGGGGGTTTTAACAACAAAAATAAGTAAACCTTTGAAATATATGAATACTTAAGACTTGAAGTCAGTCAGACAAACCTGCTAGTTGTAGAAGACTCTTATCAGAGTGCCTGGTTAATGACATGGTGGTTTGTGGAGATGTTGCTCTATTTTACAGCTTGTAAAATGCTGTGCAATTAATCACCTGAGATTACAACGTGTTCTGTGATGGCTCTCTTTAAAACTTAAGAACACAGACTATAATGTAGTCTAAAAGGAGAAGAAACAAAGTAAAATTCTTGAAAGAAATTGATCTATTAATGAGATGAAACTAATTGTAATAACCTAAGGTTATTCTGCTCCTTGTGAAGCTGCAGAGTTTTAAAGTCAAGGCACATCACAGGGTAATGGTTTCTGTTTCAGGAGAAGGAATTTTTATTCAAGCTTGTTAAATGTTTCTGTGTATGTATGCATAAAATGTCATACTTAGACATAAAGACTTTACAGCTAAACATGATTGCAAAAGTTTTAATTTACTGAATACGAACTCAGATTGTTTCTAAGCGTTCTGCAATCTGAGAGCAGTAACCTGAAATCACCTACTTGTATTTTAGTGTCGAAGCTGTGCACCAACTTACTGGTTTATCATTCATGTTGGCATTGTTAATTAACAAAGTGCTGAAGATAGAGTCAGAATGGATGATTTCAGAATCAGAATAATAGCTCTGGAATAATCAAGTTCTGTGTGTCTGATACCCATGTGCTGTGTGAGGGTATGACCCTACGTACAGTGTCAGGAGGTGAACACGCCAGGGGCTCGGGGTGTCTGCAGGGCTGTGTGTTCCTTAGGGGAAACAAGTTGGAGTGTATTGCTTCAGGGTTTAAAGTGGGGCAAAAAGTATACCAAAGATGAAGCTTAATCTTATACATTTGTATAAGAATTTGATTCACAGTTCAGTTTCAGAAAAAGAACTAAAACTATATATATCCTGTATGTATGTATACTTTATACATACATATTTACTGCTATATCACCTGTTGTAGTTTTTCTTTCAGTGTATAGAAATTTAGGTGTTAGTTTTGATCATGGAGATTCCCTTTCCTTCAATATTGCAAGTGTTTAACTCCTTTTTGCTCATGTTCAAAAGAAAAGCTCACTTTTTAACTGTAACTCTATTTTCAAGTGTCCTTAGCAACTCTGAAGTTTCAGAATTAGTTTTCTTCCTTATTCTGCTGTCCCCTGCAGTGTTCCCCTCCTGGGATGACTGTTTGGAGAAGCCTCATCTTACTCCTGAGCTGGAGGGGTAAATTACCTGCTTGACAAGGAGGGAGTTGCATTCCTGAATTCTTTTGACTGTAACAAACCATGTTTGTATTTTTCCGTGCTAAATATATACAGCAGAAGATAGTTTGGGAACGTGGGATATTGACTTGCCAGTCGGGATGGCAGCAAGGAACAATTTTTCCCTCAGTTGAAAAATCCAAATTCAGGAATTTCAGTGTTCCCTTGGGAGAACTGGTGTCAGGATTTCCAGCTCCCTGCCTGGTCAGCATGCAGAAGGGTTTTCCAGCCTACACATGTGCTAATGCTGGGAATTAGCAGTAGCAGCTGGAGGATTTTAGTAAAAGAAAGTAAGGTAACATGCCTTGAGGTAAACTGAAACAGCCTCCAGAGTGTGGTTGGAAAATCCTGTCCTTGCTGAGCATGGGGTGATGAACACTGTGACATAAGTGTGCTGTGAGGGTATGTGAAGTGAAAGTTAAATGTGCCATCTGATCAGTGGGCACAGATCCCAGGTCGTGCTGTATTGTCACCCACTGTGGGACTTCAGGATGCCACTAAGAAGTTGAGTTTTTCCACTTAGAAGCTTAGCTGAGCTGGTGGTGACCTGTCACTGCTATCATTTGACAGGCCCAGTGCTGGGGGGAGATGTGGCTGGCTTGGGGACAGCCACCCCCTCAGTGCTGGGCTTCTGCTTCTCCAGCCATGGATATGGAGCTGCTGGGTTTGAGCTTGACAAGGGAACCTGAGCTGCCAGGAGCAGGAGATAATGTGAAGGTGATCTGCTCCTCCTCCATGGACTTGGGGAACTGTGTGTCTTTCAGTTTGGATGTGAACTGGAATTCAAGAGCCTGCACAGAAGTTGGTGTTTCATGCATGTCTGAGAAATGAGGTTGGGCAGGTTGTCTTGCTTCACCATTGCTTGAATGGTCCAAATATGTGTTTTCCTGGTGGTGCAGCAATATCCCAAACTTCCCCTTATGCTATTTTCAGAAGAGGGATTCTTTAGGAGGCAGTGTGATCCCATCTGCTCTCTGTATTTCTTAGAGGTTATTTGCAGTTTTCTTTAGTGTTTTGTTTCTCCACATCTGACAGATGAGAAAAGGAGGAGCAAGGAGTCAGTTTGACCATTCTTGTATTATTCACCTGCCTAAATCTTTTAAGGGTGAATCTGCAGTTTGAGAAGTTTGCCAGGGTTTCAGTTAATCTCTCTGCCAGGTTAATGTTATCAGAAACTCTCCAGGATCTGTTTCAGCAGGTTCCAGCCATTGCAGATGTGAAGAACATCTCAAGTGTGTGCAAACACAGCGGGTGCAGTGGTGAACAGGAGTCTAAGAGCCTAGAACAGTAACTTGGAGAGGTGGGGAACAACCCTGTTCATCTCTGAGGTATTTAATCATAGCCAGTGATGATGGTTTAAATGTCAACTTTGCTAACTGTTTCATTCCTCATAGTGTAAAATTCACTGTGAGTGATATCTCACTTTGATGCCACAAGTGGGAGGCATTTGGGAGAGTGCCACTCCTCCTATTTTTCCAATAAGCATCAGCCAAGGCTAAGAAACTTAGTGGAGCTCAGGGGCATGCTAAAATCTGGCTGAAGGAGGTAGGTATGCAACTAGTGTGCTGCTTTGAGTGGATTTCTGGTGTACCCTGAACATCTGATGTGGCTTGTGTGAATAGAAGGTTATTGGCAATGTAGCTTGGAAGAGGTGCCACTCTTCACCATTCAATTCTTCAAGTTATTGTGTAACAGCAGACGTTTTATCATTAAAATGGTTAAGGATAAAACCTGAATGAGACAAAGTTGCACCTTTGTAGAAAAGAAGGTAATGGCTTTGGGATAACTTCTTAATGTAGAGCTGGGGGGAAAGGAAGAGAAGTCCTAGAGACCTGTTGGAAACTAAAGCTACTGGTATCATAGGCTTTATAGACTCCAGGTGGTTTCTTGAGGAAAGATGTTTTATCTGGTGGAGCTGAGCCCCACTGGGTTCTGTTCCTTCTGCACAGCCTGGCTGTTCTGCTGTGGAAGATGGGCAGCTGTATTTACAGCCATTATCCTTGTGTAAGTACAGTTGTATTGCCTGTTATTTCAAAGCCAGGACCACTGTCCATACAGAGTCATCCTATGGTCCACATCCAGTTTATAGACATACAGAGTAATACCATTTTTAAAAAAAAATCCAACATCTCTGCAGCTTTTGGAAAAGTATTGTTGTTTCTTGGTTGGTTTTCCTAATGGGTACTGCAGCACTGTTTGTCCTCTAGAAGGTCACAGTCCTCCCAGAGGGAAGATGTCAAAACACTGACTGTGGACAAGTCCAGATGCATCCATTGCTTTCCTGCCAGCCAAAACAGAGCACTTACTCTTGTAAAGCCTGTAATCACCCAGGCTGACGGCACTTATCAATGATCAAAGTATGTTTTGCATGGCACTTTCCTTTTTTATAGTTTAATGTATTTAATTACTGTTTACAGTGACTGGAAAATGGTTCATTAGATGGCTCTTTTGTAGGCGTTAATATAAACAGATTAGGGTTGAGATCCAGGCTGCATTTGATGCCAGTCTGAGTGTGTTAAGTCCTTCAGTAGCAGCTCAGTGAAGGGCTTGGGCTGCTCCACATGTTCTCTGGTTCTGTAGGACCTTGTTCTCAAAAGCTTTGAAGCACTGCTCTGGCTTGGGGGGTGCCTGGTCCTTCTGGGGTAGTCATTGCTCCACATGTAGGGCAAAAATCCGTGCAGGATATTGGATGTTTAGTTCCCCTGCAAATTGGGGGAACACTGAGGCAGTACAGGTGGGCTCTGGGCTACTTCTTGTGTTTTAACCCTTCCCAATCCTGCCAACCTTAATTTAGTTGTTGGTGGGTGAAGTGGAAGCATGTTTGGGGGGAAGAACAGTCACCTAAAGGAGGAGGTCACAGTCCTACACATTTTTCTCTAAGCTTTTTATTTCTAAGTATCTGAACTTTTCACACTAAGCTTTCACAAATCTTGTTGAGTTTTCTGCTACTTGTCTTAAAAATAAAACATGCAGATGCCTTAACATGAAGATGATGCCTATTACTTCAAAATTCCAAGAAGGTGGTATATTTAAAAAAAAAGAAAAGAAATATTACCTCCTCTGGTAGTAGTGTCTACAAATATCCAGGCATCAATCTTTATTTCAGCAGATTCAATGGATGTGGCAGGAAGAGTTATTATATAGCATAGTCCTCCTTTTATTAAAAATAAACTGGGCTAGGTTTTTTCATAGTTTCTTGTGGCAGTGCTACAGACTTTGCGCTGCATCAAGGTAAGAAAACTTTTTCTTGGAAATAGTGTTTCAAAAACTTAAACAAAATAAGCTCTAAAAACATGTAGAAAGTTTAGACTTTGTCCAAGCCTTACACAGAGTACAGCTCAAACACAGGTTTGTATGTTTTTAGGAAGGGTTTGCAGGGTAAGTTTCACTGTCAGGTGTGGATGGTGAACTTTGTTTTGCATGGCTGGGAAAACCCACATTCCTCTTTCACTTCAACTGAAGGAAATCTCGAGGAACCCCTCTGATCAATACTATACTCTGATGTGTTATTTTTCCTGACAGCACTGCTGCATTTCCACTCCTCTGTCAGAGTCAGTGTTACAAGACTCAAATAGGAGTGGTTTTTGCAAGTCTTCAGCTGTGTTTTTGTCCATAAATCTAGCTGGAGAAGCTTTTGATGGCTCTATGGAAAAAAAATAAACATGGATTTCATTTGGGCAATTATTCATGCTAATAATCTGATGGTTTAAAAACATCCATGTTATCATTAGTAATACCATGTCAAAATGCTAGCAGACTTGTTTCAGTGTGCAGAACAGCAAACTGCTTTGCTTGACTAGTGTGTGTTTGTAAACCTTGATGGTTGGTCAAGGCTTCTAAAGCAAGAAATGTCAACCCAGTGGTAGCATTTTACAGTGGTGATATTTTAAGATGGCAAAAATAACAACAAGCTGTATTAGATAATATAACTTGTGCAGACACCCACTTGAAAATACCACAAATATGATGGGTTTATTTCTAGTGCAGGAAATGTAGAGCTGTACTAGTGATGAAAAATAATTTTGCCAAGAAGTGTGAGAATTTGTCTGGGCAGCAGCATCTCTACAATAAATTTCTCAGGAAAGAAATCTCTTCCTGACACCCTGCCCTATTCTGTGCCACAGATACTGGTGTATCTTTAACTCTTCTGTAATTCTGGCCATGAGTGGAACCTTCCCACTTCTGCTGCCAGAGGTAGATTAATGCAGTAGAGCATTTTTCCATTGCAAATCCCTGCTATAAAGATGGGAAAATGGGCTGCATGGTGACATGGATTATTTTTATTATGGATCAGAATTAGTGGGTGTTCTGAAATACTGCAACTCTTCCTCTTGGTTTTCTTCTTAGACTTCTCCAGTGCTCTAAAAAGATCTAGATGTTTAGACAGATAATGTCAAGAATAATTTAATAGCAGATTTAATTTAAGAGCTGGTCGGACAGTGGGGTATAAGTAGGGACACCCACCTGGATGGTATGAACCCTTCTTGCAGCTCTAAGTGAGAGAATTGAATTACAAAAAGAGTCTGAGATATCCACCTGAGGAGCCTTGACTGCAGCTGCTGTGATCAGAACCCCGTGAAGTGTTTGAGGAGTGCCAGGGTATTTTGGGTTTACCTGGGAGGCTTTGCCCAGCTCTAGCTCATTGATTGCTGCTTGGGTTCATGCATCTGCAGGGAAACTCAAAGATCACACACTACCAGTGCTTGTGCTTCAAATGCCCACCTTAATTCCCTCTTTAAAGAGAATGTAAGGCTTGGTGGGACAGAGCACAGTGAATCTCCCTGGAGGGCAGGGCTGGGAGACAGATAACCCCCGGGCCACCTGAGCTGTGCCTCACCTTGGCAGTCACTGGCTGCCACTGATCTCTGAAGCACCATGCCAGAAAAGAAAGAGTTAAATTCTAAAACCTTATCCTGTAACTGTAAATGCCATTTTTCTTTCTTCACAAATGTAACCTTTTAACATTTATTTTTAGCTTTTACATTAATATATGTAAAAATATTAAAAGCTCTTGTATATTACATTAAAAACTTATGTCAGCTGCCCTGCTTTTTCCTATTTATTAAAACTTTTCAAGCAGTGAAAACATTTTACTTGTTAATGAGGGGAAAAAGGAAAATTAATGACATAGAGCTTGGATCTTCCAAGATGTCTCCTTTTAACCATGCAAAACCAGCTCTTTTTCCCACACTATGTAGTTTAATTTCTGTGTTAGGGTTCAGTAAGCAAATGCAAATAGATTTAATGATTTGCATCAGTAGATCACTTCTCAGTTTAATATCCTCTGATATTTTGGTCAAGGACTTTTTCTTCGGAAGGCTAGTGCTGTTTTGTAGAGTAAAAATATTAATAGTGGTGGCATTGTTATGTTCAAGTAAAGCAAGGGAAATGTATGACTTATTCAAAAGCAGCTTCTCATATTATCTTCTCACTCGGATCATGCAGTGGAAAAAGTTATCCAGAAAAAGACACTTAAGAAATAATTGTGAATTGCTGATCATATTAAACATTTAGTGCTGGTTTCCATAGCACATCTCATCTCACTTTGCATCAGAATTTTACACCTCTGATCAGTGGTGCAAAGTACCTGGTCCCAGGATGGAGTGGTGGCAGCTTTGCTGTAGCTGGTGCTTCATCAACCAGGAAGGCTGAAGATTGCAGCAGGGCACTGCTCTATATCCCAGACCTTGGGCTTCTTCTGGAGGCCTCAAGCTTCTGGTTTCCCCTCTTGCTGTCAGTATCTATGGGTGCAGAACCATGCCTAGAAACATGGGGACTTGCCCTCTGTGTTTTCTGGTGGTTACATCTAATTCATGTAGACTCAAATCCAGGTTCCACTGAAATCTGGGGACTGTCACTTCAGTGGGAGGGACTGGGTGGTCCCACATAGTTCTTAGCAACATTTCTGAAAGTATTAGTCTTAATTGTGTGACAAGTGGTTAGCAAAAAGCATCAACTAATAGGCAGCAACTGAGCTCCTCCCTGTTGGTGATGTTATGTGCCAGAAGCCACTGAGAGTGATGGGGTCAGGAGTTTCCTGTGAACCATGGAGGCCACCTTGAGACAACTGGAATCAGTCTCTAAATCATAGACCCCTGTTCTCATGGGTGGCTTCAGCCTCCTTGGTATCTCCTGAACAGGCAATATGGTGAAATTCAAGATCCTTTCTGCAGGATATCAAGGACACTTTTGATGAATAGCCCTGGATGGGTGAGCCAAGGATGGTGCACAGTGAGATCTGGTGCTCACTAATGAGGAAGAGCATTGGTCCTTGGCCAGACTGTTGGACACTGCTCCTGGATCCTGCAAGAGTTAGGAAGGAGAGAAGTGTTGTGCAGACTCTGGGTTTTAGGAAAGCTGATTTTTGGGAAAGACAGCTGGGAAATGTAGCTGTTGAGCAAAGCTGTCAGACCCTCCAGGGTGACATCTTTGTTCTCAAGAATGGTCCATCCTTGTACTTGGGGACACAGCTTGTCAGGAGACCATTTGGTGGGGTGGGGAGTCCATGGAGGAGCTCCACTGCTGAAAGGCAGTTCCTGAAGGCAGGAAGGAAGAAGGTACAAAGAAGACACTTGGAAACACTGGTCAGGCTTGCAGGGTTGATGTCAAGAAAGTGAAACCTCATCTGGAGAGGCAAATTGAAAGGAACACACAAGGCAGCTAGAGTTTTGGCTGCTGTGTTCGAAGGTTGGACACAGAAACACGCAGCACCTGCATGTGCTTGTCCAGCCCAACTGAGGACAGTTCATCCCTCACCACAAGGTGCCACGTATCAATGGACCCAAGTAAAGGAAGAGGGTCTTGCCACCCCTGTCAGCCCAGCCTGGGCTCTGTTCTAAGAACAGACACTGCATTACTGTTTGGGTTGTTTTTTGCTCCATCATTATGATGTTGCTTCATTCTGGTTGTTTTAATGATATGATAGTTTTGGAATATTTCTGGTTTAAATCTGTTCCAAATTCACAGCTTGTCTGAGATAAGCATGGGATAGAGGATATTAAGTCTTGGTCTGCATTGGTTGCTATCTCAGTTCCTTGAACTGTGCTGGATTTAGTGGAGTCACAGAAGTCAAAGGTAACTTCTTAGGATCTTGCAGGCCTTCTCACAGGTTGGGTGAGAAGGAAATGTCCATCTAGTAGTGCTGCACAGAACTGCAACCTCAGATTATTGAAAAAATATAGAAAATTTTTAAGTTCTTTGTCAAAGGAATTATTATTACCTTTTCACCTGGAAGACGTGAACTGTTCCATCTCTTCACTGTTAGGATGGTTTCATTGGTGTTATCAGACCCTGGTTCAGTAGAAATAATTTCCTATTGGCTTTTGAAGAATTTAAGGTTTTGGTACATATAATCCTTCAAGTGATAAGTACTCACAATTATCTCTTTGCTTATTAAAAGGAGTACTTGCTGGTGATAAAAGCTTTTTTGATTGCTTCTAAACTTCTGAGTAAATGTATTATACCACAGACAGCAAATGTGACATCCTGGTGACCAGCTAATCAGATTAGTTTTGAACAGCTATCAATTTCTTTAATTTTGACATTTGAGAGGTGTGTTCTTGTAGTCTGCTGAAATGTAAATTGTCATTCATACTAATAGATTTTTAATTGTATTTTATTTTCCTGAGAAACTTGATAATGTAGATTTATATGTGATGTAAGGATTGTCTAGTGTGCAACAGGAATGTGGCAGAGGACCTTTCTTGTGCTGGTTCAGAGCAAGAATTAATGAGGTGAAGTTAAAATAACTTTGTACTGCAGCAGTTCTTGTCATTTGTTTCACTTCTGCTTCTTTATTGGTGTGTGTACCCTTGGTTTTGTCATTCCACAGTGAGGTTTTGCTTCTTTACAGATGATGATGATGATTAACATGGTCTCTGTGTGCATTCTGCTCAGGCAGTGTTTCCTCAGTGTTACTCAGGCTTGGAAGGTGGATGTGATGTTCTACAGGCACTATGAGGCAAGTGCATGTAGAGCCAGCACTGGTGTAAAATATGCACACACATGGATATCCTGTCCTGGAGATGCTGGCAAGATACTGCCAAGCTTGGTGCCAGCTTGGCTTGTGACAAGGGTTTGCATCTTGCACTTACTGTAAAAGTTTTAGCTGCAGAAATGGTGACTGCTTTCTACTTGTGGTGGAACCTGTTCCAGTGTCTCACCACCCTCACTATAAAGCATTTCCTCCTGATGTCTCACCTAAATCTCCCCTCTTCCAGTTTTAATTCATTACCTCTTGTCTTCTCATCACAAGCCCTCATCAAAAGTCCCTCCCCAGCTTTCCTGTAGCCCCTTCAGGCACTGGAAGGTGCTCTAAGGTCTCCCTGGAACCTTCTCTTTCCCAGGCTGAACATTCTCAACTCCCTGTCTCCACAGCAGAGCTGCTCCAGCCCTCTGATCATCTTTGTGGCTTCCTCTGGACTTACTCCAACAGCTCCATATCCTTCCTCTGTTGGGGGCTCCAGAACTGGACACAAGTATTCCAGGTGGGGTCTCAGAAGAGCAGAGTAGAGGGGGAAAATCCCCTCCCTCGACCTTCTGGTCACTTCTTTTGATGCAGCCCAGGATGTGTTTGGCTTTCTGGGCTGCAAGTGCACATTGCTGGCCTATGTGGAGCATTTCTTATTTGTACATTTATTAATGTACAAAGTGTTATGGCAACACACCAAGTTTTCAATGGCTGCTGCATTAGACCTAGAGCTCCTGTGGTATGTGGTGCTACAGGAGACTAATACATAAACTACAACCGTGCTGAGCAAATTCCAACACTTAGGAAGCCTCATGTGATGGATAACTGCACTTAGCAGCCTGGTGTGTAGGTGCCTGGATATAAGGGAGAGGGAAGATGGAGAATATTTCCAACCTTATTTTTTAAACTCTTCAGGTTCAATGATTTGACTTGGGAGAAGTTGTTGAAAGTTTAAACACTGTATGAAACTTGGTCATAAATATAAATCAGCTTATATTAAGGCAATTTGAAATGTAATACCTCAATAATTTGGAAATAGTCATTCTTCACAGCTCATGAATGTTCTTCACCTCTGAAAATAGTTCGTTCTAATTTTAAATGCTGACATGAACACCTGAAGAATACAGAAAATGTCTTCTGTTTATAACTCTGAAATGCAGAAGTCCAGACTGACCTGATCTCCAGGCCACACCCTTTCCCTCTCCCCAGCACAGGGCACCTTAGACCATCTTGACTCTCTCCACCTTGACTTGAATTTGTTGAAACAGTCTGATTTTCTTTGATTTCTAATGATGATGCTGACAGGGACAACTAACCCAGGTGGTTGTGGTCTTTCATGGCAGTTTTGTTTCTTTGGAAGGCTTTGTGCACTTGAACACTTTAGGAGGCTTTTCTGCTGCTCTGCTCATGGACTTGTCTGTTAATCCAGATCCCTCTTGTACGTGGCTCCAGTGCTGGCTGCAATTTCTGTTGGTCATGGTTGGGATCACCCATCAACTCCTCTAGGTCAGAAGTTTTCTGTGTGCTGGGTAATATTGCCTGTGACTCTGAGGTTGTCCAGATGCTCTTCATTTATGCAGATATCCTCTGGGTTTTAAGATTTATGCTTCAGTGTGAAACAGAGGATATCCTCAGGGTTGTGATAGCGTGGCTCGCTTCCTGTCTGTTCTGGGAAATACATTTTTAAATTCTTTTTCATAGAACTTATAGCAATAACAAAAGCAGGCAACAAAAGGATACAGGAACAAAAAAAAACATTTGTGATGTATATATGATTTCCAGTGCATGCAGGTAATTTGAAAATGAACAGAGAATCTTTTGTCTGAAGTAATAATAAATTACAGTTAAAAAGATGCCAGATTGCCAAAAAGCAACCCCCAGGTATAGTGAAGCTGAAGGAAAACAAAAAGTAGCTCAAATATAAACTCTTGATAACACTTTTGACTTGCTGATAGTGCTGTGCTCACATCTTGGATGAGTCTGACTCGGCTTCCCTATGATGTGAATCTGGAATCTTGAATTGTTTTATAGGCTACAAAATTGCAGGTACAGTAAAATCTCTGCCTTTGAAAGCACTGCTGCCTAAACTGTCACTTTTAGTGTTTCTTTTTTTTCAGTCCAGTATGCTCAGACTAAAAACTTGGTTTTGTTTCCTTGTTGGATTTTTTCTAACTTACCCAGGAGTGGCAGCGAAGGGCTGCTTCAGGCTGGGTTAGCATTTGGATCACTGAAGGTATTTTAAAATTATATCACATTGCTTATTGATATTCATTCCAAAAGCTTGCTGCATCTTAATTCTTAGTTTTATTGAAGTCTCTGAAAGAACTATCAGAATGAGCACACATTTCCTAATTTATTGAATAGTAGTGTTGTTGAAATAATAAAATAAATACTCCCAGTTGTGACACTTCTGTGTATTACATTTTTGCTTTGTGTCAATTCACATTGTAACTTTGTCTTCATTCAATCCTTTTCTTTCAGGTCTATCACTTTCTTATCAAAAATCCATAGTAATTGGGATAATTTATGACCAAGCCAACTCTAACTCACCCAGTTTAACTACAGGCTCTGTCAGGGTGGCACTTGGAGGATTGAAAGGTCTGCTTTGTTTTGGTCTCCAGAAGGGACATCTGTGTACATTAATTGGGAAACACCTTTTTTATCCATCTAGCACATACAAATTGGGAGTCCTGTTAAATTCTGATTTTCCATCTCAAACTTTTCAGCTGGGAAGGAACTGAATTTTTACAGTAGTTGTATTTTTCTAAATATTGTTCCATCCTTTAAAAGAAACTTTCCTGCCAGCTTGTGACTGCTTTATGTACTTAATAGATCCTGAGGAAAAGCACATTCCCAACACCCTTGCTAAACAATGTGGTGGCAGCATCACTCCATGTGTGGATGGGCAGTGTTATGTGGTGCAGTGACTTATGTCCACTAGAAATCCCAGAATTAGGTTTCAGCCTACAGAGGGGGTCATCACTTGAACAAAACTGAGTAATTGTTATTGTACAAAGGGGACCCGCATTGGTCAGTCGGGATTGCAAAGTGAGTGTTGCAGTGGGTCCTTCACCTGGATTTTGCTGATGAGCTTGTTGCTTGTGCAATGAAGAGCTGGAGACTGGGGCTTGGGGCTCTTGCAGAGTCCTTTTTAAATCAAACTCTTATCCCTGGTTGATCAATGTTATGCTTTTTATATTTATTCATCTCTGTAAGCAGATGCTGGAAAGCAGACTGTGCTTTCCTTGGCAATGCTGTTTGCCCCCCCCCCACCCCCCCCCCCCCCTTTTCCTCACCCCAGCACTGGGAAGCTGGTACTGCAGAGGGCCAGGAGCTCAGCACCAGTGTTGGAGATGCCCATTGAGGGCTTGGGGCAGTGTTCACCCTGTCCTGTTGGGTTTGTGGGCTGTTCTGTGATAGTGCTACAGGATTTTCCTGTTGCTGTTGAGGTTTTGTGATGGGCACTGGTGCCTGGGGTTCATTCCCTTGGTGGCAGCTCCCTTTTTTGTCTTGTCTGTGGTCTCCTTCACTCCTGGGTCTGGGATAAAGATGGAGCTAGGCTTCTTGTTGTGCTTCCAGTGTAAATAGCTCCATAAAAATCCTGTGTCTCATCATTCATACTTGAGGGAATACATTTGCTGTTGTATCTGTGCCTTGCTTATGCACTGCTGGGGTTTTCCCTTCAGTGCTGACAAAGTCTTGAGCCATCCATTTATTAAAGCACTCTCTCAATTCCTGTACCTGAACCATTTCTTTCCTTTACTCTGAGGTAACATCCGAGGTCCAGTGTGGGGTTCCAGGGTCCTGGTTTTCCTTGGGACTGGTGGTTGTATTTGAAGGAAAGAGACCTGGCTGGATCTACCAGTTCTCATAGTGTGTGAACTCATGATGTTGCACATTAGCAGGGCCCAGAGCCTGATTCCTCATCCTTAACAGTGGAGAAAGATCATTTTCATTTCCCTTTAGTAACTCTGCACAGCTCAATTTCCTACCACTTTTTCCCCTCTTCTAAAATGCAGGTACAACAAAATATGATCCATGCTTTATGACTTCAGCAGGAATTAGCTGGAAGAATTCACAGTGGATGATGTGCTAGGCTAGTAGGTGAAAGAAATATTTGCAGCTACTTGTATGGTCATGCTATCTCATCATATTTAGAACTTTTTCTACAAGATTGTATGGACCTGCTGTGCATGTTTTCAGTGTACATTAAATAATGAACAAAACTGAAAATGTTTCATATGAAAATACTGCATTTTACATATTTGATGCTAATTTTTCTTAATCAGTGGAGAAGTCATAACTTTGGGCTTTCTGCCTCCATCTGTGGCAAATGATGAGCAAGAATACAAAACCTTCTGTTTTCAAAATTTATGGGAAGACCCAATATTTCAGTACGTTTTTCAGAAATAATTATTTTCTCATGTAAATTCTGAATATTCAACCTTGTCAAAGTTGTAAAAGTTTTCTTGTCTTTGTGCAGGGAAAACCCCAGTTCCTTCCCCAGATACAACAGTATTTCTAAGAGCAAGCAAATTCTTTTCTGATGTTGTAGGAATAAAATTTGTTCCAGAAAATAAGTATTCTTATTTTTGTTGTTTTTATTCCTCAAGCTATGCTTATTGGTGTAATGTTCAGCTGGAGGAGGGATCAGGAAGGTTGTTCAGAAAGTGGAGTACAGTCAGTTTATTAGATGGTATTACTGGAATTGTTCTGCTGGGGAGCTGGACATCTCCCTGAGTCTCAGGTTATGGAACAGTTAAGTTACAACCCAGTTGACATGAAAAATACTGAGCTCTAAGGAGAGGTTGAAATCCATTCCAATGTCTCTAGCTTGTTCCAGAAAACCTCATTTAGGGCAAAATCCTCCCGGCCTCTTTGATTTGCAGGGGTTGAAGCAGCGCAAACGCCGTTCTGTTTGCAAGATACAATATTTAGCTATAATGCAGATGCCTTCTCCCATAATGGATGTGACTGGACTCCACATGAATGTGAATGAATGCGTAGAGAAAAATTAAGCTGCAGTTTGCTTATGTTATTGCACGTTTTCCAACAGAATTGCTGCCAGTTGTGTGATGTCTTAAGTGTTTGACATGAGATATGGTGCTGCCGGAGCATGTGTTTTGATCTTCATGTGCCAATAAAAAGTTTCATATCTTTGTCATCCTGAAATATCTTCAAGGATGGAAAGCTCTCTGTAGCTTGATAGCTTCTGGGTTTAGGCATGTTAATGTATGAAACTGAGGAAAAAGAGTTGATGCCAGTGTTGTAGAAGGCAAATATAGACAGTTATGTTAATGAATATCCTTGCTGAAGATTTAATTTTTTTTAATGTTGTTCTTCTGTAACTAAACACATCCCAGCATATTTTATTGGAGCTGCTTTTGCTTAGGAGTCATCTCAGCTCCTTCATGCAGTTACCTCTAACTGCATTTGGACTGCAGGGCATGGAGGTGTGAGCAGGATTGTGGCTCTGGCTGCTGTAGAGGCACATGGGATTGGGCAGTGCTGAGGAGCAGAGCGTGGCACAGAAGTGGCACATGAGCCTGAGAAATGAAGCAGCTTTATCACACCTCCTTGGGCAGAACAATCCTGACCCAGCCAATGTTGCTTTGGTACCTGCTACAGAACCTGTTCTGTTCTGCGTGGACTTCCTATCTTAACTGGAGCAGTGTGACCATCCCCACATACCCTTGGCCTCGTTGGTGTGTCCATAGCAATAAGCTAGAGATGGCTGTGGTCAGCCTTCCTCAATTGTCTGTCTTCTTTGAGATGGAGGAGGAGACCATCAGCAGACTGTAGGGAAGCTAAAACAAGGCATTGGTTTCCAGGGAGAGAGAAGTGGTGGGATATTGAAGTGAAGGAGGAGCTGACAGTAGTGATCTGTCACAGGGAGCTGGAAACAGCCCTGGCTTGGGCAGCTGCTCTGTGATGGAACCAGGGAGGATGGATGGCAGGTGATGGTAATCCTGGGAGAAGAGGGGATCTGCAGAGCTGTGGTGTCCTCTGCAGGGGGGGTGGCATGTTATTTGGTGCCTGCAGTTGTGGCAGATATATTTGGCATGAGATTTTGCTTGTTCAGATTTAATCTTTTGGTGTTCTAGGGTGGTAGTAAACTAGCAGTTAATGTCATGTTACACCTTGTTCCCTTTCCCAAGAAGCGAGTTGGATGTTAAACACCTCAAAGAAATAGGGGTCCTTTGTTCACCTTGGACAACTTGTCAGTGTTGTGCTTTCAAAAATAGGGACATCCTCATGGCGTTGGCGACTTCCTCAAAATGCCTGGGCTGGAAGAGGAGGTGGCTTTTAGGCTATGGAGATGTACATGGCTGTCCTGGGGAGGAAGTGGCTGGAGCTACCAGGCTGTTGGGATGGTGGCTAAAATGTCTCCCCACAGATGCCTGTGGGTTATGGGTGGCTTTATGCCATCCACCTTCCACATTGTCTTGGAAGCATCAAACAGTGCAGCGGGACTCCTGGTCCCTCCGTGTACAGTAGGCATTAGCTATTTTGTGAGGATATCTGAACTTTGAAAATCTTTCTCCATATGTACAGCTTTGTACTTGAGAAGAGGGTTGAATATTGACCTAATTTGTCTTTTAAAAGGACACAGAGTTTTACTAGAATACTTATGCTATTGAGCTAGACAAATGCAGGTACTATTCCTTGGGTAGTCGGTGCAGAAGGTTGATGTGCTCTAAGATTTACTGTGCATCACCTTAGCCATCATTCCCATAAGTATTAATTTTAACTCCACTAATAAGAAACTGAACAAAAGTGGAATTATGAGTTCAGTAGTATTCTATGAAAGGTCAGTTGTTAAAAAGGCAGAGTCTGACATTCTGTGAAAAAGGTGCCTTCATTAATCATCCTGATAGGATAGCATAGGATATTCTTGACCAGCACCCATGAACCACCTCGGGAAGGGGTGCTTAATTCTTTGTATAAAAACAAGGATTAGGGGAATGAATGTGGAATGACCATTTTTTAGTACTGTAATTTTACTATTTCTCAATTCAAAGCATAGAAAAAGTAATGGAGATTTTTTTATAAGACACAGTCATTATTTTAACTTTGTTAATTTTCTAGAAGTGTGTATTGTTATGGGAATAATATTTAAAAACACAGTTTATAAGAATATAAATGCAATTATACCAAACACCAATATTAATGTGATATATAAAGTATTTATGACCTCTTAGAAGTATTCTCTTATGATATTGTTTAAATGTGCAGCTTTGTTTCACAATCATTCATCTCAGTAAATCTTGAGCGATTACTCCTGTGTGAACCCAACAGTTTTAATTGCAATGGATAATGTTTTCCTGTGTAAAATTATTATATGGAATTGTATGGTTTTTTCCTCGTCCACCATAGTAATGGCAATTTGAAAGTTAATACAAATTATATAAATTATTAAGTACAGGCCTAGTGGAACATTAATCAGTAGAACATCTTTATTGTGACTGTTCCTGACAGATTATGTTCACCATGATGCCCATTAATGTGCTGTATTGTAAGAGCCCATGTCCATTACAGAATCCCCTTTGTTACTGATGTCAGGTCTAATTCAGGGCAGCAAATCTCAGTCCAAGTTGAATATGCTTTTGATATGTCATGGAAAAATACTGGGTTTGAATTGAGGGGTCTCACCTGTTTAATTGTTTCAAAGTTACCAGTCTGTGTGGCATCCAGTGTAAAATGCAAAGTCTGCAATAGTCTTTTTCCCTTTAATGTCATAATTTTGCATAATGGCTGTTTGTGCTACATTGACTAGGTCCATGGATTGCTTAACATAAGTGATTACATTTTCCTATGATTATAAACTCCCTCTGTTAGAAGTACTGTACAAAAACTTGTAAATGATTTGTTGTTTAAGCTTTCTACTTCATTAGCTACAATATACACTTTACAAGAGTCATTGTCTAAGAGTTAGTAATATTTGTAATGAGCTGTATAATATGGGCCCTTTTGCTAAATTTAAAAACAGATGGTATCTGTTAACAACAGTTTATCATGCAAATTGAACCCTAGCAAAAATTTCTTGCAGTGCTCGTGTTGCTGTAGGCCAAATCATGGTGTCTTTTTTTGATGTAATAGCAAAAGGAAGCAGTTGTTGTTCCAGACAGTTGTGGCAGATGCAAACTAATCGTGGTCAGAACTCCCCAAGAAACAAAAATTCAAACCTTTTTCTATATTGAATGATCTAGGTTTTTCCTTCGTGGCTTTAACACACACTTTGTTACTCGGTTTCCAAATTGGTCATTTTTTGCACATCCTGGCAGATTTTATAGATACATTCTTGTGATTTTTCTCATTTAAGTAAAGAAGCAGCTGTGAATGAGAATTTCCCTTTTGTGAGGACTTGCACATATTGATCTGAACAAGTGAAAAGATCAGAAGATTGTAATATACACATTTTTCTTCTAACTCTGAAAACGAAAGGAAAATTGAATCATATTAAATCAGCAGTCTTGAAATTATACTATCAAAAGGATCCTCTCACAGTGTGTATTGCTAATCCTACGTGGTGGAAGACTTGAGAATTCAAGTGGAGTCCCCTTTGGTAATAACAGTTTTTCACTTCAAACTCTATAAAATTAGTATATTTATTTTGAGGTATTCTGAGTGCTCTAAATTGTGCTTTTAGAAGATTAGTCTTGTAATCCAGTGTGCTGGAATTAATGCCAAAAATAGGCAAAATCTGATCACTTGTCCTGAGTTTTCTGGGGTTTTTCCATGCTATTGATGAGCAGTGCCTCTCTGGAAGATCTCATGTGTTCCCTGCATGCCTTGCTGTCCTCAAATGCTTGACAGTCCCAGCCAGGACAATTTATTGAAGCCAAATCCTTCCCATATTGAGAGGAGCACGGTGGATGAGCAGCCACCTTGTCATGGGACCATGAGGAGCCTTTCATCTACTACAAAGAAGAGGAATTTTTCTAGACCAAGCCTGTAGGCTGGAGATGACCACACAGATGCTATGAAGAGGAGGATCAGGTTTTCACTCTTCTCTGCTTCAAGGTTTTGGGTGTTTTCCATATAATAAACAGTCTCTTCCAGGGATATTGCAGTATAATAGCAGTCCTTTGTTCTGAGGCACATCTAGAAAGGGCTTTCTCATTCCTCTGTGAACAAGTTATTCATCCTGCCTTTTTCAAAACAGTTATTACAGCAGCACTTTGTCAATACCAGCCTGACCTGAGTTTGGTACAGATACTAATGACCTTCTGCCTTCAGCCATTGGCTCTTATCTATTAGTACAGAAGCCAGCCAAGTCCTGGTCTATCACTAAGCTTTCTAGGTGGATAATCAGTGATAACACCAACTTATACTTGAGGTAATCTCTATTATAGCAGAATGTCATGTGAGTAACTATCCAGTTTTCCTTTACCAAGCAGCAAGTTGAGCACTTGTCATTAAATAGCACAAAAAGCTTTCCTCTGGTAAGTTCTGTACACACAGTTCTCAGTATAAGAGATATTTTGGTTGAAAGCTGTTGGTACAGATGTAAAATTAGCACCTATGAAGGGTAGCTGTTTTAATAAGCTGGGTAGGCTGCAGGGTCCTATTTTTAGCTGTGCAGCCTGATCTGTGCTATTTTAGATCTCAGCCTGTGAAAGGAACAAAGGCCATAGTCCTCGTGGTTCTTTTAAATCCATTTGTCTTACTGTTGGAACTCTGAACTGTAATGCTGCTCTCAAACATTGTGAGCCTAATGATAAGACTGATTTCCCATCATCCCTCCATAAAGCTTTTTTGCTTCCCAGTCTGTTCTCCTGCCACCATCACTAGGTTAAAAATCATCTTTCCTCTTAACACTGTTTCTAACCAGAAATAGTGTCTAGCAGATGATGGTGCTGGATTACCCCAGTCCAGTAGTTGATGGACAAAGCAGAGAGCAGGTAAGTTGCTGAGGGCCTTATTTTTTCCTGGAAAGGGTTGTCAGGCCCTGGAACAGGCTGCCTGGGGCAGTGGTTGAGTCCCCATCCCTGGAGGGATTTCAAAGCCATGTAGATGTGCTGCTGAGGGACATGGGTTAGTGGTGGCCTTGGCAGTGCTGGGTGAACGTTGGACCTGATGATCTTACAGGTCTTTTCCAACCAAAATGATTCTGTGATTCTGTGCTGTAGAAAAACTTTTCCAGAGGAAAAGCAGGAAGGTTGGCTGTGGAATGGTGGGATTTGAGCCATGAGGAAAGTGATTAAACCTTCCTACATCTGGGCTTAGTTTAGTCCCTTCAGGTATGAAAATACGTCTGTCCCTTTCACTGTGTGTGGTGGGAGAGCCCCACATCTGCACCAGCAGAGAGCATTCCTGCCTCCTGTGAAACACTCCTCTGCTGCAGCACTTGTCAAGTGGCAGTGTTTTCCTCTGCATGTGTTCTGGAGATGATTTGACCATTTTGACCATTTACTCCAGATGTAAATGGACTAACACCACTGAAACACCTCAGCACTGAGGAAAACTGCATTTTTAGTTGGAACAGACAAAAACCTCAGTAGCCTGCATTTCCCATGGTGGAGCAGGCAGTGAGTCAGGTCACCTCTTGACTTGAGTTTCCTTCTGGTGTGAGCCCTGACAAGACTGACAGCAAGGCCAGAGAGTTGATGGCTGAGGGACCTGTCTTCGTGCACAGTGGTGATGCTCTCCAGCTTGTCCACTGGGTCCCATTACTGTTAGGTCAGCTGTTACTTTGGGAAGGATGTAAAATGGGAGCCCCTTATCACTAGGGCTTTGTGTTAGATTAACCCAAGGCTAGTAATGGCTAGAGCTCGTTAGCAAAGGATGGTTATTTGATGTATAATAATTATTATAACCATTTATGGCCCCCATTTAATTTTCTAGCTTGTGGGTGTTCCTGCCAACCAGGGATCTCTGAAGAGGTGTCAGGTTCCACGTAGGTGGTGGAAACTCCTCCATTCCAACATTTAAGATGATTTGCCTAGGTCCAGTGCCTGATGCTTTGTTTTGTTTATTCAGCCTCTTGGAATGTCCTTCTTGCTCTGTCTCATCCACCTACACCTGTGATTTGTCCAGCTTTTGTGGTTTATGGTGGTTTTCAGCCCATTGTGGTTGGCTCCTGTCATCATGTCACCTTCCTCCCCTGCTGCCACTGTGGAGGATGAGAGGCTGAGGTGGAGGCTGCTGGTTTATTCTAGTCATCCATGGATCAAAAGACTTTAGACTCTCGAAGGAGGGCTGGTCCTTCTAAAATAGTGGTGGTGGAACTGAATGGTTAATTGTGGATGTGACATGTCGCAGGAACAGCTGGAGCAGTCCCTGCCTCTTGGCACTGTCATTTTGGAAGACATTTTGGATTGCTTCCTGTTTCCTTTGCCCTGTTTGCAAAACAAATATGAAGGTTAGTGCTGGGGTGGATGCTGTGTTCCTACTGTGCCCCCCAGGACTGGAGCAGCAGCTGTAGGACCAAACAAGGGGAGGGGGCCAAGCTCCCTGATGAAAAGCCAAGAAACCAGGCAGCCCTATTCAGTGAATAAAAATGGGAAATACATTGAAGTCTAGATACAGTATCTTTGTAGTAATAAAAGCAGTAGTACAGATTTACTGGTGAAGGAGTTTTAACTGTAATACTGTGGAATAGTAGGTTATTTTGTGTTCAAGAGCTACATTTATCACAAAAATGATGATATACAAATCACTTCCATATCACAAAATGTTCTTGGTCAAAATTGGCTTGAGGCAAGTGATATCTTCGAGTAAACAGTATATGAAGACCATATCTTAAAATGATAGATCACCTAATTTTGTTCTGACAGAGGTTTTTGCCGCAACAAACATCTGTCACTGAAATACCAATTCAGAGATATGGAAGCCAAATTGTGGAGGTTTTCTAGTATTTGTCACTCCTAACTTAAGAGTGCTACTGTTAGTTCTGTAGATATTTGAAGATAGAAGGCAGCTTGCAGTTTAAACACCCTCAACTATTGAGTTAAGTATTTTAAGAGCTGTAAGGATCTTTAATGCAGATGAGCAACTTGTGCAGTGCCAGGCATTGATTGTGTGCTGAACACAAGGCTGGCACGTGGCTGCTGCTGCATAAGATGGTGTTATCTTAACCATAACTGGTGGTGCACAGCAGGCTTGAAAAATGAGTGTGCTGTTCTTAGCTCTATTTTTGGGACAATCGGTGTAAAGTGGTATGTGGGTTTTGAGTGGAGCCAGGACTGCCATTTTGGTATTTTCACTGTGGGGCTGGAAGAATCGCAGCTTCATGATCACCTCATGTACAGGATCTGGTGGTGCTTGTTTTTGGAGGGATGCAGTTCTGTCAGGACTACTTCTGCAGGGGAACTGGGCCCTATCTGGAGCTCATTAGGACCTACAGAAGAGAGGAATCTGCTTTTGCAGAGGGTGTGAGTGCTAAACACTTCTGATACGCCCTTTGAAATTACATTTCTGACCCTCTTCTAGAGCTGTGTATAAAATAAGCATCAAAAATTGAAATTTTGTCTCAAGCATGTAGAGAGGTGATTACATTTTGTTTGGTTGATAGATGCTAGGGGTATAAAAGCAGTAAAAATATAAATACCTATTAAAAATATATACATCTATTTCAATTTAAGTAGTTATTTGTGTATGTAGTGAGCACCTAAGAAACTAAACAGGAGAAGAGCAAATGCCCTACTGAAATTAGGTTTTAAGGCTAGGTTCTGTTGACTTGTGGTAGGAAAATAAAATCTGGCTGCCAACTGCCAACATTCTGTGATATTTTGCAGACAGGATGAAATGGCAAATACCAGGTCATCGGAGGAGAAGTGACTAGTCATGTTAGAAATTTCTCCCAGAAATCACATATTTTAGCCTAATTACTTTCCACACCATTGCTGTCTCTCACTCTGTTAACAAGGATGTCCCTACCAGTGCCATTGCTCAGGTCCCATTGAAGTACATTCCTGCCTTTAGAGGCAGCCTCAGCACAGGGACAACTTTTCCAGTGTAAAAATGCAAATGTATTTCCCTTTATTTTTTTTCTATTTCTTTTTAAATGGTGCTGTGATCAAATCTGAAGGCTGAAAGATCTTGGAAGAGCTTTGCTCCTCAAATACACATTTTAAGTTATTCAGACTTCTCAAAAATGTTTTATTTAAATTTCTCTGGCCAAACATAATGAGGACAATGGAAGCCCAGTTTGAGCTTGGCAAACTAGATACAATAAACAAGTGAGACCCAGAAGTTTTCTTACCTGTCATCAGCCCTCATAATTACACCCTGCTTTTTGCTGCACTTATATCCACACTTTAAGAATATATACCCTTCTTTTCAGGGACTTACAAGTCTATCACATTGACAAGATAGTAGTAACCACTTCTGGATTCAAGCTGTTGTAAAAATGGCTGCTAGTTACTAAGAGCAAGTTTGGGGATGCCAGTACTTAGACTACTGGGTGTCAAATCTTGTGCAAAAATAATGAATTTTGTCTGAAATTTTCACCTCAAGCGTATTTAGGGGTCAGTTTACATAGTATAGGAATTAAGTGCCTCTGTTACCCTTCAAGAGGATGGAAATTTGAATCTTTTAGTGGCAAATGTACTAAGAAATCAGCAAACAATGTGTTGTTTTGGTTTTGTTCCCCATAGCTTTTTGCTCAGCCCCTTAAGATCACCAGTGCTGACTGCTTGAATTCAAGAGAATCTCTCTGGACTTGCTTATTTGGACCCAAAGCTGATGAGCACTTTACCAAGGTTTCCTGTGCAATATCGAGGAAAAGAAGTCAAATTTCATGAGTTGTGAATTTGAAGGGAGGAGGTTGGTTTCTGCATCCTGTGGTGCTGGAGGAGGGGAGCGGGCTGGAGCCTCCGGCCGTGCCCGTGCATGCAGCCCTGGAGAGGGATGCAGCTCTTGGGTGTTCCTCTGGTTGGCAGGTGAAAAGTGTTGGCTGATGTCACAACAGCAGCTCCTGGTGAAAAATTGGTGGTCCTGGGAGCAGAGTGTGCTGCAGCAGCCCTGGGCTCCGGGGAAGGGAGGAACGGGTTAAAGAATTCATAAAAAAATGAAGGATCCTGATATTAAAGTGGGGGAAAACGTGGGTGAATGACATATTTTTTACACACCTCAACTGTCAACATTTCTAATCAAATCATCTAGCCTTCTTGCTTCTTAAATGATACAAGCAATATTTCCTGTAATAAACACCCCTAAGTCTAATGAGAGGCCCTAAGGCAACTTCAAATGTATGAATTCATTATAATTGAACAACATAATCTGCAGGGCAAAGATGCCTGCTACCCAGTCTTTTAACTTCGCACGGCTTGGGTGTTCTATGAAAAATGTTACACATTTTGTTTACAATGTATTGCTGCTCTTTGAAGTATTGTATGTTCCTGTAGTACATAAGATGGGGACGCATAATGGAGGAAAAATCAAGGAGGCAATCTTTCATTTTGTTCTTGTATGAAAAATTCAAAAGACTGAAAACTCACCCAGAGAAATTTTGCAAGCATATTATTTTCCGATGTTTCGATCAATTTGTCTGTCAACCATGCTGAGAGGTGGAAGGGGCCAGCAAAAGCAATTTAGCTTGTGAGGTCCAAAATAGAAATGTTTTAGGAAACCTTGTCACATGTTATTTTTTTATATTAGAACTGCTGTGTTTTTTATTTGCTAGTCATATTATGAAGAGAAATTGGTATCAATCATCTAAATCACCTATGAATATCTGATATAACTATTACTTTTGTGCATATAAAGAAGGGGAAAAAAATATTTAAATTAAGCTTTTAAAGCATAGCAAAACCTTTGGGTAGACAACAGGCTCCCTGCTCAGGTTTTCCCATTTAAAAAATACCCTGTGCATTTTAATTGATTGCACCCAAGTGACATCATACTGAATCATCTTGCATATGAACATATTGACCTCTCTCTGGCTTTAATTAAGCTATGATTGCTTTATGATAAGTTTGCTGTGGATTGATAGGTGTGCCAGCCGATGGTTGATGTCGACGCGCTCGGCGTGTGTGCGTGGCTGGGTAGGGCAGCATGTGTGCGGGAGGGAAATTAATTCTCTCATTTGGGGGCTTCCGATTTGTTTAGATGATGAATACAGCTCCTGCCACTTGTGAACTCTTGTCAGTGTGGCTGCAAACTGCAAGTTTTAGTGGCAAAGAGCAAATGTTGTGCAGTCTCCACCCCAGCGCTCTTCACTGACAGCGACGCGTGGCCGTTCCACCAAATGACGTTGGTTTAGCACCGTTGGTGAAACTTCAGTTTTAGTGAACCAGAATGATGTACTAAATCTGTAGCAATTCACATTAAGCAGTTTATCATTAACCCACGGTGTAGTTGAAAGATGGCAGAACTGTTCCCTATGTTAAGTGGCCTGTGATGTATGTATCTATGTGCCTTTGTGCCCGAGTGCATCTACAGGAGCACAGACACATGCACGGAAGTACACGTCAAAAGGGTTTGCAGATGTGGACTGTGCAAACATCAGCAGCCTTTTTGAAAAGAAGGATATTTTTTGTTAAAGAGCAAAGGATAACAGCACTAGTGCTGCATGCCAGAGAGGGGGAGTCTGTCTCTTACTCCACTCCTGCCCTGATGTCCACCTGCTGCCACCTACAGACTGGAGGACACCCAAGGATGATGGTTTCCACGCACCCACCAAGGCGTACAGTTGGTCAGTTGGAAACAAAGTGAGCTTTGCACCAAAGCACGTCAAAGGCTGGGTGCTCTGAGGGTCTTTATTGGAGAAGTGACTTTTTCAGGTAAATGCAGGAAAAGGAAATTATGTAGTTGGGTGTTGGGTTGGCCATGAAGGGAGGACAAGGTGGAAAAAATGAGAAGAATACAAATCATGGGAGAATTGTGTTGAATAAGTGAGATGGAGGATCTTATGGGTTTTAGAAGAAGCAATGGAGGCACATCTGGGGGTGGCAGGATGATTAGAATGGGGTGAAGGACTGTGGTTGTGTCAATATTGTTGAAGTGTGAATGAGTGAAATATAAAGTAAAGTTTTAGCAGGGTAAGTAGAAGAGTGAATGAAACTTTTCTAGTACTGGAAGTGTGATGGACTTGTGCTCATCCAGACTCAGCAGTGTCAAGGATGACACAGTATTAGGGAAAGGGTGATTTTTAGAGGAAAGCTGGAGAACTGCTTCTAACCAGAGGAAGCAGCAGGAGATCAGGATGCAGCATGATGTATAGTGGTTATAACTTTGTGAAGTCCTGTTACAGAAGTGATGACCAAAATTGTGATGGAGAAGAGCATCCGGAGTGGGCATGCAGATGGGGAACACAAACCTAAAAAAAGGAAAATGAGGAATAAGAAAAGCAACAGCTGGAGATAACTAATGGTGGGATCAGTATGGGGGAGGCAGCTGGAAGCTGTGGTTGCAGGACACAGGGACAGACCGATCCTTCAGGGCTCCATCACTAGACAGAGTGAGGAAACCCAAAGTTCTCTGCAGTTCTGAATTAGCATTTTCTTAGTGCTGCTGAAATAGAGGAACTGGATAGCATAGATGTCTGGTGGAGTTTTGTCAAATATTTGGGGAATGTCAGTCTCCTAGCATTTACTGTGAGGAGCAGGCGATGAGTCAGGATTCTCTGAACCAGTTGAGTCGGGACCATCCCTTAGAGGAGAAACTCATTGTCTTCATGGAAGATAGTGGGAAATCATCTGCTCTGTTCCTGTTCTTAATGACAAGAGCAGCCCTGGCAGCTCTCAGGTCTTCTGACACTTGTGGCTGTCAGTTAGACAGTACATGTACCTGTTAATGGCTTCGCTTTTTCCCTTGTTTTGGATCTCGGATCATCTCATTGGCTGCTGGTTGTTTGTAGCCCTTAATTTCTCAAGCTCTGTAGCCTTCTGATATTTATATCCTTCCTCATTTTTTGCTGGCTCTGAAGGAGATCCTCAGTGTCGGTGGCTGTCACGACAGCGTGGCACAGATTGCTGAGAAATCGCCCAATTATTACTCTTACCTTCTGATCAGAGGCTTGTACCGTCAGGGATAGAGGAGGACAGCCCGTCTCCTCCTTTGTGTGCTGCTGTAGCCCACTCCTTGGTGTTCCCAAGAGCAGAGATTTCTGCTCTTTCCTTTGAGGGACTGACTCTGCTGTGGCTCAGCAGATCCGTGTCGCTCCTCCGCTGATCCCTGCAGACACGGCTCCTGCAATTTCCTGCCCTCGTTCCAAACTCCTTTATAATTACTTAAAGAATGCTCCTTGATAACTGAGGTTATGCATTCTGAAATATAAAAGCTGTTTAATTACCACTTTTGCCTACTGTTTGTTAACATTGCATGCTGCGTATAGTGCATTGCTAACCTGGTGCCTTTCCTTAATTTTTCTCTTCAATTGGGTTTCACAGCTTTGATAATCATTGCTCTGTAAATTCCAGAAATTGGAATGTCCTGGAAAAGTCAGAAATAAATGGCTTGCTCCAGTCCAAAGTCCCACGCAAGTGGTGGAAAAAGATGTACTGTATTAGCCAAATATGATGGTCTTTGGGTTTGGAAAGATTAAATTCAAGATGATTTGTTAGGGAGGTCTGTGTAGTTATTTGTAGTTTGTGTCATGGGCAGGGATTTATTGCTGTTCTGATAAATTTATATTCTTCAAAGTAGATAGGCTGTATTTTCCCTTCTCCCAACACACAGATGTGAGTGTTGCAGTGGGGAACAGAAATTTTAGTGCTTTTAATATTCTTTGTGTTGTGCTTTAGAACAGTTTTGCTTTTTAGTTGAATGTTCCTCTAACAAAGCAATACATTTTTGTGTGGACCTTTAGTTATGTAGAACTTGCTTTTGCTTCTTTTATTTTTTTTTTGTATGTTTACAGCTCTGGTATTAGAAATCTCAACATGCTAGAATTTCAGAAGTGGTAAATGGGCTCTAAATTTTCTGATAATTTAAGCATCGTTTGCAATAGCTCCAAGGTTTCCTACATCTGTGTCTTCATGCTGCTGATGTGTCCAAAGAAAGTTCTTCACCCATTTTGCAACATGGTGAAATTCCTTTGTAACCTTTGCCTGTGAAGGAAAATGGGTGTAGGAAAACCTTGGGTGGGATAAGGCCTTTGTAGGAAAACTCTTGCTTTTAAAAAAAACCCTGTAGCCTAAAAAATTAAATCACTCTACCACGTTTCTAGGGTTTGCTTTGTAGCACCTCAATATATAAGTGTCACTTCTTTAGGTGCATATTCAGCATCTCTACATACATCTCATGCAGCTATACTAGAGCTACAGAAATGCTTTGAGAACTGCATAGTTAAAAAAAATTCTTTCATACTGTTGGCCTCTGAGAATGGGAGAGAATGGATATTTGGATGGAAATGTAAAGCTAAGAGCTACAGTTACCTAGAACTGAAGGCAGGGCTTGATCAGCACCTTCACTCTTGTTGGCTTAGGGTAAAGTGCAGCTGCATGCAAGGCTGATGTCAACAGTGGTGCAGAAATTCATGTGAGTTGTGCTTAAATTTCTAAATCATGAGTCAGGATGGAACTGTCAAGGACTGATTCTTAGCACAATTGTTTTGCTAAGCTTTCTATAAAGGAGAGGAACAAGGCTCATGCAACCTTCACTGTTAGAAGTAAGATATTGTTATTCTGCAGGGCTGTCTGGTGAAGTGGCTGCTGAAAATAATTTTTAATGCAACTTTGGAGTGGCCATTTGTAATAACACCAATTCCAACTTTCCATTTTTTTCAGGATATTGTCAAAAATATGGTTCCTGTTAGTCCTTCCAAACCTTGACTGTTGGCTTGTTTTCTGCTGTAGTTTAAGCTCTCTGAGTTCTATCAAGACCCTAATTTCCTTTCACGTGGTGTTTTGTGAATATTAAGTATTAAAATATTGAATGCTTCACAGTTTATAATTGGGGAAAACACAAATGTGTTTTTCTGTCTCCACCATCTGGCAGGAGGGATGAATTTTTCAGCCCATCATTGTAAGAGGAGAGCCCAGTGGAGCTCAAATTTCTGTTTTCTGTGCATGATTTTCTTTTTTTTTTTTTCAGATTTTATTTTGTTTTTACAAAATATTGGTTTATTGAGAGATGTGTTACCCTCAATTGACATATTGACATTTCCAGGAACTGTGGTTATTGTTTTGAGAAATACAATCCTACACTGACAGATTCCTATCATTATTTGGAACCGTTGCTGAGGGTTAGTGAGACAAGTCTCATAAATAATGAAAGTGACTCATATTGGGGAGAGCAGCAGCGAGGAGCAGTGCAGTCCATGATGCTGACACCAGGTAATTTTTGCCCAGCCATGACATCATGCCATGTTAATGTCATCCCTTACGGTGGGGACACTGACTTACGGTATCAAAACCCCCGTTACGTGGTGCTAATTAACTTATGTCACTAACTACCCATCGGGGTAATTAGCAGCGCAGGGGATAACTAGGCTAAGGCTGGATTCCCTCCCCATGACCCCCCCAGCCTCCCTTGGTGTCTGCTGGAGCAGCAGACACATGCCCTGGCCATACAAGGAATACACTTGAATGTGGAATATTTTTTTACATGGCTTCTAGTAACCTAAATTTTTTTTTCTCCAGAGTTTCACAGACTTTATTATTTGACAGCTGTGGAAGAACTTTCACACTGGACTGCATCTGATTTGCAGTTTTACAGGGAGCAATTGGCAGGGAAGGTAAAAACAAGGAGGAAGCCTGGTTCTGGAGGAGTTACATTAGGCAAAGGCTCGTCAGCCAAACTGTGGCTTGACCTGGTTTTGGGATGAGTTTCTGAAGTTCGCAGGGAGCTCTAATTAACCTCCTGTTAAAATAAGTTAAATCATTTCATTTACTCCGAGGTAACAAATTTCTCCCTGCTGTTATTTCTGGAAGCAGGTAAGTTTAATATCAAATGCCCTTTGCATGCCAGAAATGTGTTTCCATTATTATTTAACCTTATTCCTAGAGTGATGATGCCCCTGTATGTGCTGTGAAAATGCCAGACTTGAAGAGAGCCTAACATACATTGCCATAATTATTTTAATGAGAGAGAATGGAGAAGACACTTCTCTGCCATCTGTCAACAGAAGCAGTCATATTACATGCTAGACTTTATTCACTTATAAATTGTTCTTCAGTACTGAATACTGAATTTGCTATTACTACTTCTAGGTCAACAGCATTTATAATCTTCCCTGGTTGTCTGTGAAGTCTACAAATTATTACTCCAAAGACGCTCATTAATTTTGTGCTCTTGCATATCTAAAATTGAACCTTGCAGGGTGTTGTTTGCTGCTTTGTGCCCTCGCCCCCTCCGCCACGTCGTGCATGCAGAGGGGGCAAACGGGCTGCAGAGACACGTGAGCCACTTGTTCACATGAAAACCCCTTCATAAATGCTCCAGAAAATGGTGAGGATACTTGGATTTTATTTAATTTCTTTCTCATGGGGCTCTTGTATTTAAAAATGAAAAAAACTATATAATGCGGTTTGCCAGCAGGTGGTTGGAAAACCTGAGGGAGAGGAGGATTGGCAGTTTTTATATTTTTCCATACAATTATTCTCTTGACTGTTTTTGCTATTACTTTAGTGGCAAGGAATTTGTTTCACACGGAATTACTAAAAGTCAGCAGTTTTAGCCACCCACGTAATGGCCGCCTTGATGGTGATGTGATCTTGCCAGTGTAAGATCCCATCGAAGCACACTTGACTTCTTAAAATGTGATTTATAAATAGCCAGAATTAAGACTACAGAGTAACTTTGTGTGGCTGTGCTTTACGATGCCTTTCATTTACATCATCCTTCAACATTTGCCTCTCAGTAACCTGCTCCGTTCAGTGCATAGGAACAGCACCAGCCTGGCCATGAACTGTGCTTGCTCTGCTCCAAAGCACAGGAATTGTAGAGTTTTTTCCATGTTTCAGGATCCCCTTGTTCACTTGAGCTACATGGACACAGCTCTGGGTAAATTGTGAAAAGTCAAAAGCTTTCAAATAACATTAGCAACACAACCATCTCCACTTCTATCTATGTCTTTCTAGTGACTTGCAGAAACTTAATTAGTAATTGAAGTGTGGCCAGCAGGTTGAGAGAGGTGATTCTGCCCCTCTGCTCTGGTGAGACTGTACCTGGAATACTGTGTACAGCTCTGGAGCTGAGAGAGTTGGGGTGTTCAGCCTGGAGAAGGCTCCAGGGAGACCTCAGAGCACCTTCCAGTGCCTGAAGGGGCTCCAGGAAAGCTGGGGAGGGGCTTTTCACCAAAGAGGGCAGTGCTAGGACAAGGGGTCTTTTCCATTATATAGACAAATGTGTCAACTTTCTCTAAATATTTTTGAAAACACTATTTCACACAATTTTTTTCATGCTGCTGCTGTTCTGTTAGGAATGAGACTGTGGTGCTTGAAGTGAACTTGAGTTGTGTTTGGAGACTTTGTGATATTGATACATCTCAAAATATTCACACAGCACAAGAACAGTTGATATTTATCTGAAGCTTCAAGTTACTGTGTGCAGAATAAAAATATGAAATTAAACAACCCAGCAAAAGTGAAGTTATACTGGTTTAGTTTTTTAGTTAGTAAGTCTTAAAAGAGATTCGAAAAGTAAAGTTCAGGCTAGTCATAAGCTGCAATATGGTAGAAAAGAATTTAAACTTTGTAAAACATATGTGGAAAATTACTTGGGTTTTAACTCTTTGCTTCTAAATTTGTCTTATTTAACTACAGTTTAAATTAAAACATAATTTTATTGTAATATAAATCCAAATGAGCATGAGCTTCTTGGAGCAATCCTGCTGTGTTTTCAGAGGGGTGTTGCAGTTTAAAAACCAGGGGATTTTGACACTGGTTATTTTGTTTGCTTCTTGATTTTAACACGTGAATCTTCTTGTTAATTTCCCTGCTCATGCTACAAATCAGACTTTTCATAGACTGTGATATTAATCTCCATGGGGTGGACACCTCTATGCAGGTGCTATAGCTCTCCCCCTCCTCCAGTTAATTCAGGTTTTAATCTCACTTCCTTTGATTTATTTACTTACGTCATGTGTAATGTGTCTGGCTTCTTGCCCTCGCTCTGCTTTCCCTCTTGTATACATTGGATGTGTTCTTGCTGTTTCATTGTTGTCTTCACCTCTTGCTTTTGTTCCTTGGGACACGCTTGTTTGATATTGTGTTCTCTGGTGATGAATTTCCTGCAGTTTGCTTACTCTTGTTTAACTTTCTGTCTTATTACACAAATTGCTTTTGGTGTTTGCTTCAGTCGAAACAGATGAATCAAAATAAGGGTGCATGTGATACAAGAAAAGATGGGCTCCAGCAGGGTGGTTTATTTTTTTTAAATTTCCCTAATCACATCATTGTTAGTACACCATCCTTCTCTCCCCTGCTGTGGGCTGTTGGGACCTTTGTTCTCTCTGAGAATAGAAGATTTTGATGGAGAAGAGGGCAAAAGGAGACTTAATAGGACAACTTCACCTTTGTAAGTGGCAGAATTTGGGGCAGAGCTGAGATGTTTATGTAGGTAACCATGTGTACAGTTACATTAGATGAGAATTAAACCCATGCTGTAGAGAACAGAGCACCCACTGTGTTGCTGAGGATGGAAGAGGATTTTGGATGGGGTATGGAGAGGCTGTAATGTAGTCACCTGTCACCAAGATTGTCTTGTCCTGGTCCTGAAGTGTTGACAGTGACAGTGATCTGGAGGGACACCAGATCAGGGCAGCATCTGGTCAGACTCTGGTCTCCAAAACCTTTGGTTGCCTCTTGCATCAAACCTTAATAGAAGGTAACTAAACTGTGCTGTTTAACCTGACTTCACCTGGCTTGAAGAACTTGGTGTGTCTTCCACACAGAGTAACAAGCAAAAGCACAGCTGCTGTAGGTGAATTCACTTTAATATTAACCTCTGAAAATAGAATGCAATCATGTGAATTCTGCAGCAGCAAAGCTGCCAAACACAAAACACACACTGCTTTGTAGGCAGGTACTGTGTCTCTTTGCTTGCTTTTGACTTGAAGTGGACCTATAATCTTCATCTAAGCAAAGGTGGTTTGGGGTTTGAATCTGCAAAGCTAAAAAACACACATAGAGTTTACCCAAGGACATGCAGAAAAAAATCTGCAGTTTCCTTAGAAGTAAAAAGCCTCATGTCTGTGTAGATGGAGATGGCTTGTGAAGAAAGTTAATGCAGTGCTTGCTGCTTTTTTGATTTGTGTTGCATCGTGGGGCAAGGGTTGACAATGCTGGTTTTAGCTTCTCTTGCATGAGTTAAACTGTAGGTTATGAGAAGTGTGGGTGTTCTGGCAGCAGTTCAGTGTCTGTGCTCACAAGGAGAGCAAATGCAATCGCTGTGCACAGCAGCTGCTTGTAGTAACTTCCCAGTTGCCCACTGAAATACCAGTTTTGCAACAAAAATACTGACATGCTTCATCTTCAGATGAGGCTCGCTGGCAGAGGAGCCTCCCTGTAACTGCTAGGGACTTCTCTCTGAATTATGCTTTGAATAACTTAGATGAGTTTAGCTGTCTCAAAAAGAAATAATGAAATAGCAGCAGATCTCTGCAGAGCATCCTGGCACCATTCTGGGCTGCCCACAGCAGTTGGGTACTGGTCGTTTCATGTTTACCTTAAGCTAAATGTTGTTCTATCAAACTGCTGTTTGATCAAGTTTTCTTGAGGAGACTGCCAGCAGTTAGAAAACGGGCAAAATGACCTGTTTAAAGGTCTTACAGCATTGCTGTCAGCTTGGTGAGGGCTGAAATGGGCAGGCTGCCTCTGCCACACGACTTGTTACACAACTCAGCCTGTCTGGAGAGTGGGTTGAGGTGGTGCCATCCTGATGCTTCCCACTAGCAGGGGTTCAGTTTTCTCCATGCTGTGCTCGGGGCAGCTGCTCCAGCCCTGTGCCAGGTGCTGTGGTGGAGCACCAGCCTGCTCCAGGTCTGGAGGCTGGGAGACAAGTGGTACCAGTGATTTGGGGGATGGCAGTTAAACACTGGCAGGTTAGTTACCTGATAATTGTGTGTATATTTACATTTTCAATTGCAATCTAGGGAAATACTTCAGATCATTTTTCCATGATGTCAGCGTGCTGCCCTGCTGCCCTGTTTTGGTGAAGCCATGGGATTTTTAGTTTTCTGACCCATCCAAACACCTCTGCTGCACTGGCCTTTATTAAATTTCTCTCTGCTTCCTTGAAGAGGAAATAAGACCTCTGTTTATCATCTAGTCAAATGCTTATCTCATTGTTCAAGCTACACACCTGAGGTCAAAGGTAATATCACATTTTCAGTAATACAGATGATTCAGTAGGAGTACCAGTTTTCCTGAAGTAAAAGTCAGATTTGGTTTTTACAGGGCAAAAAAGGGAGAAGATAGCAAACTTCAGGTTAGATTATTGAAAGTTAACATCAGGTTTCTTGGTTAGAGCTGAGGTAGAGTTCAAGTTCATTTTGGTTAGGGATTAAGTGAGATGGAAATCTCCCTGTGTCTGTCTCCATGCTGCTGCCAGCCTGTCTTTGGGGCCTTCCTTCACGGGAGGCACATCCAGAGTAAAAAAATGCAGTTGTTCTGCTTTGTGCTGTGTAGTTTAATACTTCAACTAATACAGATGGGTGCCCCAATTATTTTTTCAGTGGAATTTTGTCCCTTTTTCTGCTCCATGGTCTATCACATTAAATTTGGTATTGAAGTAATGTTTTTGCCCAGATTCATTGAATGGGTTTGAAAGTGTAACACCCAACTGTTAAAATTATTGCATCTTTTCCTTCAACACCTTGTCAAATAAAATGTCTCATTACCATGCAAATAGAAATCGTTCCTGTTGCCAGGCAGGCAAAATGTTACTGTACAGATTACAACTTCTTGAACCACAGCAGAACACCAAACACGACATTGGGAACAAACAGAACTTATTCCAGCCCAGCAGCCGTGGTTTTGATGGCCTGTGAGTGAGGAGGAAATGTCAGGCTGAGTCCTGAAATGAACAGCTTAATTCTCATTGCAGCACAGTAGTTAGTACATCCAATAGTATAAATAAGATGCTGTTGTTAACCGTTCACATGCCATGATTGATTAAGGATGTAAAGAAAGGAATGAAATTGTATTTTTCTTGTATTTATTGAAGGCCAACTTTACCTTGCGCCGCGGACTTGAGTGAGCAGACTTGACATGATGGGCCGTTGAGTTGGTTGTTGGATATGGGGGTTTTATGTAGTGAAACATGTATTTTGTAGGTCCTGCGTGAGCATTTGTTTAAATTTTGGGCCTTAGGATCATCAGCCTGTATTCCTGTGTGGAGATCAGTTAAGAAAAACATTTGTGTGTGCTTCACAAAACCAGTCACTCAGTGCAAGTGACCTGAACCATATGCTCCCTCCAAAGTTAGTTTGTAAAGTTGAATACTTTCTGTAATACCTAATTCAGTGTAATTCCTTGGCAATGAGTGGATAGTAGCTTGTTTCGGAAGCACAGCCATTTCTTTGGACAAAAGTTTGAATAATTTCCAAAACCTCAACCACCTTTATTGCTCCTTATTCTTTTTAGGAAAAATCATTTTGCATTCAAAGCATTAGCAGCTCTTCTGCTGGTGTCTAGTCTTTAATGTAAATATTTTAGCTGTCTGTCTTTGCTGTTCAAAACACTAGAAACAGGTAATTCTTCCAAAAGAAACATGTAGTTTTGAAGCTGAATTTCAAGCAGATGACAGTGAGGAGGTGCTGGTAACAAGCCAGCAGCTTCTTCTCCTGTAGTTCCCAGAATTAATTTCCTCAGAAGTTAGAGAGGCTACAATGCAAAATTAATCCAATCCGCACTAAATGTTTGCATTTGCCATCATGTTCCATTTCTAGAAATGCGCATCCCATATTTTCTGTAATTGTTTCCTCTCTTTCCTCTAACATGAAAACAAAACCAAAAAGTCCTGCATCTTAGCAAACACTGGTTCCCAAGGCCTGATGATGTTTGTCCTTTCTTTGGAAGAAGGCAATTTTATTTTCAGACAACTTGTCCCAGGGACATTTTTGCTCTGCAAGGTGAGTTTTCTCAGAAACAAACTGTTCCTTTCCAAAGCATCTGCTCTATGTTCTGCTCTGACTTATTTGTCAGGGAGATGATTTTATCTAATTACAGTACATCTACTGGTTGCTTTTTATAAAGGGTAGATGGGATTTCTAGATGTTTCAGATCCCATGCACAAGGTCAATTTTATATATGTATATCTCTATATCAGAGGCAATACCTGATTAAATGAACAAAAAAATGCCATGAAGGAGGCATTTAGATACCCAGTTAGAAACTAAAAAATGGCTCTAAATCTTTTGTCTCACTTTGCTGAATCAAGTTTTTTTGGTTTTATAGAAACAGTAATCACTTAAACCAATGTTATTTTAAATTATTTTCAGAGTATCTTCAACTGCTGTAGGTTTGAGATGTGTAGTACAACTTCATTCCTGGTAAGACTTCTCTATTAAACTGCATTAAGGTAGCAGATTTTATTGGGAAAGAATTGGCTGAACAGATGGGTTTTCTTCAGCTGTAAATACATGACAAAAGAGCTTTTAGTATTTTTTGAGAATCCTCTTTGTGACAAAGTCACAGTTTGAAGTTCTGGATTTGATAACTGTAGGTATTAATATGGGTTAGAAAGTCAGAAATCGCCATGAGAGTCTTGTCCTCTTGAATCCCCAGTGCCAGAATATTTTTCTGGGAAGCAAAATTGCCTTTTTCATGAAAGAGTGTCACCAACTATGGATCAGCACTATCAGTTGTCTCATGAGACTATTTCATGGAATTTTTATTCTTGCCTCCAAACTGTGGCACAGTTCCCTCTTCACCTCAAATTGAATGAAATAAGCTTTCTGTCTTAACATTTCAAAATCCTACAATACTTCTAGTCCTTCTTTGTCAGACAGGCTTGGATATTTTTCTTCCTTTTTATTGACTAAAAATAACTAAGGGTATTACCTTCCAGTATGAGCTTGCTCACTAGGTATTCAACATGGATTTCTGCTGTGCTTGGCTGAGGAACCACCAAGGAACCTTCTACCCTCCAGAATGCACAACCATAGCATAGACCCCAGCAGTTTTCCATACTCACTTGGTACCAAATGGCTGATAGTTGGATTTTTACATGGATTCTTAAACCTACACTTTTTTGTAAAGTATCTGATTGACGTTTAGTTTAAAGCTTGAATTTCCCCACAGAACAAAACTCTCTTGCCCTTTTGGGTCTTCCAGCCACATCTGTAGATCACTAATAACCCTAAGTCTGTGGCCAGAACTGTTTTAATTGCAGAGATTATTCAGATCTATGAACAAGATTTATTTCATAGAAAATCCAGCAATATTTCTTCTTGTAATTAGAATTCAATGTTTAACTGGGTTAAAATGGGTACCCTTGTAGTAATGAGAAGATGCAGAAGGCTCCTCGACTCCTCCACAAGCAGAAAGACCCCTCAGTGTGGTCAAAAAATACTACTTACCAGAAATATGTTTAACTGACCCCTTGAGCACAAGAAGTGATGTGCAGTGGAGGTGAAAAGAGGGGATTTCCAAGTTCAAGGCTTATCAGAGGAGGAGTTACAGGTGTCTGTTAACAAAAGAAAGTTGTGCTGTGTGCTCTGACTGTCCCAGCTGAGCTGCTCGTGGCAGCACCTGAAGAGGCAGCTCCAGTGGCTCAGAGGTGTTGGCTGCTGGGGCAAATCCTAATGACTGATAGCCCAAGGAGTGCTGCTTTCCTTGCAAGCACTAAATTCTGCTTCATGGCCTGCAGTCCCTTGGGCTGATCAGAAATCATAGAAATCATAGAATCGTAGAATGGTTTGGGTTGGAAGGGATCTTGAAGATCATCTAGGTCCAACATCCCTGCATGGGCATGGACACCTCCCACTAGACCAGGTTACTCCAAGCCCCATCCAACCTGCCCTTGAACACTTCCAGGGATGGGGCAGCCACAGCTTCTCTGGGCAACCTGGGCCAGTGTCTCACCACCCTCACAGGAAAGAATTTCTTCCTGATGTCTAACCTAAATCTCCCCTCTTCCAGCTTAAAACCTTTACCCCTTGTCCTAGCACTACACACCCTTGTAAAAAGCCCCTCCCCAGCTTTCCTGTAGCCTCTTCAGGCACTGGAAGGCCACTACAAGGTCTCCCCAGAGCCTTCTCTTCTCCAGGCTGAACAACCCCAACTTTCTCAGCTTGTCTTCATAGGAAAGGTGCTCCAGCCCTTGCATCATCTTCATGGCCTCCTCTGGACTTGCTCCAAGAGCTCTATCCTTCCTGTGGTGAGGGCTCCAGAAGTGGACACAGTATGTCAGACTGGCATTGTTGGACACAAAGTCATTTTGAGCTTCCCATGTTCTGCAGTTGGATAAACATTGGAAGATCATGTGACATTGTAATCTGATGTCAACAAAGAGTGTAAACAGGTTTTTTTCCGATATTTGTTAGTGGGAGGAACGCGAAAGCTCCAGCTTTCAAGAATGGGAAGCAGGGTTTTTGTTCCAATTTTGTGATGGCCGTGTACAGATGCAGAACTGGAAGGCTCCATATCCTGTGCTGCTGTAACCCCCAAAGCACAAATGGAGCAGAATATTAGACTTAAAAAGCAATGAACCACACGTTTAAGTTTTCTGCACATACAGTTGTGTATAGGCAGCTGAGTCTGAGCTAAACTTCTATAATTATGCACCTCTGAAAAATAAAATGCAAGTGTAAATGCTGGCATACTCTTAACTATAATAGTGTGAAAAACACTGTTCTGAAGAGACAAAAACATGTATTGGTGCTTTTTCGACTATTCCCATATGACCTACACAGGCAACATGAGAAGTGGCAGCATAACTGTAAACAGAGGCCAAGAACCCTGAGCCTCTGCTTCACAGGCTGCTCCAAACACCACTGTTGTTACTCACAGAAAAAGTTACTGACAAAAAAAAGCTGAAATAAATCCAGCAGACTGAGTGTCTCTTCCTTGGTATGTTAGATGGAGGCTGTATATTCAGTGAAATACCCAGGATGCTTTGGTTGGCTCTATTTTGAGAAAGTCCAAGATTTAAATCCCACAGTTCGTTTGTGAACATGTGTATATAAGTATATTTTTTCACAGTATGGGGGATTTCTGCTCCCTGCTGGCTCTCAGGTAGCTCTGGCCAGTTTGGGGAGCCAGGAGGGGAGGTTTGCAGGCTTAAACTCCATGGGCACCTTTTAGCAATAAATAAAGCAATGGCTGCATTTTCCAGGCCTCTTCATTTTTCCAGTAGCATGGCTATTCCAGTGGCAAGTCAGAAAACGTGGGGGTTTTTATAAGACAAAGGTCCAACATTTTCCTGTCTCTATAGGTAAGGTACCAAAGTATCAGTTTGAACCTCAGGACAGTGAAATTCAGCATCACTGAATTCCATTGAATAATCCAATCCTAAAACCTTGAACTGCTGTAAGAGTTGGAAAGAGTGTTAAATTTTATTGTGGCTGTTTTAAGGAGCAAACTGATCAGTTTTATCATATGGATTTGGATATATTAGTTGTCTAGCCTAAAGGTAGAGACTCTGGTTGAAGGATTTGTGTATCCTCAAATCAAGCTATTGTAGGGGGGTGAAAATGGTGGTGGTGAGACAACCAGGATACAAAAAGACCTAAAAATTACAGATCCTTCTATTGTTGTGAAGAGGATTTATTCAAGAGGAGATCTCACTTGCTTTGCAAGCAGGGAGCTCTGCCATCAGCATTTCCAGGTGATGTCTTCCCTACTCAGGGGCCTTGAAGGGGTGCAGAAAACTTCTCAGCTGCAGGAAAGAATGGGTTGAATATAGTTCAGAAATGTCTTAATTGTCCCCTATCCCTCAGGCTTAGGGTGGTCTCCCAAATGCTGTCTGTATAGACTCCATGTTCTTACCATCCTGCTGGGGGGGTATTTCTATACCATTGCTGTTCTCACATGTGGCTTCATGGATGTATCTTTATCATTTTATATAGAAGTATTTTGAATGTACAATAATTTTGAAGAAATTTGCAACATATAAGGAACTTTTCCCAAAGTAAATGTATTTTAATTTGGGTTAAGGATTTCTGTTTCCTCTTTTCTGGTCATGAAACAAGTTTATCTTCCCATGGCAATTTTGCTTGGGCACAAATGCAGCCAAACAGTTCCAGCCAGCTGACATTTTTGTGACATGGGAAGAAGGGGGGAAGTTCTTAGTTATGTATTCTGAGGTAGTGGTACTGAGTCATGCTACAAAAACTGTAAGATAGAGTAAGCATGAGCAGCTGTGGAAGTGATGATCCCCCATCCTCAGGAAGAAACAGGAAAATGTGCAAAATGGAAGCAGTGTCCTTCAGGAAAACTGATTTAAGTAACCTTTAATACCCCACTCTGATGGGGTACCGAGTTCTTACAGGAGAGGGAAGCTCAAGATGAAACTGCTGAGAGCCATCACTAGTCAGAGGGCAGGAAAGTTTCAGTGTTGGGAGGAGGAAGAAGATTGGTGAAACCTTCATGGTTCCATCACAAGCTGGACAGTCAAGGACCTTAAAGACAAGAAAGAAAAGAAGTGCAGCTCACTTCAAGAGCACAGAAGGAATAGTACCAGTGTACAAGGACAAAATAAAGAAGTTAGGATAAGGTGGAAATAGCAGGAGACCTACAGAAATCGATTGGTAAGTACATTAGTAATAAGAGGAAGGCCAAATCCAGGGTTGGTCTGCTCCTTGAGGGAAGCAGGGAGCTATTAGCAAATGAGACTGAAGTGTTCAACGACTTTTTGCATTTGTTTTCAATTAAAAAAAAATCAGAAGTGAGCAGATGGTTAGCACAATTAATACCAGCCGAAAATGGATAAGATCTCAGCCTAGGAGATCTACTGTTAGAGTCCTGCCTGTTTTAAAAGGCCTGATTGTTTTAATCTGAGGATACTTAAGGGACTGGCTAAAGCACTTTAGTCACACCAGCAGACACTTTGGAAGATTCACAGAGGCCGAGTGAGCTCTCGCATCAAATGGGGAGAAGCACATAGCCTCTGCCTTCAGAGCCCAGGGAAAGGATAACATAAATCTAGGAAATGGTAGGACTTGGTTTTCCTTTGTTCTATTCAAAACTTTGCATTGCAAGCACTTGGGTGGTACAAAGTCAGGGTGCAGCAGCCATTGTGGATCTGGCACTTTATGGTTTGATCCATTTTCTTTTGCCTACCAGGGTTTTTACATAAGCGAGAAGAGGAAGAAGTTTTGGGTTTCAGTAAGACTGGACATTTGCAGGTGGCACCAAGGTGGGAGGGAATGATGGTATCACAAAACCTCTCCTGATGTTCTGGAGCAAACTGCCCAAAAGGCTGGAAAGGCTCCCCAGGGGAGGGCTGTGGGGAAGAGCTGAACAAGTCTGTTGGGAAGGATGCACAGGCATTTCATTCTGCTTTGGGATGACTGCTCTGGGAGAAGAGTAATTTTTTCTAGAACCCTGTTTTTCTGTAATTCCATGGTTTCTCTGTTTGCCTAATTGGATTAGTGTCCTCTACAGGTTAGTTGGACTTGCTTTGATTTGTTTTTTCATTGAGGTAACATTTCTTTGCACCAAAAAGACAACTTTATGACTAGGCCAAAACTGTATTTTTGCATTTCATTTCCTAGCTGTTAAGCTTGCTGCAAGGAAGCTTAAAAGGTTTTAAGAAATACTGAGAAGAAAAAAAAAGTCAAGGAGACAGTGTAAGTTTGTTTCTTTTAAGATTATAGTGCTAGCAATTACTTAACACATACAAATGGTGAAATGTATCTTGGAGTATAGATAATGTATCTTAAAGTATCTGGCGTTTAGGTTCTTGTAGAGGTCTACTTAAAATTAGAAATACATATTTTATGGTTGATTACCACATACATCACTGTAACTAGTTTACTTTCTGGAGTTAGGCTGCACAAATACCAGTAGTATATAATGCTCTCAAAAAGTGAAGTGCATAGCAAATGTGTTCCATGTAGAATTACTGAACCTCTCCTAAATAAATATGGTCCCTTTCTTTATCATCAGTATTAAAAGCTGTGTGACTTCTTTATTGTCACAGGAAGGATGTGACATTTAAAGCTTTAACAGTCTTAGCCCTGTCTTCCTTTTGCCTGAAGTTGATCATCCAGCCCAAGAACACTTTTTATGTACTGCCACAGCAGGGTTCCACTTGTGTCAAGCCTTGAGTCAGCCCAAAGTTTTCAGAGATGCTGCAATGACGTTTGCTAGCCCTCAATTAAGAAAAGGCTTAATTAGAGTTCTAAATGCAAAAGCAAGGATTAAACTGGGAAAATATTAGAAATAACTAGCAAGTAAGCATAATAGCAATTTTAATTGTGATGGGGAATAGTGGGAAAGTCTGTATATGAGTCTGATATTGGTCAGCATCGTGGTGTTTGGGGAGCCACTGAGAAATATTCTGCAAAGAATGATGAACAGCTCATCTGTTGCTGTAGGTAAATCTTATGTCTGCCCTGGGCTGGAAGCCTCCTGTGGTCTCTAGGCTGAAAATGCAAAGGGTGGAGGTAAGTCCAGCACATGCCCATCTTCAGAGCTTGTCGTGAGCTGTTCTGAGCCTCCTCTTTTGCTTGTTGAACCAATCTGAAAACTATCCATTACTGTAATTAGGTGATGGATTTAGGAATGAAATGAATTAGGTAGACATCTGCATTGCTTCTCACCAACCTGGCCAGGTTTGCTGCTGCTTCCTTGGTTGGGGCAGCAAGGGCTGGGAGACAGCAAGGATGCTGGTGGCTTTTCTCCTCTGGGAAAACAATGACCACTCCCAAAAACTGGCATAGCTTTATAGGAAGAATTAAAATACAAGTATAGAAAGCTAATACTCACTAAGACCACAGTTGCATCTACAGGTACTGGTCTGGCTTTGGTTAGGTGTAAGTGACGGGTGTCTTAACCCTTCTTTGGTTCAGTGAATGGTGCCTTATTCAGAAATAAATTTAAGCCTTTGTATCTTTCAGTTGATTTTTATCTTGTTCCAGGTTGAGGGGTTTTGTTTCCTATACCAGAACTTGATCTGCTCCACTTCTGCTGTAATATTTAATCCAAGGTAAATTTGTGATGTTTGTATCTAAAACAAGAGAGATTCTTTTTGTATCACCAAGGCTGAAGAGTCCTTAGATGCCCTGGTGTACCCCCGTGCTGGATTGAGTACCCCACTCTGCAGCATAGTCCTTTTTCATTATCACATCCAATGCTGCCTCATCTACATACTTAATTGACAGAGATTTTATTATATTCTGTAAAAGCATAAAAAATGCTGAGCAGATATTTGTCATGAGAATTGAGGCCACTCTTAATTTTCTGAGAGTCAGTGGCTTGCTTGGTTTTTTTTTCCATTAAAAAGAGGCCCAGTACTGCTAGCACTTGATATTTGGAAGGACCAGT
>CM036592.1:37392189-37412189 GCA_020745705.1 Hemiprocne comata
ATGCAAGTTAAATTGAGACAATAATGCTGAAACTTGCATTGTGGGATTAGGAGAGTACTTGAAATGCTGACATCGGCATCTCCTGGAAGAGCGCCTGTCTTCCTTTCAATTCCTGCTCATACTTAATGACCTCAAAATTTGTATGTCGTTAACACCGTGTACTGAAGTGGGGGAGAACAAGGGTTGGGAGGGAGAAGATTCCCAGCCTTCGTTGACTTTTGTCTCTTCTGGTAATTGGCAGCGGGTGAGGAGGCGGCCGGCACCGCACGGGTCCCCAAAGTCATCCCCCCTCCCCGGCCAAATCCACGGTTAAACTCCTGGCCGATGGAAATGCAAAATAAAGTCATATTAAAATTTGATGCGCAGATCAATATTGTGGCACCCAGGTAATTAAAGTGGGTTTGTTTATTTGGCTCCTTATAAATAAAAAGGGCTTAATACAGACTAATTACACGGAGCCTTTGGTATGCTGTAGGATAATAATGGCGGCAATTTAAAGTGATATTAAATGAGAATTAATAAAGGAATATTGAGTCACTTTGACTGCATTAAGCTGCGTGAAGTGATTTCGTATCTCAATTTAACTTTCTGTCCACAGTTTAATGATTGATAAGCTTGGAATTTTTATAGAGGTAATCTAAAACAATATTTGATTGCTACGTTGAATTAATAACAACAAGCCCTTTCTTCTTGTTTATCAGCATATCAAAAGAGATGCTCCCTTTCACTTCAGTGGTCCTAATTTGTATAATAATTCTGGATATTCTGCTTCATTACATATGCATTTAAATAGTATTTTGACAATATATTATTTGTTTTATGAAGCATACATATTCTCTGGGCAGTTTGTACTTAGGTGTGACACGTGAGGTTAGTAACTCAAACGGATCTGTAGCAGGTTAAAAAAAAAAGGTAGAAGTCAGCTTTAAGATAAAACTGAAACCACTTAAATCCTGAAATGATAATTGCAGTTAATCATGTTTCTTTAAAATGACCCCTGGAGAATTGCATGACAAAAGGAAACCTAGGCTTGAATATTCCAAATTTGAAATGAAGTGACCTGGATTCACTCTTCAAAAACTATTGTGTCTGTCACCAACTTGCGCAGCACCGTGTTCCAGAATAAAACCCATTTGATGGGACAGAAAACTTTGTGGAGGCACTTTTAATCTTTGAAGTGGACAGAAGGAAAAGACACCAGGTCCTGAAGTGCAAGCCCACTTTATCTGAGCAATTAATGTTTTTAAATGTGCTGAATGTTGGTCCTTGGTTGCAGCTCCTCATGCGCGGGGGTGGTGGGACCCGTCGCTGTCCCTGCCCTCTGTTGGGCTGCCGAGCCGTGCGGGAGTCGGGACCTCCTGCCAAATGCTCTTTTTTTATACCTAACAATTGCCAGTATTGTTCATTAATTTGTCTTTGAAATGCCATGTCAGGCCTCCCAAGGAGCTCATGGTGCCAGTGTCCCCTGGACAGCTTCTCACCGTGGTCCAGTGTGAGTTCCTGATGAAATTACAGGTGCAGGGAAATGCAGAATTAGAAATATCTGATGTTGCAATACTTGTGAAGCTGTAGCTTTGTTGATGACAGGACAATTCTGTTTTTGACAGTTTAATTTACTGTTGCCAGTGGACAAGAGCAAAAGGAGAACGTGGGGTTAGCCACCTGCCCCCTCGCACTGTGTTTCACATGCTAGGTTGCAAAATCATGACTCCCTCAACCTGTCGTGCTCAAATGAGAAGGTTTTCAGCTGGGGAAATGGAATACATCAGTGCAGGTAATATTGCCTGACCTCATAAAACAAAAGGAAACATTGCAGATTCTGACAGCCATTATGAATCTTGTATCAGCATCCAAACGGCTTGGAGCCAAGGTACAGTACATGTTTGTAATAGCAAAAAAACCACCACAGGGTTGCCACATGGACTCGCAATATGGAGCAAAAAATGACTTGTCAGTAATTCGTTCTGGGATGTTAAAGAGGCTGTTGAGTTTCCTGGTGGATACAGGGCGAGTGTTTTAGCCTGGAGCAGCGTGTGGGGGTCTTCTCAGCCTGGGCATGGGCTGCGATGGTGCTGGGAGGTGACAGGGGACCCACAGTGGGGTTAAAGGACCACATGTTTCAGGGAAGTGGTGTTTGTTCAGAAATCACTGAGCTTTTTTAATCACCCATGCCATGAAAGTGCACTCTCTCTAGCTCTTAAAACCAGGAAGCCTTTGAACTAGTGTTTTCTTGAAAACTCTTCAGTGTTACAGCATCAGACTGTGTACCCACTTATTTTATTTCTATTTGAAGAATTAATTTTATTGGGTACAGTTGTTCTCTCCAATGCCATATCAAGTTTTCCTGAGGTCTTAATTTCTTCACTATTCATGTTTTTCCTTATTTGCTATTGAACATTCATCCACTTCTTTCCTCTTTGGGTTTCCTTCTGTTCCCTGTTTTCAGAAAGTTCTGAAAATGCACATTTTCAGAGTGGTTTAGTGAGCCAAGTAAATTAAGGATGGAGTCAGTCGGTTGGCACATCTCTGCATACTTGGAATGCCTGGAGTTTCTTGCAGACTTTGGTTGGGCTGTGTTTGATAATAAAGTAGATCTGGGAAAAATCTGATCAGATTAGTTTAATATGCTTTCAGTAACTATTTTTAAACTTGAATTTCCTCTTTTCTCTAGTTTGGAGGGTTTTTTTAGACTGTTGAATCCTTCATGTTGACTTTTTGAAGAGGAAAGGGCCATTCTACCCTTTCTGGTGATGGGTTTTCAGTCATCCCCAGGTAATGCCAGGTGCTTCTTCCTCCACTCTTGGAGGAAGACTGTTCCCTTGCAACATTTTTTAGTGCTACAGAGAATCAGTAGTTCTCAGATGATGAAAGGACAAATCAGCTTTCTTCTTCTGCATCTTCTCTTCCGAGTTTCTGTTTTTGTTGGGCTGTACAGTTAGTGCTTAAAGTTGCTCCATAGGCCCTGCTGGACTGACAGTGCAGTAGCTTCATCTCAGGGTGGACAATGGAGAGCGTTGCTAAGACACTCTTTGGGGATTAAAGGCTCTTTTTGCCTCGGCTAATTGGGGTGGTGTATGTGTGGGCAGGTTACCATCTCAGCCGGTGGCCGCAGTGATCTTTACCCATCTCCCCTCCCAGCCGGAGCCTGGCGCACACCCCGGGGCTCTGGGCAACTTTGTGTGTGCTGAAGCTCGAGGGCACTTGAATTAAATTGCAGCTCATGAATATGGTGAGAGCATCGGGATGTTGAAGAGAAACAAAGCTGGTGGGGTGGGCAGGTCCGTGGTACCCAGTGCTGTGACCTGCCAGGGGCCAGGCACCTCCGTGTCGACCTCCCTAAGCCAGGGAGGGGGACAGGAAAATGGGAGTGAGAAATGGTTTGAAAAGGCAAATAGGGGAACTGAGCCTAGGAAATTAGATTTTTTTTTTCTGCCTTCTGAACTGAAGATGAAGGTCTTAAAAATGTCTAAAATATTAGCTTCATTTACAAGGATCGTTTATGCAGACAAGGTGAAATACGTACCTGTAGCCATGCCTGTCTGCATTTAACTGGTCTGAAGGACCTTACATAGAAGAGTAGCCACTACCAAAAAAAAAATCTGTGAAAGAAAATAGAGTATGTTTTAGTACATATAAAGCATTACAATTGAGTAAGAGACAGGGTATATTGGATGAGAGTTACTCAAGAAAACTGAATACAGTCCAGAAAGAACAAAAACCCCTACATTACAAAAGGGTGCAAAATGTAAACTTTCATTATCAAATACTACATTTTTAGCCATCCGTGTACTAAAAATGTTGCTCTGTAGTGTGCTGCTGTGGGTGCAGCAGCTCTGCCACCACCAGCAAGCAGTGGTGGTAATTTATTTTAAGTTAATGTTGCTTTTGAGGTAATTAAAACCCAAAGTGACATAAAACAAAGGATTAAGGTTGGAAATACCATTATTAACCCATGCCTGGATGTGGTTGTTTCTTAGGGTAGTTGTTCATCTCCTGTTACCCATGTGCACACAAGGGTTGAGGATGGGTGGTGGTTGCACCCTTCCTTCTGCCTTCACCCCTGGGGATGGACCACCTGCCTGGATAGTTTCCCAGAGCAAAGGTTTCCAATAACCACCCAGATATGGGTGAGCTGGGGGTGCCCACGCTGGGTTTCCCCAGGCACACAACAGGATGTACTCCTGCCCTGTGATTTCTCTCAGTCTACAGGAAGACTTTTTCACCAATGTGTGATTGTAAATTTGAATCACTTAGGAGAAAAAGGTGCTCAAATTATTATTGAGAAAAAAACAAGTCAGGATTCTTGTAGGGACAAAGACAGCCAGCAGTAGATGGGGTTATGGTACTGTCTTATCAGAGATAAGGAGGGTGTTGGGCAGCTGAAAGCAATGGATGCTCCGAGATTTGCAGTGCAGCACGTGACTGCAACTTTTCTAGGGATATAGTGGGAAATGTCTGCAGTTGTCCATTCACATAGGTGTAGGGCTCCTAACTGTAACAGGCTTATGGCACCTTCCATATCTGCAGTTATCAATAAATCGCTTTTCCATAAATTGTCATTTAGTGTCTTCTGACATCAGTCAGACCAAGCAAGCTCCTCGACTGAAAATGTTACAAAGACTTTGAGCTGCTTTGGAAAGGCTTTGCTTTTTCAAAATGTTCATTTCAAGGTTTTATTTCATAGCTTATTTGTAGAAAGCTGCTCTTAAAATGTAATTTTTTTTCAGAGACTGAAAAATCCCCCCTGGTTGGTAGGGGTGCAGATAAAGGAATGGGGGGAACATCCTTTTCCCCTTCAATCACTGACGTGGCGCGTTTCACATTACCGGGTGACCGCGTCCTGCCTTTTGAACTGCTGAGATGGTTTGCAAAGGCCACTTCAAGTTTCTTGGCTTTTCACTCCCTTTTGTGTGAGACTGTCAGCACCCGAGCCCCGACCATGACATGCACAGACTGGCTGGTTTTTCTCCTTCAGATCAGCGGCTCTGGACAGCTTCTCTTTCTCTGGCAGCCGCTTCAACCTGCTCTGTCTTGTCATCTTCGAGTTCAATATCTGCTGCTCTGAAGGAAAAAAAAAAATGGGATGGGTTGGACCATTGTATTTGGTCTTTTGACCCTCCATGTTGCCCATGAGCAGTGAAGGATAACTTTTGACAAGCCATGTCAGATGTGACAGGCAATCTAGTTGGGTTGAGTGGAAATGTGCTGTACAAGTTTGAAGCCTTAGTTGGGGGCATTTTCCTGGTGTTCAGCGCATTTAAATTGACACCAGAGCTCAGTGTTGTGCGTTGCCCAGCCCTGCGCTTCCAAAGCCGGCGGTTTTCACAGCTCAAATGGAAGCTTTTTGCATCTCATTCCCTCAATCCAACGCAGTGTTACAGCCCTTTCCCTGTTCCCTTTCCCATCCCCTTAGGAACACACATTAAATTTAGTTTTCATCTATGAGTATGTTTGATTTTTATTTGCTTGTTAGAGGTGATGTTTTACTGGTTTGTGTATTTATGCGTTTCCTTGGGTCACCTGAGTGTGATGTGACAGAGCTCCAGGAGCACAGCTATGCCTGAAGCTGTTGAATATTGCTAATTATTCTAAGAGCGTTGGAGGAACCTTGCTGACCTCAAAACCCCTTTTCTTTCCGAATTAATTACTAAGAAACTTTGGTAGTAGAACTTTTGTGGGAAGCACATTTTCTGCAGTGTTACATAGACTTCAGTCAAGATCTGGTCTTATATTCCTTTATTAATGGGTTGTAGTAAGTAGTTTATTTAAATTAATTGTCATTATGGATGTGAAAAGCTAGCAGATAATGTCATCCCTGGTAGCCTGTTGAAACCCAGTGTTATCAGTGTGGGTGATCTGGCTCACTCTGGTTTTCTGTGTTCTCTTACCTACTTTGAACATCCATGGTATCGTTCTCTTGCCCACTGACAGCTTCCCTAGCATAGTTCTCTTACCCCCTCAGATCCACACAGTGTGCTGATGGGCAGCAGCAGAAAATGACCAGGAATTACCTTTCAGATGCCCCAGTCCAGTCCAGCCTGGTCTCCTAAGTGCTACCTTCATTCCCCTTGCTGCTGTCTGGGTGCAGCCTCTCCCCTCCTGGTGCTGCACAAGACAGTTGGTGGGCAGATCTGAGGGATTCCAGCCAGCTTCTCCCAGCCACTCCTCTGCACCCAGCCTCTGGGAAGGAAAAGTGTGTGTTTTCTTCCCCCCTCACTGCCGGCCACACCCTTCCTCATTGCCTTGCCTGGTTTAGCTCACTGGTTGGCACTGGGCTAGTCTGAAGTTGAAAATGATACAACTTGGGGAAATGTGTCTTTAGGCCTTTTTTCTGTGTTAAATCTCAGGTGCAGAAACTGTTTTTTTCTGGTGCAGCTACACGTTTAGGTGATCAGGGCCTTTCCAGCATCTCTACTTGAGCCAGTTTTGAAAATTGATCAGTTATTTTATTTAGAGAAATGTTAATCCCCTTCAACTTTGCATGACTGATTCAACAGCAGTAACTCTTTGATTCTCTTTGTTTTTGTAATGGTCCTGACCCACAATCTTCTGGAAGAAGAAAATTCAAGACCCCTACTGGTTCTGGTTTTGAAAGCATTTCTGGAAAGCTGTAGTTGAAACACTATTTGGAAATAACAGTTCTGTTTCTTTTGCTTTATAGAAATTGTTACTGACGATGTTCCTTGTCTGGAGTGGCTGTGACTCGGGCATCTCTTTAATCATTTAAGGCCCTGCCAGCTTTCTCCCTAGCGTTTTAATTCTCTTAAATCACAATTAATTAAATAATCAGTCATTTGTAAGAATAAAGGTTCTTTCTTGCCATGAGCAAATAGCAATCCCTCATTTTTCAAAGCTCCCCCCACCCGCCCGATGCAGCAGGGGAAGGTGCAGTCATCTTGCCTGGGTGGTTCTGTGCTTTCCTGGTATTCCCAGAGGTATGCAGGGAAACCATCTCTTCATCCTGTTTCCATTTCAACTTTTCCTTTAGGAAACATGTAATTTGAAGTGTTTTGAAGATGGGTTATTGATAAATGAGGAATTCTTTCATGGATGTTGCTTCAGTTGTGGAGCAGTTCTCTTTTCTTTGCCCATCTTTCAGTGATTTGTCTTTCAAAAGTTCTCTGCATCCTGGCTTGTGAAGAACTTCACTGCTGTTAGACCCTTTAAGTACCTGAAGGATTATTTTGCTGCCTGTTGAAATAACAATTTGCATTAAAAAACCCCTAAAAGTTAGTGTTTGCCTGTGGGGGGAAATACTATATTTTAACTCAGCATAGAGATAATTGAGGTCTGTTGTGGCGACCTCTCTGCTTGTACAGATGGTCTGCTGGTGGTTTTCTTGATCAGCTGTATTGGAATGAGTTAATTTTGAAAACTACATCTCTTCCATTTCTACCACAAATAATAAGAATATTTGAGAGAGCAGCTATTTAGAATTATTCTATTACAACAATAGTAGATTATCTGAAATTTCAGGTTGGAATTTCACAAAACAATTCCTACTGTAGATGGCTGGAAGAATCTCTACTGGCTTCCAGCTGCAATCTATAATACAGTTCAAACATCAGGAACGTACTGGAAATAGTGGGTTTTGTTTGTATAAGGGGAAGCTCTCAAGTGGGCTGTGTGGCAGCTGTAGGAAGTCATGGACAGCATAGAGGCCACATAGGAAAAGTAGGTTGGGGTGTAGCATGTAACTTGGCTACAGCAACCAGCTCTCCCTCCCCAAAGCACAGCAACAGTGTCATAAAAGGTAAAGGGAAGGTCTCAGTTTCTCAGGACCAAGTCTTTTTTCTCAAGTTGAGGGGGAGCAATAGGGGAGGTTCATCTCTGGGCAGTACAAACTATTCAGTGTGAAACTGGCATGTGAGCAGGAGCGTGTCCCATCTTGTCACCTGAGAAATACCTAGTTTAGCCTGTAGGAAAAAAAGAGGGTTTTTTTTTCCTCAGCCATTAATGGCACCTGATCATTTGTGTCCAGCCCAGTGCAGCTGGATTAACTGCCTTGCTTTTTTGGACCAGAGGCCCCGTAACTGTGTGCATCATGCTCTGAGCTGGCTAACCCATCCTTTGAATCAGAGTAAAGTGCAGTCTTTTGCTGCAAATTAAGGCTTCAGGTATCTGCAGTTCCTCTTAGCTTACAATTTTCAAGTCCAAAATACAGTATTTGTTTGGAGTGTGTGGTCAGTGTGGGTACATTGTACTTCACTTGTTGAGGCTCTTGTGGTTTCTGTTCTCCTCACTGAAGTTGCTCCAATAGCTGTGTGTAACTTCTGGCTGTACCCATGTGCCTTTCCTCCCTCTCATTTGTTCCTTCCTTGCATTCACTTTTGGAGTGTGATGTATTTCCTCCTGATAAAAGGCAGCTGGATTTCTCTGAAAGATAATTCAGGTTTATGCCTAATTCAGCAGCCAACGAGATGTCCTTTTTGTCCTAATGCCAGTAATGACACGGGTAATGATCTTTGTTCAGTTGACTTAAGGGGAGCCATGAGGCCACCAGTAACTCCACAAGAAGCTGGCTTTCTCCAGCCCTGCAGCCAGCTCTAGGACCACCCCCCTCCATTTATTTATTTTTTTACAAATATACATGCTATCATTTCTGAGATTTTAGTATCATGATGTTCATAGCACAGAGGTCTGCTGCTTGGGAAGCTGTCTATTTTCTTTTTTACGTTGTCTCCATGGCTAATAAACAAAAAACTTATTTTTCTGTGTCTCACAGGGTTTATTTATAGTGGTCAGGGGAGTTTGGAGGTTTTGGGTCTGCTGTGGGCTCCGTGCAGCTCCCAGTTCAAGTACATGGTTTGATCATGTTAAGCATTTAAAAGAAGCTGGAGATTAAGCCTTTTGGTTTCTTTAATTGCCTGCTTCTAGTAAGCAGTGAAGAGCCTTTGGAAAGGTGCTTGTGCTGGAGATGGACATGAGGGTTTTGCTTCCAGTTCTGGGATGGGGAACTGGGGGAGCTGGGCAGTGGGAAAGGCTTTCTTCTAAGCATGCTGCAGAGACCTCCCGTGGGAAGGGATGGGGATGTTCTGGTTTGGGGAATGCCCTTCCTCCCAGGACTGGCATCTCCAAGGCATCTGCCAGCCTTCCTGGTGGCAAACCCAAACAATGTCTTAAAGAAACTGAATGCCAAGAAGAGCACCTCTGTGCCAGTACAGGCCTTTCAGTCATCCCAGCAGGACCATGCTTCTGGCTGTTGGTTTCTTTCCTCCAAATATTACCAATTTGTTTATTTTTTTTCTTCATACTAGATGTGATTTTCTTCACACTAGATGTGATTTCCTTCATAAGCCATTCAGGTGTGAATTAAAAACAAATTAGACTGCTGGGTCAGTTAAGTCTTTTAAAAAAAAAGACACCGCGTGAGCAGTTGGCAATAAACTTGTCCTTTTTGGCACCTGGAATAAAAACAGTAACATAACAGTACCTTTATATAGCACATAAAAATATAATTCAGGATAAGAATTCAGAGGTCACAGTAAGTGGTTAGCTAAATAGCTCTAGGGAGTTAAAATAGTTTGCTTACACAGAGATAAGGTGGTATTTTATGCAGAAAGCCCATGTGTGGTTCCAAGCCCTGATGGGTTTATATGCAGTAAAACAACTTTGAAAATAACATGCAGAAAAAGTTAAAGAAAAATAATTTTGCAGATTGTAAAACACATGTATTGAAACTTAAGAGGGGACTAATGCTGCTCTGCATACACATGTCCATCATCCTTTGCTTTAACGAGTGACCTGTGGCTGTGGTGGTTCCTACCAGCAGCTTCCCCTGTTTCTTTGGCCACACGTTGCTGCTGTCATAAGGTGCTGTTGCACCCCAAAAGCCTGATGCTGTTTCTGGGCCATAGAGCATTTTGGAAGTGTAAAGTCTACAGGGGCTGAAGTTACTCTCCCAGTACTTACACGTGGCTGTCAGACTTAAGACTCCTAAGCGTCCCTTTGGACCCAGCACTGTTGGATTGGATCCACAGCTCCAATTCCTGTTAACTGGAATTGCAAGTTCTTAGCCACTGAAAGTCATTGCAGACTGTCCTTCTCAACAGCATGATCAGTGGAGGCACTGTGACACTGCTGCACGTGGGCTTGGGTTGGCAGCACAGCAGTGCACAGGATTAACCCAAACAAACACACTTTCAGTGCTGTAGGGCCAGCGTAGGAAGTTGGTGGTAGCTCTTCCCTCTGGAACAGCTGCTTTTCAGGCTGCTTTTAGCAGAATGACTACATATGGAATATGTGTATATGCAATTAAAAAAACCTTTCCAAGCAATAGCTGGAGTTCCTGCCAATAGATGTATGTGCATTCTTGTCAATCATTCTCAAAGTCAGAGAAGCCCAGCGCCCTCCAGGAGGGGTCTGAAGGTAAGTTCTGTTTCTTCTGAAACTAAAACAGTTTGTTCTCAGCTGCACTAAACCTGATTGTGCTCCCAGCTCTCCTGGGTGTTTGTGTTTGGGGGAGTGGGGTGGTGAGCTTTTTATCATGTCTACTGGTCCTAGACAGCAAACCTCATAATAACTTCTTATTTGAACTCAAAAGACTTGTATGCAAATACACAAAGAAATAAAGTGATTTGATTCTGGCAAATGATTTGTTCAAACACTTTGTTAGCTGAAAAATGTCAAGTCACCTAGAAATATTCTTAAACTTTGGTCCGTTTTGGCAAATAATTTTGAGCACAGAAAATGTTTTTTGGTTTTTCTTAGAAACTGCCTTAAGATTTACTCTTAAAAAAAAAAAAATAGAACAGCAGAGATCCTGCTGGCTTTTTGTCTGTTCCAATCAAAGATCTCCTACTGCATTAGCACCAAGTGGGTGTGAAGAGGATGAAGTCTTGCCCTAGTGCTTAACCCCTTTCTTCTAGTGGTCTAAAGGAACCAGCATCTTGGGTGTCCATGACCACTTCTGGCACATAAATGTCGGGTTTGCTCCAATAAATGCCGTGAGTAACATTTTCTTCATATGCACATATAATTATTTTATTCTTGGGTAACTTTACACCAAATGTTTTTAAGAGCTTCTAAATGAAAAAAAAAACCCAAAACCAGACTCTGTTTCATCGAGCTTAGCAGAATGGCTCAGACTACTTCAGTCTGAAGTTACTTGAGAGTCACCTGTGCCAAACCCATCTCCTGGGGCTGGCAGGAGTGTGGGCTGGCCTTCCCTGATGGTGCAGAACCAGCTGAGCAGGACAGGAGGTCCATAGCTTTGGGGGGTGCTGATGCTCTGGGTGAGGGCACATGCCAAAGCCCTGCGTGTCCTCCTGCCCAGAGGGATCAAATTCCATAGTATTAAAAATTTTGACATGTTTTTCATTGACCCTCTGGATTTTGTAGTGAAACTGATGTTGTTGGCAGATGCTTTCAAAAGAAAAGCCCTAAACAAAAGCAAAGGCCATTGATTTTCCCAGAAGGTGTCTTTGCTGTAACAGGTACAATGATGTTTTCTTTTTTCAGCTTTAAAGTTGTAGGATTTGATCTAGAAGCTTCATTTCTTTCATCCAGGTATTAAGCAATTGGTTAAATTCCATGAGAACATCTTTAAACATCTTGAAAAGATGTAACCAGTTGCTGATGCTAGCAGGGTACATTCCCCATAACGCCCATAATAATGTGGTTGTCCAGAGCTTTGTTCATTAGGGCATTGGATTTACATTGGCTGACCTCAAATTTTATGTAACTTTTTATCTATCCAAATGAAAGCATTTGTTCTCTGGTCACAGAAAGACCCTGCTGATTCATGCCTCTGCAGCAAAGCCCGTGAGCAGGGGGTGACTGTGGTCTCCAGCTGCAGGCAGATGTTCCTGGTTGTAGGAGTGAGTAAGGAGGGTTTGTGTGCCCCGGTCCCATGTGTGGACAGGAAGGATCTGCTTGGAAAAATGCTGCTTCAGGCTTTGGTCCAACTCCATCCCATCCAGCTTCATCCCCCCAACACTGGTGTAACCACTGAACATAAAGTGAATGGTCTCCCTTTGCTCTGTGGAAAGGATTTCTGCTTTGGTTTAGAGCATTGAGCTGTGGCAGAGGAATCTGGACAAAAGCTGCTTCTGCCAGCTCCTTGCTCTGATTAAATCTGCCATGAAATAACTTCTAGAAGTGGAGTCTTGGGAGACTTTGCTGTCCCTCTGCCTCCTTGGCTGCTTATGTAAAGGACAGGAGGGGACTGAGGACAACCAGGATTTGCACGGATGGCATCGCTGTTCACATCTTTTCATGTTCTCAGCCTATCTTTCCATGTAGTCATGGTCATGATGGCCACGTTGATGTGGCCTTCTTTAGAGATCTTCTAAATTACTACAAAAATTAATCAGACTTTGTTGGGTAAACAGTGTAGCATCCTTCCATGTCAGATGTTCAACCATATCAGTTATTTAGGCATGATGGATATTGTCATTCATTAATAACTTTGCTTACATTATTACTTGATACATACATAGGTTATACAGCCACAAAACAGTGTGGAAATAAACTGTGCTGGTGCTATGGGGCTGTGAAGGCTTCTCCAGCACTTGACATCCCATGTTAGGTACCAGAATGAATCTGGGGACAGAGGTTGCAGGACCCAGGACCAGGCTTCTCTGGGATCTCCTCCAGAATAGGCCCCCACCCACCCACCCCTCCTTGGCCTTAGTCTTTTTTACAATGCTCCACACTTTGGCTCTTGTATAAATATCTGCTGCATTTCCACCAGGAGTTATTGCTGTTATATATTTTACAGACACTTTACTGTCATCTAAGTGGTTTATTTTATTCCCACAGCTAGGAGAAAACTACAAAAGGAATTTTGTAATCTGAATGTGATTGTGGGCAGAGAGTAATGTTTTGAAAAGGAGCTGAGAGTAAATTATATCACTGCTTTATTGTGTTTAAGGAGACTTTTCTATTGTGCTAGGAGTTAACATTAGTTCTCAAAGTTATTAACTGGATGTGGTTTTATTATGACTGTGTGTTTTGTCAATATATGACTTTTTCGTTGGGTTTTTTGGTGCCAGTTAGGCTGCAACTTTGGCACCGTTGAAGTTTAAATATGTAAACTCAGCTGGTGTTGAAAATTTGCTTAGGTTTTACCTCGCTCTCACATGCAGCAAATAAGGTAAACATTTTTTTCCCTGCCAGGCTATTTATAGAGGGACTTTCTTTGGGCTCACTGCTGTTACACTGTGTTGTTTTGACAAATCATATTTGGAGAACCAGAGTCCAAATATTTGTAAAGCCTTACGAGGTGGCTTCTGGTGGAGCTGGAAGTTGTGTTGCTGAGGTGACCTTTCAAGCTGCCACTAAGTGGCTTTTCTGGCAGGAGGTTTGGTGTGAGTGACAGAGCCTTCGCCACCCCCCTGGGGACACTGGGGCTTTGCTTCCGTGCAGTGGCAGCTGGAAACAGGGCTGGATCCCACGGATGGTGACGGAAACACTCGGCACTGCCACCAGCCCAGCTGGCTCCTCTTCAAAATCCTCTCTGTGTGTGTTTTCAGGTATTTGTTACCATTTTCTGTTACTCAAGAAGGTGCCAAAGCCTCTGCATCTCCAGAAAAGTAAACGCCTTTAAAAAGGGTAACTCTTGCAAAACTCAGAAAGCTGAAATCCAGCCATTAAAATACTGCTCCTCTCCCTTGCTGAATCCCAGAGATGTACCCGCTGGGGCAGATCTCATCATTAACCCAGCTGCAGTGTTTTATGCCTGTGTAGGTAACTTGAATAGTCAGCTAGAAAGGAGGAAATATGAAAACATTTTTTTAACCACAAAATCAAAACGTCAATTGATATCCAAGTGATATCATTTCTCTGTTTGGAAAACAATTGCAAGGGTCTTAAAAGCTTACCTGGATAAAAGTGAGGATTATTGACTGGAGTAGCACTTTCCTTGAGCTCTTCTGGAACAGTAGAACAACGGCCTGTTCCTGGCATCCAGTGCTGAGCTGTAGCATGGGCTTCTTGTTAAAAACAGTGGGGTTTGAACTCCTTGGAATGTTACGTGTGTTAAATAGCATTTCAGGAGCATTTTAACAGTAAATATAGTAGATACTTTATTGCAGATTCAACTATCAGGTGGATGAGTTGGGTTTTACTTCAACTTTACCTTGGGCCTGTGGAGGTTAATTTGGTTTACTGCTTATTTGTCTTCTCCCTCACTGAACACACAGTAAAAGAAACGGATTTACTAGGCTGTTCAGTATTAAATATAAAGTGCAGGTATGGACCACATGAAGGAACAATATTTCATGGTGTGTACAAAAGTGTGACTGATAGACTAGAGGACCTGCCTCTGAGCCACGCTAATACAAGCCGTGCAAGAACCAGTAGATCTCTGATGATCTTTATCAGTGGATAAGGTGGCATCATGGAGTGCAGTGTGTTCCTGGGAGTTAGACATTAGGAAGAAACTGTTCACTGCGAAGGTGGTGAGACACTGGCTCAGGTTGCCCAGAGAAGCTGTGGCTGCCCCATCCCTGGAAGTGTTCAAGGGCAGGTTGGATGGGGCTTGGAGCAACCTGGGCTGGTGAGAGGTGTCCCTGCCTATGGCAGGGGGTTGGATCTAGATGATCCTTAAGGTCCCTTCCCACCCAGTCCAGTCTGGGGTTCCATGTGATACGGTTCTATGAATTACTCCATTACCTGATAAGGTCAGTATTGATGTAGCTGCTCTCTTCAGAGTTGGCCTGTGGTGCAGTGGCTGATGATGGTGGTTCCTTTTGCCTTTTTGGTGTCTGTTTTGCACTGAGCTTATATAGCTCCTGTTTGCCTAGATATTGAGACTATTGTGAGAAAATTTTAATAACAAGGTTTGCTAAATTTGGGCATGTTGCTGTTCTATCCATGGGGCCAGTATTTAATCTTGTAGTTACTGCTTTTCTTTATCACCATGATCTCTCATAATTCTGTGATATTGTCATTTTTATCACGTCCATATTCCACTTAATTGTTTAATAAGGACAAATCTTACAAGACAAAAAAAAAGCCAGAACCGTTGAGGTTGGAAGGGACTCTCTGAATGACTCTCTAGGTGTATAATTCATTTTTCTGTTCCTGCTGCATGTGTTCACTTGACCATGACTCTCCTGTCTTGCTGGTCTGGGCAGTTTCTCTTACTTTGTCAAAAGAATTTTGATTTCTGATTCTTTCACATAAGCTGCTTGGACCACATCCCAGCTTGGTGTGCACTGGATTGATAAGTCTACTCTCCAGTCAACTCAGGCTTAACCAGACCTTGCAGAATGGAGAGGTGTACTGCCACCACACTCTGCTGCTGTGTGGAGCAGCCACGGACCCAGGTACATCAGGCTGGCAGGTAAAACACCTCAACTTCCAGCTGCAAAAGTTTACTGCAAAATACTATTTCACAGAGAGATTTCTGTTTCCCTTGTAACCATGCAGTAAATACTTCTGCTTAAATTTTTAAAAACTTTTTTTGGCATCCACCTTAGACTGTTAATGTAAACTGTATTTCCCTCTTTTTTATGGGAATGTCATCAGCAAAGGTATATAAAAATCTTGCTAAAGTCAGTAGATATTTCCCCTATTGCTCCCCACCCCATGCATGAAGCCAATTATCTTGTCAAAGAAAAAGATTAGATTTGTTTGGTGGTTTATAACCTTATGAACCTGAGACGCTTATAAATATTTTAATAATTTGTTCCATTATCTCTCCCAATATCAAAGTTGGACTAGTCTATAATTTCTTCCTGTCTCCTTTTTCCCCCATCTCTGCAGATCCTCTGGGATCTCATCTGTGCTCCAGGAGCTGTCAAAGATGGTCACTAACTCTTCACTGCTTTATCCTGTCACAGGGAACTGTTACACCATCAGTTAGGGTTTTGAAACTGGTTTTAGTATGAAGAGCTGGGGCATCAGTAAGGTTAGTTGATGATAATTGTTTTCTGTTTGGGCAAGTTTAACAAACAGTGATGATCAGTACCCATTGACAGACTGCTTCATGCAACATGAATGGTTGAGTTAAATGTGCATGTGTGTGTGTGTGTATATATATATATAAAAGTAAACACAGTGTTTTAATCTCAGCTTAGGGGGCTGGCTCACTTCTGTCAACCACAGGGATATGTTAATACAGCTTTTAAGATACCTCGTGTAATAAACTGCAGGATGTACTGCATCGAGTTAATTTCATGGACGTTCACCTCGGGCTCAGTGGTACAAATTAAATTTTATCTTAATGATTTTCTGCAGTCAAAATGTCATGCAGAATCCTGTGGTGTCACTGGTAGATGTGTTCTTCGCTATTTTTACTTCTGAAAGTTTACTGTCTATTTTGACAGTCTTGGTTGTCTAAAGTACCCTCTGAGGCTTGAAAAACTTGGGGCATGGTTTTGAAAGTTGGGGTGGTCATGCCTTTCAGTCCTGTGTGCAGTTGTTGATCCCTGTAGGTGACCAACATCTGTGTCTTGCAGCTCTTATTATTTGCCCCTGACAGCAGATTGGAGGGTTCAACCCGGTCTGTAGTGGTCCCACTACTGTGGACATTGCCCGTGGAGAGGTTGTCCTCTGGGCAGCTTACAGGAGCAGCTCACTGGTGTCCACTTCTGGAAGTTGTTTCTGGGGGCATCTCCAGAGCAGTGTTGTACCTGGTGCAGTATCACAGTCAGACCATGCTGGTGCAGCCTGGTTGTCTTAAGAATCTGCAGGGAAAAGGTGCCAGGGCAGCAGCGGGTTGGTCTTTAGCAGTCTGTCCTGTATGCAATTATTATTATTAAGACTTTACCATAAATAAAGATCGTAAATATTTCAGTGCAGTGTTGCCAGTATCACCCTTTAAAAGGAGTTTCCTCCCCTGTTGTGCAGCAGAACTCGTGTCCTGCCCCACAGCCTGGTGCTGTCGCTCACTCTGGTGTTACCTGGCACGAGGCGCTGTGTCCACGCGCGTCTTTCCGTGGCTCCACCTGCTGAAATAATTAAATTACATTTCCATTCTGATGTCATTTTGGGTGCTGCAGAGAGTGGCTTCGATGCCAGAACACCAGCAATGCTTTTATAGCCCAGCGAGAGGGGCCCTGGGCTGGGACCCAGCGTTGCAGGAGCACTGCCCAGTGTCCTTCTTGCTGAGCAAAGTCGCCGAGAAATCAGTGGTGCAAGCACCAGTCTTGTTTTAATGAGAATTTGCTACTTACTAAAGAATTATGAATATTAAACACTTTTAGTAACAAGCTTTATTATGCAGTAACATGTTTTTTCATACGGAACAGCTATCTCAGAACTGGAAATTAGTGGGTGCAAAGGTTTGTTGTCGTGCAGTTCAGACATTTTCGGTGTGATGCTGTGAGGTTTTGGAGGGGCCTACAGAAAGGAGCTGGGCTCGTGGTTCTGCAGTGGGGTGAAGTGAAGAACCAGTCCTTGGGGGGTGAAAACCTGCCGTGGGGTCATCTCTGCTTCAACAACAGGGAAAAGCAGCTGTTGGTAACGTGGGAGACGCAGCCGAGATACTGCATTACAAAGCAAAATAGGAGAGAACATTTTTTCCCCACAGATCTTTAAAAATGAGTGACTCTTTTAATTTTGCATTGTCAAGAAAAGACAGAGAAATGAAGTAATATTTTTACTTCAGTGATTTAAAACAATTTAATCTGTGGATAAACTCAACTGCAGCTTCACTCCAGTGCAATTGAAATAAAACAATATGAAATATTAAAATACCCCATGCACGCACCGCTAAGATTAGCTAGTCATTAGGACTGAAATATTGGCATCCCGTTAATTATTGAATTGCAAATGTTGGAGGGAGAAAACACATGTTTTTTTCCCAAATGAAGTCCAGTAAATTAAAACCCGAAGTAGAAGTGAGAACTTCAAATGTGATTTGTTTTGCAGTAGACAGAATAACCCCACGGAGATTGTCGACAGTCAAACGAGAGCAATGATAAAACGAAGGAACCTCACTCGCTGACTGCTTTATCTTATTTGCTCTAATTAATGCCAAGTAAACAGCTTGTTTTCCATGGGACTTAATATTTTGTCTTAAAAGGGAGAGGATAGAGAGCTGCTGGTGGAGGGGACTGTGCAGAGGAGGCGTACAGAGCAAGAGGGATGGAGCACGGAGCAGTGGCTGCTGGTGACTCTACTAGCATGTGAATTGAGCACCTGAATCAGAGGCTGATGTTGGAATTGTCATCCTGGTGTACCTCTTTGGGCCACTGTCCTGCCCTGTCCTCATCTTGGTGAAGCAACTGATTCCATCAGGGCTGATCTCTGAGTAGGAGAGAGGGTTCCCATCCTGTGTGGGGGAGATAAACTTGAAACCTAGAATCATAGAATCACAGACTGGTTTGGGTTGGAAGGACCTTACAGGCCATCTAGTCACAACCACATGCATGGGCAGTGACAGTTTCCAATAGACAAGCTTGCTCCAAGCCCCATCCAGCCTGGCCTTGAACACTTGCACATCTCCTCTGGGATGGTGTCCTGGGCCATAGGATACAGGCTGCTCTTTGGCCAGGGGAGGGTAAACACCTATAAAGCCCTTCGTCCTTCCTTGAGATCTAGACTTTCTTTCAGGTATAGCTCCTCAGATTTGACTTGGAATTTCAAAACTGGATTTCTTCACATTCCACTTGGAAAGAATACGGAACTTTCTTCTCCGTGATCTTGGAATAGTTGTGGGATTCAATACCAGGGACTGGGCTGTGGTCTGTGTGAAGAATGCAGCTCAGACAGTTGCCAAAGCATAGTTATGGGTCTTTATTTAAGTACAGAGCCATGACCCATCTGTGGTGGAGTATAATTTAATGCAGAATCTACACCACTGACTTCCTCAGCCTGAGCACAGGCTGCTAGCAAACTGTTCATTGCTTTGGTCACTGATGCTAAGAGAGAACTTAATAAAATAGGAAGGGTACAACTAGGCCTTGCCTTAGTGCTGTCACCTTTTGGAGATCTCTAGAAAAGATAAGTAGTGATTCTTACTTCATAGGAATGGTAAATGGTGCATTTTCTGTAACTGCTTTTATATGCCAGATCCTTCAGCATCTGGTGTCCTACAGATACAGGTGGGTGGTGGCAGCCTTCTCCTGGTGTGTGGTTCCTGGTTTCAAGTCCATGTCCAGCAGATAGCACATATAATTTATCCAAACTACAGAACAGGTGATCAAACCATTTTTTTTAATCAACAAGACAACTAATAACTAAAAAAAACAACTAATAACCAAAAACCCAACTGTAAACCCTGCAGCAGGATATGCTGGTTTGTGCTGCTTCACTAAGTGGGTGAAGCACCCAGGAAGCAGCAGGTTTGGGTTTGATTTGTGATTTTAGAATAGTTTTGGTCACGTTGCTCAGTCTGGATTCCCTGTTAACGTGGTTATGGAATCATCTTTCAGCAATTTGCTCAGGAAGCTGAATTGTCTGCTTTAGATACAGTTCTTCATTTCATCCTCTGAAGCTAGATATCACTTTAAAAAGTGATAAAAGCAGAAATTAAAAAGCTTATTTGGCATTCCTAGACTTGCTGCAGGACTTACTGTGCCAGTGAGTTAAAAAAAAGCAAAATAAACCACAAAAAAACCCCAACCAAGCCTGTGTTTCCTCTGCATTTACTGAGGATGAGCCTTGGTTATATTTTACTTTCCTGTGGTCTGAAGCTCCTGCCCAGCTCCCAGGGCTGGTGTTGTCAGTTCACATGTCCCTCGTTGGACTGAGCTGCTGATGTTTAGGGAAGCTGGCAGAGATGGAGCTTCATCACTGCCAAGGGAGGATTTTATACTCCAGATTCTCATACTGGCTTTATACTATAATTTAATAACAATTCAAAGCAGCTCTGAATTTGTATTACTAATCACAGTTCTCATAAAGAAATGGGTGTAGCATGCTTGTACTTAGCGTGGACAAAACGTAATTTGGAATGAAGTCTTTTATACTTGAATAAATGGCATATCACTTTTTCAAGTTGTCTAAATGACCCCTGGAGAACACCAGTTGTCTTAGCTAGTGTCTGGAGGAGTGCAGGCAGACCCTCCCTCTGCTCCAGGGAACACCAGGACACAATCTGAGGCCTT
>CM036592.1:37417189-37424689 GCA_020745705.1 Hemiprocne comata
TTGGGTTTTTTTCCCCCTCTTTCTTCCCCCTGCAGCCATGGCCGAGGCTTCGGGGGTCGCGGGCGGGTCCGGGTGCCGGAGGGAGGCCGGGGGTTCCAGTAGAGTGGGCCGGGAAGCGGCGCTGACAGCCCGGCCTCCCCCGGGGCCCCGCGGCGGGCGGGAGGCAGCGAAGCCGCCCTGCGCAGAGGGGAGCGGGGCCTGGCGGAGCCGTGCCGCCCGGCTCCGCGCCTGCGAGATGGGCCGGCTGGGCAGCAGAAGCACGAGTGGGGCGGGGAGAGGCGGTGGGTTTTCGGAGCATCCCCCCCGTGCCTCTCGCTGAGGTAGCGGCCCCCGCCGAGGCAGGGGTGGGAGCAAAGAGGTTGGGCTGATGGTAGTGGCCAAATCCAGGAATTTTTAGATTTTTTTTTTTAATTGGCATCCATTTCTCTCCCCTCTCAGACGAGGAGAGTTGTACAGCAGTTCAGCTCTGAGAGAGCCTGCAGTCTTTCCAAGGAAACCCAGGCTCAGGTACGGCCACGGGCTGCCAGGATGTCGTTGAACCCCACCCGTGTGCTCGGAGGTACCTTCACTCACGTTCATGTTTGTGCCCTTTGGTTGTTGCTGCCTTCACCAGGCCAACGGGGAAGCAGGGACCTCTCGGCAGTTCCCGTTTCAGGACTCTACTGGGGTCACCTTGGGGCTCTCCTGTATCCTGAGGTGAAAGCACCTGTGGGATTAGTGCAGAGCCAGAATTCAGAGGTGGAAGGACAGATGGATGGGGTAGGACAGGTGACCTACCACAGGTGCATCTATGACAGGGAGCATGGATGAGGCAGAGGAAGGATCATGCAATGCAGAGCCTGGGGTAGGTGGTTTTCCATAGATGTAAGTTTCCAAGTGCACTACAGGTTTGGGTTTTTTCCTTTTTTTCAGTCTTCCTCCCTGTGGAAGTAAGACTGGTGTGATCATGCTGTTAGGTCCTTCTCCTTTCTCTGGTTACTTTTGAGTTTGATGGGTGGTCTCAGCTCGGTTTGGCCAAAGACTAGCAATGTGATTATATTCCTATAAACGCCAGCCAAGCGGGTGTCCAGGAGCAGGATGTGGGTGGTGAAGAGCTTTTATGGACACTCAGTCTTGGGAGCATGGACTACTAGGCATAACATTCAATTAATAGACTTATATCTGTTAATTGTCATCCTTGTGGAAAGGCTCCCCAAAAGCTCTGAAGGGGTTTTACTGTCCCCCTTGCAGAAACACTTCCTCTGTGGCAGGTTTCTCCCTGCTGAAGGCTGGTAGTGGCAGGTTGATTGTCTGACCAGAGATCATGGTGCTCTGCAGTTCCATCAGCCATCCACTGTCTTTTTTGGTCCATTTATGAATCCTGTGCCAAATTGCAAATCTGAGCTTAAATGTGTGTTTGTCTTCATAAATAATGCATCGCTCTGAAGAGTTAAAGGGGGAGCTCCAAGTGAAGCTGCCCAGCAGGAGCTCAGGGCTGTAGATCCATACATCGTGTTTTCCAGTTGCTGTGTGTGCTGGAATGGTCTTTAGGATTCAGAAGCAAGAGGGTTTGTGCCACTTTATTGTGATATTTTAGAAACATTTTTTAATTTACCCACATTCTCGTGTGTATGTATATATATATCTTCTTGCTTCCCTTTTGGCTGTCAACAGGGTGAATCTTGGACCTGCAGGAAGTGTGAGCTTTTTTTTAATCAGGCAGAGAGTTGCTGATTGCTTCCAATAGCAGGTGGCTTGAATAAAATCTTCAGAAGAAATAATACAGGTTTTTGTTTGGACAGCAGGGATATTCTGTTACGGGTATCTAAACCCATCCTAGGATGACTCAGGCTCTTGGGAAGACTCATCCAAGCTCCCTGTTGAGCAGGGTCACGTCTGCTGAAGGCTCAGAACTGGCAATGGGAGCAATGGACATTTGCTGATGCTGGTTCTTGCAGTGTCAGTTCTGCAGTGAGAAACAGCAGCACTTCAGTGAGGAAGAGCTGGGTGTTTTCTTTTGCCAGAAGAATTTGCAGGTGTGCTCTTCCTGAAACGGTTACTTTATACGTTATTTAGACTTTACAGTTTCCTCTTGCATAAACTCAGTTTTCACTTTCTTTTCACTTAGCCACTCACATTTTGCAAGGAGGCATCTAGTAGTTGTTTTCTGAGTCACTCTGGCAAACTAAGGGGATCATAAAGACCAAAATACATAGAGTACAAAGCAGTGCTGCCTGTAACGACTTGCTCTTGTCAGACGTTAGGCCCAACATTCCTTGGAATGGGTTGAATCCTTTTTGAGGTGTTGAGGTAGATGCAACCTTGTTTGCTGCACCAAGTTCACCTCAATTTCACTCACATCTAAACTCATGGTAGCTTTGCCGTTGTGTTGGCTCAGCCCAGGCTGGGTTTGTCCCCTGCACCAGGCTCACTGCTGATGGTGACTTTCCACCCAGCTTCACACTGTGACCCACAAATGGGGGGAACCATGAAAATACCTGTTACAATACATAATTTCAAGCAATCTGCTTGTTTTAATCCACCTCAGCTTCACTGTAGGAATAGGTTCAGTTTATGAGGAATAAATATGGAAGGACTTATTTCTGTTGTAAAGATTTTCTGACAAGCAAAAATATAATGTTTTTTGAAAACCTCATTAGAAAATCAATTATATCATGACACTTAACGTTGTGTTATTTACAAGCAAGATGTCTTGTTGGGAAAAAATGCTATAAAAATTCACACTTAATGCAGAAAAATGTTAGAACATAAAGAAGAGTTAGGTTTCATTATTAGCATGTTCAAAGTGGCAATTACCAAATGAGGGTTTATGCTCAATGAAGAACAGCAGAAATATCTGATCACAGGAGAGACACAAGATTTTGCAAGGGAAAAAAGCTTGAAAGCAACCAATAGTGAGTTTATTTACAGGTTTGTCTTTATGCCCAGTACAGACCATGCACATCCTGCAGCTCTTCCTGCTTTTCCTAATTGCACAGACCTTAGCATCACTGCATTTAAATGTCTTCAAAAAGAAAAGCATCCATTGACTGGTAAATGGCTGGTGGGAGGCTGTGGCTGCTAAACCAAGATTTTTGCTTTGGAGGAAGCATAGGAAAATTCATTGACATCACAGTTTAATAGAGAGGAGGCATTTAGGGCTGAGCTGTTTATTTTTGTCCAAATTTGGTTCCTAGTTGAGATGCTGATATGCAAAATACTCTGTGTCCAGTTGCATGCATCTGGTGTTCAACTCTAGTGTCTGTCTTCCAAGCCCAGGTCTGAGATGAAACATGATTTTCAAACTAAATATCTAAAAAAACCCCACACAAACAAAACAAACAAATAAAAAGCCTGAAAAAACACTAAATTTAGAAGATTTCATTTGAGTGAGGAATAGTACTGCTTCAGATCTGGTCAGCCTGAGTACAGATGGTTTTTTATGGCTAGAAAAATCAATTATTCCATTTGTATGCTGCTAATTAGAAACATACGAAGTAAATTGTTAATTTTTTGAACTGAAACGGTTTTTAGAACTGGGCTTATTCCTGAAATGGAAAATGCTCGACTTGAAGTGGAAAATTTAGTTTGTTGTGCAAATGTGAACAAGATGCATCATTCATACCAGGGTAAACACGAAAAATAAATTTCTAGCTGAAATCATTGTCTTAAATAGCCTGCAATCTGAGTTTGCATCAGATGCAGAACTAATGATACTTATTTGCTGCAGAGTGAAACCAACAATGTGTAACTACAGGCTTGTATATGTAATTCTACCAGAAAATAAATATTCTGTGTTTTCATCTTTCATTCTACCTAATGCTTGTAATGGTTCCCTGTATACAGCTCTACAGTTTCTGTGCTTTCTCTGGTTTTTATGTTAAAAACCCCTACCTGTGCTCCATCGTGAGCATTTTGGCCATGAGAAACACCTTTTGGCTGCAATTAAAATGCAGAAAGTGGCTTTGAAGGATCAGAGGAGCATTGGAGGTAATGCTGACCAACCTGTAGTGCCCAAGGTCTTACTTGAAGGCAGGACCCATACTTGCTTCCTTCCTCTTTCAGGAATCATGAACTGTTATTAACTACAGGGTTATTAACAACAATAATAATTTAGGGGGTGTGTGCACTGTGGAAGGATATGTTTTCAGGAGGGTTACTTTATGAATTTTGAATTTGATTTATTTCCTAGTTTACTACCAAGTTGAGTTTATGATCTTAATGTTTTGCAGCCATTACAAAGCACACATTTCAGTGAATATTCAAAACTTGTCATTTTTTCTTTCCCTGTCTTCAGGGATAAAGCTCCTTCTTGGAGATGACTGTGCCTTGTCAGGTGTTCCATAGGCATCCTATTGTGTAGCAAGTGACCTCTGTTGAGTTTTGAGTGCTTGTGATGTGAGCACCACTGATGTAGTTGAACATGCTTTGAATCTTATGGTTGCACCAAGTAAATTCCTTCACCTTAACTTTGGGTCCCCAGTTCAGAAGGAGCCCAGGCAAAGCTGCCTCCAGTGCCTGCTCTGTGTTCCATGGGCTGGGAGGTGGAGCAGATCTTGCTCTATATTGGTTTTATTTACAGTACTGGACAGGAGACTGGAATTGGCCTGATGTATTTTGGGTTTTGCTCCTCACTTCATTGTCACTGGTATTTCAGAGCAAAGGGGGGTCTCTGGTGCAAATAAGCACTGATGTGAGCTTTTTTGTTCTGTAAGGGCCAATCCCCAACTTCTCTGGCCAAATGGAAGTTGTCTTCATTGTGGGGTTTCACTCTGCTTCACAGTCTTTAAGAGAGCAGACTAACTTGTGTGTTTAGCAACTTACAACTCTCTTCCTCCTATTTGAAAATACCTTTAATAATGGGTTACAACTTTAACAAACATCGTAACTATTAAAAGAAACTGTCCAAGTATACTGAGCATAAACAGTATAATAGATCAATAACTTTGCTCAGGGTTCCACAGACCCACTAAATACACATTTCCTTCAAGCAGACAAGTATTTTAGGGACTGAAGGCTTTGAGGGTTATATGGTTTATGGGGAAAGATTAATTCTTCTTACTTTTAAGAAGCTACAGAAATTTCTGAAGTAGCATTGTGTATGTTTGTTATCAATAGAGAGGGAGCATTAATTTCAGTTTTCTCCCTATCTCAACCTCTCTACTCAGCCCTAAAACCACTTTGATTGATGCTGCAGCATAAACCACTTTTTTCCTTCCTTTCTAATGAGTAATCAACTCTCTTCTTTTTTTGTTCTTAAAGACTTGAAAAGAAAAATGTAGTGTCAGATAAGATAGGCTGAGGGCCAGATAAGACCAGCTCTTTGCTCAAATTCATTAATCTTGGATAATTCAGATATCCTACAGCAAAAGCAGGTGGTTGATTTTTGTGTGCTGGGACTAGACTTGAGCTTTGAGCTGAAAAATTGAGCCAAGGCACCTAAAGTGTGATTCCCAGTGTGCTACGCTTGTCCTTGCCCAGGCTGGCAGTGAAGGGAGAAAGTCTTTAACTTCTGGAAAGAAGAATCTCAGGTGCAAGCTTGGGACACTTGGATAATGGCAGGTTAAGGTGTGTGGTAAATGTTACCTGCCCCACGCATGTCCGTGCACTGTGGAGGGAAGTTTCTCCCCATCCCTCTCCATGCTGCTGGACCATCCCTGCAGGGATGGGTTTTGCAGGGGAGGGGTGCTGCCAGCCCAGCAGTGACTTGTCCTCCCATGTGGGAGCTGCTCTTCATTTTCTTCTCAGTTGTGGCTGGCAGAAAAATGGAAGAATTTAATCCTGCTGGTTCCCAAGGCAGCCAAGGGGGGATGAGCCCCAGGACACCATGGCAGTGGGAGCAGGAGATGGAGCCCAGGCTCCAGCCAAGCTCATCTCCATTGCGGCGGCTGTTCTGACCATCAGAGGAAGAGGATGGTCCAACCATGGTGCTGCTATGTCCCTGTGGTCAGTAATACTCTGTCATACCTTTCTCCACATCCCTCTGCTCTTCATTTTTCTCAAGTAGGAGGAGTCATAATGCCCTTTGCAGTGGAGTGGTGGTTTGGGAGCGGCGTAGTCGTTCAGGTCCCAGTGTGGTCCAGGCAGGCTGATGGATCTCAAACTGAGGTCCTTACACCCTGAAGAAAAGCACAAAACTGTTCCACCTCAGCAATGAGTGTGTTTGCTGGGACTCCTACCCCCCAAAACATGGATTTCTAGCAAATTCCTGTTTGAGGCAGGCTGTTGGTGCCTGTTTTCTTGCTGTTGCAATGTTAAGTGTCACCTTGCAGGTCTAGAAGATCAGCAGAGGCATTTTCCTACAGAGGATGTGGTGCTGGTGGCTCCATGTTTCACTGCAGATGGGGGGGATGTGGGGGTGGTGGGGATGCTGTCAGCATCTCTGTCACTCTGGTCACAGCCTCGTGCAGTGAATTTCCAGACCTTGATCACCACGGGCAAGAGGAGCTCTTCTCATCGGCAAGGCCTGAGCTGACCATAAGAAAAGGAGTGCTAAATTTAGATTATTTTGGCATCTGTAGGTCATTATTGGAATTACAGCAGCTGGCTGCTAGGTCATAAAGCTACTTTGACAGGTCAGGAATACTGAAAGTACTCTAACTACCAAGCCTTCCTCTTATTGTCCTCATTCATTATTGTCAAGAAGATATCCTCTTAGGAAGGGTGGGAATCAAGTTGGAAAAGGGATAGGAGGAGAAGCCTTTCAATAATAGTCTTTTCTTCCTTCTTCCTAAAAGAAGGGATGAAAGGCAAGGTTACGCTGTTGGAAAGGAAAAAACACCCACTGAGCTAGAAATGCTTCATCATTTATAGCTCACCATTTATTTAATGGTTGTTTCTTTCTGAAGCACAAGTTTGTGAGGTGATCACAGCTCAGAGAGATGAGGATTCGCCATGAGTTGCACAAACCCCCTCTATTGCACAGGCAGTACAGACACATCTCTGGCTGGATGTGTTCAGAGCACAGATTCGTTGGCTATTCTCTAATAACTAGTCCTTTTTTTTGAACTTTTATTCACATATATGTGCTCGTGCACACTGGTGAGGGAAGCTGGCACACGCCAGTTTTTCTTAAATAATGAGAGGTAGATTCTCGTGAGACCCCACCTGCAGTACTGTGTCCAATTCTGGAGCCCCCAACATAAGAAGGACATGAGCTGTTGGAGAGTCCAGAGGAGGCCATGAAGATGATCAGAAGGCTGGAGCAGCTCTGCTCTGGAGACAGGCTGAGAGAGTTGGGGCCGTTCAGCCTGGAGAAGAGAAGGCTCTGGGGAGACCTTAGAGCACCTTCCAGTGCCTGAAGGGGCTGGGGAGGGACTTCTGACAAGGACTTGTACTGAGAGGACAAGAGGTGATGGATTAAAACTGGAAGAGGGGAGATTTAGGTTGGACATTAGGAGGAAATTCTTTAGTGTGAGAGGGTGGTGAGACACTGGCCCAGGTTGCCCAGAGAAGCTGTGGCTGCCCCATCCTTGGAAGTGTTGAAGGGCAGGTTGGATGGGGCTTGGAGCAACCTGGTCT
>CM036592.1:37429689-37457189 GCA_020745705.1 Hemiprocne comata
CATTAGAACAATTAAAGTTTTTATTCAGTTTGTTTATTGTGGTGTTAGTAATCTGGGAAAGAGGTTTGTGATAATAACAGACTTTTTTTTTTCTACTGTAAAGGGTTTCATTATTCTGTCCTTGCCAGAAAGAACATTTTAAGAGCTTGGATTCAGAATTAAATATGACCTCAGTGTTTTAAAATACAATTACAATCACTATCCATTTAGTAGGTTTTTTTCTTTTACTTTTGACATATGGTCAATATACTTATGCCAATTATTAAAGACATTATTTTATGCTATGCTAACTATTTAACATATTGCAGCTGCTGTAGTAAATACAGGCTGATGAGAAGGGATGTTGAGGAAGCTCGTTACATGAGCTGCTGCTTGGGTTAAATTACTGTAGTGTCTGTACACAGGTAAAAGAAGAAATCCACCATACTTGATAAGAGAAATTTGTATTATTTATATGGAACAGAACAAACCAATTTACAAGAAAGGCACTTAAGTGGGAAGCTTATTTATTAATGAGTGTAGTACACAAGCTAATGGGGTTGTAATGCAGATGCACCTAAAGCTCAGAGGACAGTGGTCTCCTGGCGCCGCTCACCACTTCAGGAGAGAGAGGAGAGAAAGCTCACTTGAAAAATAGTTCTGCACTACTCGAAACAGAGTTATGTGGAGTAGATTTGTCTGTCTCATCTGAGACAGAAGGATGGTCTGAGTGGCTCCATCTCTCCTGCCACAGGACGTCAGTGGGGTTTCAGAGTAGGGATGTGCCAGGGCTGTAATTCACAGCTTCCACTAAATCATAGAGCCCCAGATTGGTTTGGGTTGGAAAGAACCTTAAAGATCATCCAGTTTCACCCCCCTGCCATGGGCAGGGACACCTCCCACTAGACCAGGTTGCTCCAAGCCCCATCCAGCCTGCCCTTGAACACTTCCAGGGATGGGGCTTTAACAGCTTCTCTGGGCAACCTGAGCCAGTGTCTCACCACCCTCATAGTGAAGAAATTCTTCCTAATATGTCATCTAAGTCTCCCCTCTTTCAGCTTGAAACTGTTCCCCTTCATCCTATCCACTCTCTCCCCTTGTCAAAGTCTCTCCTCAACTTTCCTGCAGCCCCTTCAGGTGGTAGATCCCACTTTGTCCTCCACGGTGAGGTTTGGATGCAATTTTAAGGCCACATGAAGTGGAGAAGCCCCAAAGCTCCTGGATCCCAGTGGTGAGGCATCCCACTGGGATCCAGGGGTTTGCAGAAGGGTGGATGAAGCAAGGGGCATGCTGGGGCCAAGGTGGTCCATGAAGGGGAGAGTTTGTATAAATCACAGCTCCTATATCCAGTCTTTAACAAGCTGCTTTTGAGGTAGCAGTTTATAGACTCTCGTTGCAGTTAATTATAACAGCAGTTTTTTTGAAACAGTATTTTTATTGGTTTTATCGATGTGCCCTACTGTTTTTTCCAGTCCTTCAATTGGGTTCTGCTCGGTTTCCTGGGAGAAGAGAAGCTTTTCTCCCAGATTTGGAAGGGGCAGGTGGGCGGGGAAGGAATCTTAGGGTGCTTCTGGGTGGGGGGCAATGGGTGCAGTTACACAAAACCTCCCAAGAGGTGATCCATGGCACTGGAGTGTCTTGCAAACAGTAAACAAGAAGTGCTGGCAAATGTTGATCACAATGAAGGAAAAGAGTTGGTATTTTTTGGTCATCCTGTTGTTGTAGAGTTGTGGTTTTGTGTTTGGGGCCTAATTGGTAAGAATTAAAGCCAGGTCTTTATTGGGTAATGCCAAAGATCCTGCCCACGCACGTGGGAGACAATGTCAAAGCCCTGTAGAAAAGCTCTGGGGAGAGAGAGGGAGTGTATTGTGGAGGATTCCCCAATACTGGACACTCCTAAGGTACTGGACACTCCTAAGGTTCAGCTAGATGTGGTGCTGGGCTGTCTTGTCCAGACCATGCTTCTGCCAGGAGAGGTTGGCCCAGAGGATCCTTGAGGTCCCTTCCAGCCTGATATTCTGTTTTCCCATGAGTTATTAACTCTGCTGTTTTAATTGGCACATATTAGCAGTTTTCCCTGTTCTTAGCCTATGTTGACATGAAACCTTGAACCATTAAAGCCTGCTGGGAACCCAGATCTTGACAAGTTTTGTGATGGTTTCATGATGGTTTTATCTCATGTCAGTGTTGGTTTCTGAGTGCTCATACCTGGTTTAAAAAAAATAAATGAATGCCATTTCTTTGCACCAAAGTTAAAAGCTTCACAGTAATATGGGGAGGGTCAAACTGGCCTCAGGGGCTTGGTCTGGTGCCTGTCCTGCCATCTTTTCTCCCTCACAGCTGCTTCGGTGCAGAAGAGAAGGGCCTCATTCACATGATAAAAGTATTCTCATCATTTTTCCAGGCAGCAGATGGGCAGCACACCTCCAGGTGGGGCAGGAGCATGTACGTTAGGTCATACACTGATCCCTGCCCTGGTGGGAGATCCTTCATGTGTGGCATCAGAGGACCCCACAGTTGGTCCTACAGGAGATGCTCAGAGGGCAGAGATTGCGTTACACCTGGTCTAGGGAGCTGGTTTGGAAAATGGCCTGATGAGTTGAATTCTTAAGAGGTTCCTGATTTATCTGTGTCTTAATTCATTTTAATAGGCCAGAGTGTCTGCAGGTGCTGTTGATTATAATTCTTGGTGCTCTCTTCTGTCTGGAATTCATGCACTAGCGCACGTCAAGGTGGACATCCAAAGTCAGAGCCCAGTTCCAATAATTCAGCCTTAAGTTTTCCTCCTTCATTTCCCCATGCACCAGTGGAGATCACCCGGGTCTTGCAGTATAAGGATTGTAATGTGTATTTTAACTGCCTTAGGTTGGGTTTTTTTTTTAAATCCATGCATAATTGGGATTATATCTCTCTTAGATATGTAGAAAAAAATGTAAATTTTACTTCAGTTACCAGTTGGCAACTGGGTTATCACTACGAGGCACGTTTCTGCATGGAGGTGGTGGGGTTTGGGGAGGAGGTGGTGCTACGTGGCAGTTGCACAGAGCTGGGCAGGAGTGTGGAGAGAAGGCCCTAAACCTGAGGAGCTGGTTGGAGAAGCAGAGGGAGCCTGGTGGGCAGTTTAAGGGTCCCCTGCAGCCAGCCCCAACACAGTTAATTGCCTGTGATAAAACCAACCTTGCAAGTCTGAGGGGAGAATTCTTTTATATAAGAAAAAAAATGTTTTGTTACAGTTTCTTGTAAGTGCTAAAATTAGCTGACTTTCTTTTAACCTAATTATGGATAGAACTGATGATATCACCTGCGCTCACTGTTGCCTAATCTTGGGTAAGAGTTTGCTGCTCCTTGAAACTTGGCTGAATTTTTGCTTCTTGCTTTACAGCATTTCATGTGAAGCATAACTGTTGCTGACTGAGGGTCTTTGGGGCATGGGTTTGATTTCCCCCATTCTCAATCTAGAACAGGTTGGTACTTTCCAACGAGAAGATACACAGAAATTGGGTTGTTCCTTTTTTAGACAAATCTTCCAGTCATTCTGCTGCCAACCCCACTGATTTGAAACAGAAATATTTACAGTACTAGGAATATTTTTATTCTCCAAATGTGGCCCAGCTGTAGGCCTTTGAAAAGTTTAATTCACAGAGGGGGAACGGGTCTCTCTGGGGAACGTGGTCTCTGGGCCGTTCCTGGGGCTGAGCATGAAAGTGATAGAACCTGACAGTGCTGATGAGCCCTAGAACTGTCCATAGTTTCCTGATCTGTCTCAGTGACTCCTGGCAGCACGAATTAGGTAGAAATCTGCAGGATGAAATCAGGAATTAGCCTGGAAAATATGTGGTTGGGTGACGGGAAGAAAGCAGTGCTTGAATTGGTGACCAGCACAGAGGTGGACCATGAGCAGTGAAGTCAGACAACAGGTAAGACTGAGATGGACCAAACTAGATGAGGATAGGTGGTGGCAGAAAAAAGGCTGAAAGTTGAAACTGGGCAATGTAAGGAGAGGGAAGGAGGTTGGTGTGGAATGGATAAGCAAGCAGTGCTTGGGGTGTTGGGGGACGCAGCAGAAGTCTGAGGTGGATGAAGAACCATGGTTAGTGGTTTTCCATGCACCTTGCTGTAGTTTTAGCAGAGATCTGTGTCCATAGTGAGATATGTTTCTCTGCAAACACAATAAATATGCTCAGGAAAAATAAGCCAAGACCAGACACAGCATTGTTTCCCTGGAACGTGTTCCTTGTGTTCCTAGGAAGCTGCTGATTGCTGTGTTTCCTCCCTGGTCTCACAGTCCCGTATCCCAGGGTAAGATCTTGTTTGAAATCTGTGTCTCTCTATATAGGATTCCAATCAAAACTTTAATGGTACAGGGCAGCGAGTAGCATTTAATGACCTTCAGTGCTATCACTTGAGTCTTTTGGGCATTGACGTTGATTTTCCTTATCTTGGCATGTGAAGACAGGAGTCTCAGTCCCTCCTTTCAAGGGTTTGCTGGTACACACCAGCAGCACAGAGCAAGCAGGCAGGCTCTGCAGGCAGCAGGGCTGGCAGCAGCCATGGGCTGCCTGCACAGCCTCCATAGCCAACCTCCCTTTGGGACCTGGACTTTACAGCTTTAATCGCAGGAGTTGAGAAAAAGTCACGGCCGTTTGGATACCGACGTGTTTTACTCCAGGGGTGCACCTATTTGGAGATTGTATTTGATACCCACATTTTTGTGCAGAGGTTTCTTTCTCAGGGTCAAAGAGAGGTAGTGCTTTAGTGCAGAATTTCTGACCAGTCAGATCCGTAAGAATTTAAATCCTCCGTAACAGATAAAAGCAGAATGGAGAAAATATTGCAAAGGTTGTATGACAAGGAGTAAGTCTTACTCCATTCTGAGGTCTTGTGCTCCTCCATAAATGCATTGATTTCTTCTTAACAGGTCTTAAAAGGAACCGTGGTGGGGTCGTTCAGCAGGAATTGGGGTGTTATTTCTGTTTATTGCAGCTCATCCCTTTTTTAATCTCTTACTCCTATCACACAGACACTTCATTTCTGAGAAGCTAAATTAAACTATGGAGGATGTGCTTCTCCATGAATTTTAAACCTAAAACGCTGCTTTGTTCCTTGATTCAGTTGTGGGGAAAAATGCACCAGAGCCGTGCGGCTATTTGAACTCTTTATTTACCACATTTACAATATTAATAACACTGTTTCTAGAAGTTGTCACATCAAGTAAAAGATCTTCATTCCAGACTGTCTTTTGGGGCCAAATTGAGACTGGATGCATGCATTTAATAAATTGTAGTCTCAAGTAGTCATTTTTGTAAATAATTAGCTTCGGTGAAAGAATAAGTTAGCATATTGTATGCATCTAATGTTGCAAATGTACATACAGCAAACTTTCCTATTAATCAACAGTCAAGCACTGTAAGTTGAGTCTCATACATAATGAATTGTTCTTAAACCTCCTGGGTTTCATTGATAGAAAAATAAGAGAAAACATAAGTGTAGTAAGCTTTTGAATAAAATTTAACAAGATTGCTCTGCATCCTGTAATCGTTTTGGAATCATTAGAGACCAGAGTATTCATCTGCAGTTTTGGGGTGGCTTTAGCCTTCATCTATCAAAGACAGACTGTTTAAGGGACATTTAGGTGTTGATAAAATACATTTTTATTTAATTCCACAATGAAGGCTTCAGTAGAAATGCCAGCTAACCCTGTGTTTACTATGTAAAGAATAATGCTGTGTGGCTGGGTCTCATTTTAATGTTAATTTTTGTGTTCTAATTGTTATTGAGTCTTCCATTTGAAAAGTAACACACCAGCTATTTCTCTAAGAAAAGAATTATTTGGTAAGGCAAATGTATAGACATACATAGGTACAGGAAAGAGACAGACAGCCTTTGCTTTCCAGACAGTGCAACTTTTTATCCAGGCCTGACTTCTGTTGACTTCATATGCAGTTGAGTGGAGACTTGTCTTCAGTCATTGCTGATAAAATAAGAAAAAGCAATTTAAAAATGATACCAGTATGGAACCTTTTAAATTAGATTTGCCCCTCGTATCTGTTTCATGACAAGAGTTACCTTTCAGGTCCTAGAGAATCAGCAGTGAATTCTTCTGCAAATGTTTAAATTTTCTCTGATTCAGGAACTGCTCACGATTAACTGTAGTAATCACCCCAAGCTGTGGAGATGCTCAATCCACCTGATGTGGCCCAGCTGATCAGTGCCTCGGGCACTTGCTACTGGGAGACATCCCGAGCCAATGGCAGCTTTGGTGGGAGCAGGAGCCTGTCCCACAGGGAATATCCTGAGTAGCAGGTTCCAGGAGGAAGGGCATGGGCTCACACACACAGGCTTCTCCAGTCCTTGGACTGCAGTGTGGCATATCCTGGGGAAAATGACCCAAGGACTTTCTCTTCTCACTGCTCTCAAATCCCTGAGAGACCCTTTGCTCCTGGCTGAGGCTCCGAGGGCTGTTCTGTTCCTCAGGTGACTCACGGAGGGATTATGGCTACATCCTAAATTCCAAAGGTGATGACAGAATTCTCCTGTAATTGGGCAGTATTCCCAAAAACGTCTTCGTCTCCACCTGTGGGCAGATTCCTTCTTAAGATACTTTTTCATATGCCTGATGTAAAAAAAACAAACAAAAAAACCTGACAACAACAAAACAAAACACTTTTTAAATTTTAGTTTGTTTTAGGGGAGCTTTGAGGGGGAAAAGGGCTTTTTAATACAAAATACTTGTAGAGGTTTTTTTCCTGCTGTGCTCTTTCTGTCCCACTCCCCTCCATTAATGCATTCCTATCAGAGCCTTGCTCATCCTTACTGGACATAAGGTAATTTTGTTAATTTTTGGATGTCTTTAAGGCACAGACTTGTAAGAAGCATCAAAATATGGAGGAGAAAGGACATGAATGTGTCCTGCTGACAGCAGCTCTTCCTACTTACCCCAGCCTGGAGGTACAAACTGGAGATGCTGAGGGTTGTGCCACCCTGTAAAGGTGCTTGCAGATTTCCAGGGACAAGCTGCAATGTTTTCTGGTACAGGTTTGATTAAAATTTCACATCTGTGTCATGCCACATAGTTCTTTCTCCTGGTCATAAATGGTGGAGCCATAGGTGCTGGGGAGCCTCTGGAGCAGCATGGGGAAATTGGGGCTCCCCTCTGGAGAAAGGTCATTGTCTTCTGCTCCTTCTTGCCCACCCTCTCTCTGCCCATCACACCTTCTGCAGGTGTTGGTTATCCTCCTCTGCACTCCTCTGTCTTCGTCTCTCCACACTACAGTTGGTGACATGGAATTTTGATGTTGATTTTGATGAGGGGAGGTTTGCCAGGGGAGGTTTAGATTCGATGTTAGGAAGAATCTTTTCCCCAAAAGGGTTATCAGGCATTGGAACAGGCTGCCCAGGGCAGTGGTGGAGTCACCATCCCTGGAGGTATGAGAGTTGCATAGACACAGTACTTGGGGATGTGGTTTAGTTAAGGACTTGTTGGTGTTAGGTGATCTTGAAGGTCTTTTCTGACGAAGGTCATTCTGTAATTAATTGTGTGATAGTGTGAAGGCAGGCTAAGAGAAGGGTTTGGTGAGATTTTGGGCCCTCTGCGTTGTGAAGGGTAAGGCTGATGATTGCTGTTATATCATTCTGGTCATAACTAGATCCAAAAGCCTCTTAACTAGGACAAATTGATTTATATTTCAAGACACAATTGTTGTTACTGAACAAAAGTGCTCATGGGTTTTGTTCAGGCAACACAGTGGAAAAAATTACGGATGCCCTTAAAAAACATGGCATGTGGTTGAGTGTCCAAATATGTTTATTTTCTCCAGACTTGAAGATAGTAGGATAATGCAAACTCAATAACCTTTGGTGCCACGTGTGCCGTGCTGTCAGCACGCAGTTCAGTTGGTAACAGCCTGGCAAAGACCCTAGTTTCCATCAGAAGAAATGGGGAAGTTGTATGTAAAAACATACATTCCATGTATTGGGTTTTTTCCCCCTTTTTTTTTTTTATTTTAGGTCCTTACCCCTGGTGTTACCTGAGTAGAGCTGTTGTAGTTCTGATAGTAACGTGCTAATGAGTTATCTGAGTGCACCCACATCTACCCGGGGCCCCTCGCTGGCTGCGGGCTGGGAGGAGCTGAAAATATATTTTTTTTGTGCTAGCTGTGGGGCTTTTATATCCCAACCAAACTGAAATAAAGGGGACTCTTCATTAGCTCAGCACCTGAAGCAGTTTATAAACCTCTTTTTAGGCAAACCACTGGAGGGTGAGGCAGTTATCTGGAGATGAAACACTCAGGCGTGTGTGGCTACACAGTGGGAGCAACCGTTGGATGTTTTGTTCAACCAATTTATTACATTTAATACATACAAATATTTTATAAATGCACAAGTAAATATATAAATATGTTGTGGGCACCTATACAACATTCTCATAGTATGTACTCTTAAGGAAGCTGCCAGCTCTTAGCTTTACCCTCAGGAAGTTGCCAGCAGAGCCATGTGATATATTCCCTTTATTTTGAACCCCACAACTCAAGGTCCATCGTGCAGTGTTTCCGTTAAGGTTTATTAAGGACAGAATGAGGCAAAAAGTAGCTGAGAAGTAAAATAAATAATTAAAATCATATCAATTTAGGATATGGCTACCCACTGAGGCTTCTCACAGCATTTCTCTGGTTTTCACAATGGTTGAGCTGTTCAGGATGATATTGAAGCCAATCTGCTGCTTATATGTTTGTTTTGGAAGCATGTTAGAAACTTCCAGTTCTTGGCAAGTGCTTTGGAAGGAGCCTGTTAAACTGAAGCAGGTGGTGGTTCTGCTGTTCTCCCCCTCTGCTAAACCCATCTTCTCCTTCGTTTCATCCCATGCAAACAGAAGAAGTCACAGATGAGATGTGGCTGGGATGGAGCCTCAGGAAGACACCTCTCAGCTGCAGGGACATGAGCACCCGCTGGCTTCCTTAGCTTGTTCAGTCCTAAAAAAAAAGCTGTAATGGAACTAAAAATGCAGGATTGCAGTAGGAATGGCATGGAATAGCTGTCTGTGTAAGCTGGAGCAGCAGGTCTGCACCTGGGCTGTGGTGGATTCCTGTGCTGGGGCTGACCTTAGGTCTCTCTTGGAATTCACCATGGCCAAGAGCTGAATGTGCAGGCTGGAGTTCTGCAGCAGAAGTCTCCTTTTGGGAGACATCCAACTTAAAAATATTTATTTCTTTACAGATACCTGCTTTTCTTAGCTCAAAATGAGTGAGGTTTTGTCTGCGTGAGGAGCGTGCCGGTTTCATTCAGCATCGCCCTGCGAAGCTGTGTGGCTGAGTCAGCCACTTGCTGCTGTGTCCTTTGGACATCACCACAGAGGGCAGACAGACAGCTCACTGGCTGCACACCTTGCAGCCTGGCACATGAGTGCAAGCAAAGAAGTTTCAGTGAAAATAAAAAGCAAACAGCTTAAAACCCTGCAGCGATGGTTTCTTGTTGACCAAGTGAGAACACAAAACCACATTTTGCATCTTTTGAGCTGCCAGGCAGGGCCCAGCTCCACTCACCAGTGAAAACAAGTGCAGTGGCAGTCTCCAACAAAAGTGTAAGTGATTTAAATAAAAAATACTGCATTTTAAATAACTGCTGCTCATTATTCTAGCCACACTGCAAAGCAAGGTGTTGGTACTTTTTGAGGAAAGATAGTGAAAGTCTCCAGGGCAAAAGTAAAGCAGTCGGATTTCTTACACTTTCTGTTTAGCTTCTTGCCTTTTTGGAGCAATATACTTGTTGTATTTTCCTGTATGAAAGTAAAAAAGTCTTATGGAATCACAGGTTTAAGACATAAGCTTTCCATAGGTGAAGCACAGAGGAAATGGCCACTTGGCTGCCACCTTATGTGCTGGTGGCTCCACAGCCAGTAGCAAGTCCCTTCCTTGGGGATCACCAGGAGGAGGACATGAAGTCCCTTTTTCTTGTTCATGGCTAATTAGGCACAAGTGATTAATATGACCGTTAGCTATTTTTCTCTAATGGTATTCAAGTAACTTTATTCCTGTCTACCTTGACAGTAGAGATGCTCAAAGATCAATGCATGAAGTAGGGTGGTCAGAAACCTGCCAAGAAACCTAACCTGGCGCAGAGGAGTTTCACTTGAAGGAGGACATTTCCCTTGATGGGAGATTCCACTTTTACCTTGCTTTTTGAAATATACACGTGCTTTAGCTGGGCCAAAACGTGGCTTTGAACCCTGAGAAAATCCTTTAAAAGGCAGCTGGTGTTTTAAGTTGCATTTTTAATGCCGAGGTAGTTTGTGGAAGGGGTGCTGCTGTGCAACTTCAGAAAGGGAAAGGGCAGGAGGGAAGGGAGGAGATGAGGGCCAGGAGAAGCCGTTCACGCCTAAGTTACATACAGTGTTTGTTTTATTAAAGCTGTCACATTCCCAGAAATACTTGTTAGCATTTCTAGCCAAGCAAAATTAATATGAAGATTTATTATTTTGTTTAACTTTATGCCAGTTTGAAGGTCTCAGCATATACATTGGCAAATAGCTTTGGACCCTACAGGAAAAGAAGTCGGTGCATTCTTTGAGAGCAAGTCCTTTTCATCTTGCAAAGCTTTTGATTTCTTTACCAAGGTGGAGGTAGTAGGCATTGTGAAAGTGTCTGTTGTTGAAATGGTGGGAGAATGGGTCTCACCAAAAGCATCTAGAGATGTTTAGCAGTGACAAGGCACTGTTCTTAAAAGTAGTAATTAGAAAGTTTAAAAATTAAGCCTTTAATACAAACAGTCTTGCCAGGGAAGAGCAGGTGGAAGGTAGGAGTGTGTGCTGGCAGGGGGAACATCCGTGTGTTGATGGCTAAGGTTCCTGCAGCACAGCACGTGCTGTAATTCATGTCTTCTTATGGATTGATGGGCCTTTAATCCATACATTAAACAGGTAGCTAATGGCCTGGTGGTTACCTTGAGGCTTCAGGCAAAGCCCTGCACAGCCCATGCACCAGCCTCGGTAGCACTGCACCTGGTCTGGGGGGGGAATGGTGGTAGTTTGGTGCCTTGCTGGAGCAGGAGGCAGTTTGGGTGCCCATGAAGCAGTTCCAGTCCCATCTGCCAGCAGTCGGTGGCAGAGGCAGAGCCCACCCTCTTCTCACAAAGCAGCCAGGAGACAAAGTCTTTTGGTTTTATGATGATATTACAATCCAAATCGTTTCCAGACTCCTGAGAACGTGAAACAAGATGATGTGAAAACCTTAAGGTTGCTGTAGTTTCGAGTGCTTTCTATGCTCTTCTGGATAAATGGAGCAGAAAAGTCTCCCAACTTCTCTTGGAGGTTTCAGAGGCATTATTATATTCTGAAGTTATTGTCATAGCTCTAACAATCCCCAGTAAAACTGAGCCATATTCTGCTGAGGGTTGTACATGTGCAGAATAACATATTATCCAGGGTGTCAGGAGCTTCCTTTGAGGTCCACATTGTATGCATCCACACAAAAACATTTATGCACAGATTCTCATACCTTTTTTTTTTAGCAAAGATATTATTAAATAGCTAAAAAACATAGACATCAGTTTTATATAGCAAATTGATGCTACTTCAAACACAAGCATAAAAAATAATCAAAAGCATTAATTTGGTAAAGAGATGGAAAGAGCAAAATAAAATTGCATTTATTTCTGGCCAAGTGGATCCAAAGCTGATTCTCCTTTTTTGTTTTTCCCTGCTCCAAGCCACCAACCTGTATTCATGTGTGACTGGAGTGTTTTAATTGTCCTCCGTGTCCCTCCTCTCCTCTGCCACTTTCTAATCTGTAATTATGTGGCCTGCAGTGGTTAACAATTAAATCAGCAAATGAATTGAGGCTGGGGGAGACAGCAGGGCTGTTTGATCAGGCACCAGGCGAGCGAGGGCTTCGCTGTGGGGAGTGACCCTGAGCCAGCTCCCACCTCACAACCCTGATCCCATCCCGAGGCAGAGCCAGGGCCATCCCACCCATGTCCTGTTGCCTTCAGCTCCACGGGCTGTTGTGGGTCAAGCGTGTGGTGGCGTGTGGTCATTTTGCAAAGGTGCCTTGTGGCAACAGCAGACCTGGGTATCTTTGATGCCATTACGGGAACATCACACCTTTCTTTGGGGCTTTCTGCTAGGAGGGAGCTGGCAAAGTGCTTTGGCTCCCTTGCAGCACACTGGAGCATGCTGGAGTTTGGGTTGGTTTGCTCTTTCCCCATACCAGGGTGGCAGAATTGCTGTGGATTTTCTTTCTTTCATTGTCTCAGGTTCTTGTGTATTTTGGTATTTCTACAATTTTCCCTCCTCTCTACTGCTTTGTGGCAGCTGCAGCCCCTCAGCAGGCTGCTGCCCCTCAGCACACTCTGGAGGAGCTTCTTGTTCTGGGCTCTGGCTGCATTTCCAGCTCGGGGGGGGGAAAGCTGCAATAATCAGAAAACCTTAGGATGGCTCATCAGTGGTGCTGAAGATGCTGGATATGTGAAGATCGCTGGCAGGTCTTGCTGGTTTGGCAGTCACCCTTGATGTTGTCATCTTACTGATCTTCCCATCATTTCTCCCCATGCATTGGTAGCAGGCTGTTTATCGATGCCCTGAGACTGGTCTCTGCAGTTTTGAGGGACACCTGCCCCACCAGCATCTCCTAAAGCACCAGGAGAGCATCACCACCACCTCCCCAGCACTGCTTTGCCTCACTGAAAGCACACGGCTGGACGTCTGCAAATCCAGTGTTCACATCATCTTTGCTCTCATACACATGTTGCTCTTCCAGAGGAAAACAATTTAAAAGTAGCAAGGGAAAAAGTACATTTTTGTTGGCAGGTGCTTCTGTTCGCTCGCTGTGCTCTTCAGTGTCCTGCAAGCAGGAGCTGCCATTGAAAATCAAATGAATTCTCAATTGCTTCCTTCCAATTCAATAAGTGGAGGAAAGCAGAAACCTGCCACCGTCGCTGGAAGGAAACGGGGCAGAGGAAGGCGTGGGTTCGGCAGAAAGCTGTTTCCTTTCCTCCGTTCCCCTGGGATGGTCCCTGGGGAGGTGGGACTGCACCCTTGGGGGACATGGAGGAGGAATCTCATCTCCACCTACCTGGGAGGTATGAGGATGTGTTGTCCACCGTCCACATGGCCTTGGGTGATCTTCCTGCTCCCTGACCTTTCCAACCTGTGCTCAGCATTTCCCTCTCCCCAATCTTTCATGATGTATTTTACAGGTGTGAGGAACCTTGCATCACCCCTGCGTTTCCAGAGGGGATGAGGATGCACTTTTGTCCTTGCTGTTAGGAACGTTTTCACCTTTGTCAGAGAAGAAAAAAGGTGGAGTCTGACTCGAGACTGAATGCTTTTGAGATGTTACATTTTTCTGCTAGTGTAGGGAGCATGAATGTTCATTTTTATCATTTGTATCATTCTCATGGTACAATTCTCTCTCAGCAGGGCAGAGTCCTCGGCCACTTGCGAGGTGAGCGGAGGGGCAGAGGAGCTGCCGGAGCCGCTGAGGCAGTGCACGGCCTGGCTGCACGCCTACTTCTGTGAGCCAGCCAGGACCCCCTGCTTGCCCCTGCCCACCTTTCACCACCCGCTGCTCCTGCAAGGTCAGTGTCCTGGGCACCCCTCCCCTCCCCACTCCCTTCAGCCGGGGTGCTGCTGGCTCCTGGCTCCCCCAGTCTTGGTCAATGGGAATAAAAATGATGCGGGTCAGCTCCCGACAACTGCTGGTGGAAAGGTTTGGGTATGGGCACATCTGAGGGTCACTGTCCTTTTCAGTAGGGTTGTTTTTCCTTGAATGAGCTTTTTGCCAGCAATAGGTGGCTTGAGGCTTAGGCATGTCCATGTCAACAATGCTAAGTGCAAAGTCATGCACGTGGGTTGGGACAATCCCAGGCAAAACTGGGAAGAGAATGGATTGAGAACATCCCTGAGGAGAAGGACTTGAGGGTGTTGTGTGCTCAAAAGCTGAACGTGAGCTGGCCATGTGTGCTTGCAGCCCAGAAAGCCAACCATGTCCTAGGCTGCATCACCAGCAGCATGACCAGGTTGAGGGAGGGGATTCTCCCCCTCTGCTCTGCTCCAGTGAGACTCCTCTGCAGTGCTGGGTCCAGTTCTGGGGTCCTCAGCCCAAGAGGAACATGGAGCTGTTGGAGCAAGTCCAAAGGAGGCCACGGAGATGATCTGAGGGCTGGAGCAGCTCTGCTCTGGAGACAGGCTGAGCAAGTTGGGTTTGTTCAGCCTGGAGAAGAGAAGGTTCCAGGGAGACCTTAGGGCACCTTCCAGTGCCTGAAGGGGCTACAGGGAAGCTGAGGAGGGACTTTGGACAAGGGCAGGGAGGGATGGGATGAGGGGGAATGGTTTCAAGCTGAAAGAGGGGAGATTTAGATTAGATATTAGGAGCAAATTCTTTCCTGTGAGGATGGTGAGCCACTAGACCAGAGAAGCTGTGGCTGCCCCATCCCTGGAAGTGTTCAAGGCCAGGTTGGATGGGGCTTGGAGCAACCTGGTCTAGTGGGAGGTGTCCCTTCCCATGGCAGGGGGGTTGGAACTGGATGCTCTTTAAGGTCCCTTCCAGCCCAAACCAGTCTGGGATTCTGTTAGCATGGACACCTGGCCAGTGTGGTAGAAGCAGTCAGTGGTAGTTAGGCTGCATAAGGAAGCTGTGTTTGAATTCCTCAAGGCAATCATAGACACTGTAGTTACAGAGAAGTTATGCTACTCATGTATCTAGATAAAAACAAGACCTGAGGAAATTTTCTCCTTCCCATTTTCCATTTACTGGCTTTGTTCCTGAAGACCTCGTAACAGAAGCCAATCACTTAAAATGAAATAGATCTCATTATTTAAAAAAAAATTAATGTCAGAAGTCTGCTTTTTGCAGTGCCTTCTGCTCTGTCCAGGAATGTCATCATTTCCCAGTGAATAACATCTTCAGTGTAGTAGATGTATTTTTTAATTGTGTGATATTTCATAATAATAAAGCACTGAAAAGCGGCCGATATTCTCCTCCTTACATGGGGTAAGATAGCACTATTTTTTGTATAAAGTCTCTAATACATGTACTTTTGTGTGTGTGGTTGAAGGGAGATAGACACCATTTAAATAGAGGTGCAGATGTTTTTATATCAAGGTGTAAGGACTGCACCTCAGCCCCTGGGTCAAACAAGGGCCAGGTGTACCTGTGGAGAGGCAGGGCTGTTTGCAGGTAGGATCTACAAGGGCTCAGCTGGCTCTGCTGATAATTGCTGGTTATATTCAAATTCCTATAAATAGGAGGTTTCTTCTGGCTGGTCCACTTTCTTCTTCTTAATTAGCTAATGGCAGCTGCAAGTGGGACAAGAAAATCAAAATGCAGTTGTTGTGCAGATAATCAGGCTGTTCCTTTTGGAAGGTGAGAGGCTTAAATTTTGCAAACTTTACATAGTACCTTTGTTTTAATGATGAACTTTGGTACTAATTCTTCCATGTTATGAAACCTTCTCAGTGCAACATCTTTAATAGTCAAATTACAGGGTGGGTGCTGAATTTTTATTAACCTAACTTTTGTGTTGCACTGTCTCCCTCTAATTGATATACAAACGTTACTTAGAAGTTTTAGTGAAACCATCCACTTAACTTATGGGAACATAAGCACTAGTGACACTAGGATGTCAAAACTGCTGAAATGCTTCTGAATTACAGCCTTGTAGGTGATCAAATTATCATCTGAGGATGCTTTTTTATCAGCTGGGATGAAATTAAGACCTGTGTTTTGAAAAATTTAGGTTTGGGGTGAATGTGAATGGGCAAATCTGGGTGGGAAATAGTTACTGCTGCTGCTCCTTCCATCTTTGAATAACATCAGGGGAATTCTGCTTCCCAGATTATCCACCAGAAGATGATAAAACATTTAAAGTAATGCTTTGACTTTCATTAATTTTCCTAAATGGACCACTGAATTCTTTTTAGCTTGGCTAATGGATTTTTTTTGGTCTAAGCAATGCTGCTGTTGTTGTAGCTGTTGCTGTGGGGTTTAGCCCTGAGCAGTCTTGCCATGACTTATGGTCAGAGTTGGCTGGGGACATTGGTCCTTCCCTGGGTGGGCAGCACTGGAAGAGGCTGAAGATAATTTAAAAGAGAAAAATAAGTATATTTTTTAATAGGAAGCTCCCTGAGGAAAAGTTATCATCACCCTCAGATTTTGTTGGGACTGGAAGGAAAGCTCTTCATCACCATCCACATGCAAAATCCAGCTGGGAGATGCCTGCAGGGACAGGACAGGGCTGGTGGCCCTGAGCCCTAGTCTGACCAGGCATCCCTGAAGGATGTAGCTGGTGGGCACTGGGCAGCAGTGGTGCTAGTGAGGTTTGACCTTCTGTATCTCAGGCTCAGTGCTGGGGTGGGGGGCTGGAGTGTGGTTTTCTTCTTACAACATATGCAGGTCCAGGTTTTTTTAATTTGATTCAGTTATTTGTTCCTGGACTGAGACCAGGTGTGTGTGTTTTATTGGGGTGAGGCACCTACATAATGGAAATGCTCAGGAAGAATTAATTGGCACACATCACAACAATGTGGCAGCACTTCTGTTCTTCTTTTACTTTCTCCTAATCATACTTTCATAGAATAGAAAAGAATTATATTGGAAGGAATGTGGAAATACATGTCAAAAATTAGAAGAAACTTTTTTAAAGTTATTCAGCAGAAAGGCAAGGTAAAAAACATATTATAATGGAGTAGATTGTACATTTCAGTCTGTCTGTAAGTCAGAATTGCAGTGCTGCTAAGTTAGAAATTGGGTATTTATTTACTTTTTCACATTTACATTTGAAAGTGCCTACTCATTTCTCCAGGCGCTTCAAAATGCAGAATAAACATAAGCAAGAACACGAGGATCTGAAGCCAGGAAGGCTTTTCTCATCACCCTGTTTTCCTTACATGTCTCTGTTCATCAGCAGCTCTTCCAACAAATCATCAAACCCTTTGGCTCTTCTGTAAACGTGACCACTTCTGATGTGGTTCTTTGTCCTTAGGTGATTGGAGTTCCATCACCAAGCGCTTTTGCCGTGACTGATCATTGGATATTTCCTTTCTTAATGCTGTTATAATTTATTTTTTTTCCTGTGGTACCATCATCTGAGGACAATAAGGCTTTTGCTCATCGTAATGTCAAACACACTAAGGAGGTTTCTCATTTAACAGGAAGTGTGAAGTGCTTTCAGGATGCAGCACTTCTCAATTCATGATCAATTCTCTGCAGCCACTTTTGTGCCAGCTGTTAAGTCATAGTTCCTTGCAGAGAAATAGGAGGGAGGAGCAGGGCTGGTGACCACCTGAAAAACATTGAGCTGTTTGCTTTACTTTTCCAGGCTCATAGGGAAGCAAGACACGAGTTCCCTTTAGAACCTTGAGCACCTTCCAGCAACCCCTGCTCCAACAGTGAAAATATAACAATAACCTTTTCATTGTCCTATTGTGATTTGGTTGCCAAGAGAATTCTGATGTTTACTGTTTCGGTGGCTCATCTGGTGTCTTAAATTTTTCTAAAGTGCCTTTAATTCTCTAAATTACTATTGGAAGGGGGAAACCTGTTTAAAAGCACTCTAAATACAGAATGACCCATTCCTCCTCAGAACTCCAGTGGTGAAGTTTGAACCTGATGCTGTAGCACAGCTTGAGGCAGGCAGGAGGAGTTTGAAGCTGGTTTCTCATCACCTCCAGCGGTTGTTGGCTTGCTGACTGCCCAGTTTAGCCCATGTGGCCATTTTATTTTTTTGAAATGTAATTGGAGAAAGGGAATTTTCAACAATTTGTGTCATGGCCAGTGTTAAATGTGGAAGCTTACTGAACAAAGGAAAACTAGGTTTTCCCCACTTCTCTAAAGCATGGCTTCAAGGTGGTACACCTCAGAAAACTCACTGGACGTTTATAATGGAAAGTGATTAATTGGTCTTAATATATCATGGTCATTAGCCCCCTTTATAGATGAAGAAGAAAAATTGACCCTGTTGCTGTTTTGAAGCCTGTGCAGGAGTTGCTTGATTGGTGGGTCTGTAAAATGGCAGAGGCCACGTTAAATTGGCCAGTGGTGAATGTCCTGAGGTCCCTGGGCTTGTGCTGGGTAGGGGCAGTGGCTGCAGGAAGCAAGGAGGGGCCGTGTGTTTGCAGACCAGATGGCTCATTAGAGCCTCAAGAGCAGAGGAAATTGGAGAAGCACCAGAGGTTTCCTTTGCCCAGGGATGAGCAGCAGCCATGCCATGCCACCAGCCCCACCGGATGGAGTCCTTCAGCTTTGCAGAACCATGCTTTGAGAGTCCTGAGTCTGGAATTCCTCACGTGGGGCCCTGCAGCAGAGGTGTGAACCTGAGGCAAGGCTGAGATTTCAGCTCCATCCAGCTCAGTCACCACATTTCTTCAAATAAGCTGTGAATGACCACGTGGGTGGGAGGGCTCTGCAGATGCCTGTATCTCTGTCACCTTAGAATAATAGACTCACAGAATGGTTTGGGTTGGAAGGGACCTTTAGAGGCCATCTAGTCCAACTCCCCTGCAGTGAGCAGGGACATCTACAACTAGATCAGGTTGCTCAGAGCCCCGTCCAATCTGACCTGCAATGTTTCTGGGGATGGGGCATCTACCACCTCTCTCGATAACCATGGCCAGTGTCTCACCACCCTCAGTGTAAAAACTTCCTAGCTTTCTTCCTGGTATCCAATCTCAATCTAGTCTAAACCTTGATCTTGCAAAGCAAAGGCAGAGGAAGAGCAACCTGAGGATGGAGGGCAGAGAGGTGAGCTTTGCAAGCCAGGTCAGTAGCTGGAATTTCCCTTGCATAATATATATTGTTCATCCAAGAAGGGATAGTGATGAGACACCTCATACCTAACGGGAGCAGAGAGTCTTCAGAGAAACTGGTGGTACCACCATTGTCCCTTCAAGACAACTTCACTCCAAACCCCGGCCCTTATTGAATAATTAGCCTATGATTTCCTGGCAGCCTTCTCGTTCAGAAACTTGAACCAACAGTGACCCTGGTGTAGTCCCCACCAAAGGAAACTGCCCATTATGGGCCACGGAAACTGTTTGCTTTCTGGTGTCCCCTCAGTGGAGCCAGACTCTTGTTCCTGTGCTGCACGCTCACCCGTCCTTGGTGGTGGAGTAACTGTCCCTTTAGAAAGCACCTACAGGGAAAATCCTTCCCTTAATGGTATCTTGATCACTCTTTCACCTTCCTGCCAGTAGTGTCTCTTTTTTTTTCACTGGTTTTGCACATTTTAAACTGTTTAAAACCAATCTGCAGCAAAGACAGAAAAGGGGATTTTACACATTCTGGCTGTAACTCAGCAAGGGACAAAGTAACTTTTTTTTGCTTTTGGTGGCTGGAATGCTCCAGTCACAAGTTTTCTGAAGACTGTGGGGTTGTTGATTGCTTATGTCTGAGATGGAAAATTCATCGTCCCATGAATGCTCTTGTTTAACAAAAGTGTTTTTAGTGACCATGCTGCTTACCCTATTTCCAGTGTGCAGTGTATCCTAAGAGTAAATTTTTCTCATGTACAATTTAGCCAAAGACTTTTTCTATATATCAAGATTATTTAAATAAGGAAAGCAGTAACAGTATTAAGATGAATACAGATCTCTTTCCCTTGCTTTAAACTACAGATTTTAAAAAAATTGTAAAAATAATTTACTTCGTTGAGACAGTGCCTAGTAAAGCTGGAAAGTTTGAAGGACAAGAGAAAATGGGAGTTAGGGGCAAGAGCAGGTGATGAGTGGAAAGGATGGGTCTGACCTATGGATGATTTCATGGAGCTGTAGGTAACTTAGGTCAGTAGTAGAAAAAATAATGGTAAGGATTTTAAATCCATCTTAAACTTAAGAATTTTCTTCTCACTCCTAGCATGATGTTAGCAGGGGAGTAAGTACTGAGGGGAATGAAATTTTCACAATTTTATTGTTTTTATTTACTTGTAGTTCTTCAAGTGGTGGCCTGTGGATATGACAGATGTATCTATGATATATGGGTATATATCTCTGCGTCCTGTGTAGTTTTAATTTTCTTCACTCCCATGTATGACTTGTAACTTTATTTACCCTTTTAAAATAAATTGTACTTACTCTTAAATTGCTTTTCTAATATGATCCAATATCCATAAATCCATACACAGTATTTGAAAAAACACTAGGTGTCTGGAGCTTGCTGGGATGCTATGCAGCCAGATGGGGTGCTAAAGCAGGACAAGTGGTTTGGGGTTTGTGTGGTCCAAGGATGTATTTTCATATGGTGGGAATTTACGTCTTCAGAGGCAACATAGTTAGTCAGTCCCATGGTGATATTTTTCTCAAGTGTCATAAAGGTGAGGATATAAATACATGACCTCAAGGAGTAGTTCCTTGTGATTTCCTTCGTTTATTTTAGATATTTGTTTATATGTTTATTAATTTATATTTTTTATATTTCATATATATGCAGTTAGTTATATTTTTTTATATATAAAAAATAAATGGGGTTTGAGTGGCAGGTGTGGTGAAGATGACAGCCCTACCTCTTACCAGTGCAGTGACAATGATGTGGTGACCAAGCCCCAGGCCAGGCCACTTCATTGATTGCCATATTCAGAGTCACAGACTGGTTTGGGTTGGAAGGGACCTTAAAGATCAACCAGTTCCAGCCCCCTGCATGGGCAGGGACACCTCCCACTACACCAGTTTGCTCCAAGCCCCATCCAACCTGCCCTTGAACTCTTCCAGGGATGGGGCAGCCACAGCTTCTCTGGGCAACCTGTTACTCAAAGCATGAACATCCTCAATAGGAAGAGCAGCAAACTCAGCCTACAGAAATACCTCCAGGAGCCAACCTGTCCTGGTGTCATCTCTTCATGGTTACTTTCTTTCCAGTACAAACAGAAAATTCGTTCAAGTTCAACTGGGGTAGTATAAATCCACCATTTTCTATCTATATTTTGCAGAACTGAGTTGTGCTGTTGGGTGACCTGCTGAGGGGAGGCAAGACTTGCCCTTTCCTAGACAAACACAAAATGTCGGTCTCCCCAGTTCTTTACGTTGCCAGTGGTGAAATCATCTTCGTTTTATTGTAGTGATTCAATTCACTAAAGAAAGAAAGTGGGGAAGTGTTTCTGACTTCCCCTTTTTCATTCCTGCAGCTTCATCAGGCGTGCAAATACATTTCTACGTAGGCTTTTAGGAAATATTATTTTAAAGTAATATAAAGTAATCTGCTCAAAAACCTTAGTACTTCACATATCTGGACATGGCAGACTGCAGTGCAGAGAGATGCCAAGCTTTCATATTTCTGTCTACCAACACAAAATTCAAATTCCAGAGACTGGTGCCTTCTTTTATTAACATTTCAAGTGAGAATAGTTTTGATAAGCAGAAAGTCACTGTTTTGCTAGATGTTTAATGGATTTTTACAATCCAGTACTTTCCTTCAATTTTTCTTCAAACAGAAATCAATCCTCTCCAACCTTCAGAAATGAAAACAACAAAATTCTAAACTAGCCCCGTTACCTTTAGATCTCACATTCTTTTTCCAGACTAGTTTGCCCATTGCTTTTTATCAACTATTTGCATCAAAAGGAAAAATAAAACAAAAAAATTTCATGTTTATAAAATTTCTGGCCCCAGTTTGTTCAAATTCAGAGCAAAATTCCCATCATTTTTCATTGGAAGCTGGTGTGAGTTTAAGTGGATGTTATGGCATACTCCTTGAGCTCACTGTTCATAGAATAAATTGCCAAATGTAAGCCTTTTCTGACATTTCAGGCCCTCAGAGGTACAAATGTCCTTTTTACTGCTGTTCCTGGCACACTGTTGGGATTTAGGGGAAGCAATTTGGATGTGCAGATTCCAGGGACAGCAGAGGAACCATTGCTGCTTGTGGTCCATGGGGTTTTTGGTAGAGCCTTGTGCAGTAACCATGGTCTGAGGAGTGACCTTGGAAAGAGTCAAGTGTGGGGAGAGCAGGATGTCTGTAGGATAATTCTTCCTTGTCAATATTATTGACATTAATTACAGGTAGGCCACAGTTAGAATAAAGGAGTGTTATCTAAATAGTTTATTTTTAGGTAAGGGTGGAGTGAAGATCCACAGCCCATGTTCACCTGTATGATGTCACTGTATGATGGCAAAGATTTCCTTGGTGTCAGAGGCTGAGACTTGGAGATATTGGAGCAAGTCACAGTGACTCTGAAATAGCTGCAGGGATGTGTGGGTATTGAAATTACTCCTAAACCAGGCTTTGTTTTCTAAGGGAAAGGTTTGTGTTTGGTATCCTACTCCGTTTGGTATGAATTCCCTGACTTTGCATTCAGGATGGTTGTGGTGGGGTGGAAGAAGATGGAGGTGCAGTAGCTGCTCTCCCTTTGCTGCTCAACTTATTTGCTCTGAGCAAGGCAATGCAGTCCTGTCTGCTGGTGAATGGTCCCTCCTTTTGTTGAGATTTCCAGGACTTCATCCAGCAGAAATCTCTGAGTCTGTTGGGAGGCAGTGCAGTCTCACTGCAGTGAAAGCTACATGCACGGGCTGCTTCTTTATGGAGTCAGGAAGTTCAAAATCAGATCCTTCCTCCACCAAACAAAAGGAATACGTTGACCCCGATATAAGATACATTTTCACCAACCTGGTAACTTTTGACATTGCTGCTCGGATATGAGATTTAGATAAAAAGATAAGAGTTGAAGGTGGAGAAAAACAAATACTGCTGTGGGAAAAAGACTTCTTGTATCTGGAGCCATGTGGTCATCATCTTCACCCAGCACCCCAGACCTGAGCAACCTGCGAGCAATGCAGACCTGGGAGGAAGAAGTTTCATTTAATTTGTTTTTCCTTTGATTTGTTTCCTTGCTTGCCACCCATGCAGCCCCATGTAACCTTTGCACCCCTACTTGATAAAAACCTATATAATCAAGATAAAAGGAAAGGATTTTATAAGTATGGCCCCCACGCCTATTTTATTAACGAACTTTCAGCCAAGTTTACTTAAATGCCCTTATCAGTGGGAAAGAGCATCAATACTCACACACATTTAACCTATTCAGTACTTTGAAGGTGACATGTTTCATGTGGCAGTTACTATGGTGAGCACCTTCTTTCTAAATACCACTGTTAATTTTTTTCAGAAAATGAAAATATCATGACGTTTATGGCAGCCTTTCTGTTAGAAGCACCTAGATGAATTCATCCAAGGAAAAGCCATTTTCTAATATAGATACTTTGCTGCTGCTTGACCTAAGATGCCCCTTTCTGCCCTGTTTCCAAGATGTTTTGCCATATCTCCTTTTGGTGTTCGTGAGTTTGCAAACTGGCCAGTATGTCCTGGGAAAAACAAGGACTTGCTTAACTGCAAAAACATGCTTTCCACTAGAAATTTGCATCCTGCACTTTTCTCAGGATAAAATGTGCAAGAACCAACATAAATGGCATACTCTTTTTTTTTTTCTTTTTCTTTCTTTCTTTTTTTCCCCATGAATTGGGCCTTTGATGTTCAAGAGGAGCTAGTATTAAAGGACATCCCTAGAAGGCTGTAGGAATTGTTCCTATTTATGACAAATGTAAAATAGTACAAATCTAGCTGAATGTGATGGTGTCATTAGTTTGTGAATCGCATCCTTGAAAATAACTGTGGAGGAGCCAAATCGGTTTAAAAGAAGATAACAAAATGGTTTAAGCTACTTAGGTTGAATGCCAATTATATTTTAATATTCAACTGAGCATATTTTACTAAGAAAAAAGGCAGCGTCGACGCATGCATAACTCATTGGCAGCGTCGACCAGCTGTGCCACTCTTCTCTTCGAATCACTTTGTGCATTTTAGTAGCATGGTAATTTAGTAGAGAACTACCTGAGTGATGGCATTTTCAATGAGCAGGTAATCTACAGAGAATTTTTATATGGTTATGAGTTCTGTGCTTCAGCCTGGCAACACAAAAATACATCAAGACCAATTACGGTATCAACTTTCAGCGTGATACCCTTGCCACGCAAGTGCATGTATTTCTGCCCCAGGCATTTCAAATTGCATCTAATTTGAAATCTTTGGGGTTTTAATTAAATTTCAGAATATATGGAATTCTTCATTAGTACCTGCTCTGAATAGCAGATTATACTTCTCTCAGTCTCTCGTTAAAGAAGTAGGCTGTGGTAAATAGCATGTTCAAGAACTGATCATTTGTGGTGCCTGGATATTGGGAACAGAAATAGTGAAATGCAAAATAATATCAAAAAGATTATTAGTCCAGTGAGGGACTCTTGATTTGTATTTTAATGGAATTTTACATTTCTCTTAATGATTTGCAAATTGTCCTCTGATTATAAGATGCATTAAGCTTTTCATTTTAATGGAGAGACACAGCCATTAGCAGAAATTTTTTTCTGTCTTCTTCTTAGAGTGCTTCCCTGCAGCAGATAAATATTGAAACCATTAACACCTTTTGATGTACTTTATAGTGCTGCAGCTTGGACCGATACATGAATGAACGTGGCCTTTTATATTTTAGCACTTTGCTTGAAGCTCCTGATTGTTGTTACGTGGGTGAAGAAGGACTGGAGCCATACGTTTTCAGGCCAGCAATAAAATTATGTGCATTTCCCTGTAATTCATGTTCCAAATGTTTTGGTGAACATCATTCATATTTAATGAAAGAAAATAAAAAAAGAAAAGAAAAGAAAAAAGTAAAGCCAACAAAAGTCAAGATCTGAAATTCAGATTGAGGGTGCTCTGACCTTAACTCTGACCATCCTTTAAGGGCAAAGGATTGTGGCGGCTCTTCGAAGAGGGTTTGTTAAGGATTCACAAGCAACTTCTCAGTGGGAAAGTAGACAAATGTATTCTTTGTTGCAGACACAAGAATATATGTACCCTCCTCATGTGTCAGAGTAAAAGTCACGTTTCCTCTGTGCTTTCAGCTTGTGTGAACCCTCAATGTTGTATAAACATGGTTGTGCCAGTTAGGTTACCGTGTATTTATTTACCTCACTAACTTATTAAAATCCCTGGAATATTCTTTAGGTGCTTTGGATGGGTGAATCATTCTTTGAGAGGTACTGGACAGGGCTGTGTTGAAGGAGCTTTGCTTGTGTCCCCAACCCCTCCTGCTTCTTGCACCCTGGGTCTCTCTGCCCTCTCTAGCCACATGTTCTTCTCCTGGTAGGTGGCCACAGTCTGCAGGAACTTCCCCCAACAAGGTGGTTACTTGAGGGCCACCTAGTCTTGTAGCAAACTTGAGTCTCTGAAAAACCATCCAAGGTCACCAATAGGACTGCTTCCAGGGTGTCTGTTTAAGTCAGGTGAATCTCAGGAATTCAAGTTCATTTAGCCACACACTGGGTAAGATGGCACCGCTGCCAGTCAGGAGGCTGAGAGACTTCATAGAATGACACTTCATGTTTCCACAGTTGTTTTGCTGACTGCCTTAATACGTGCTCCTCAAAAAAAAAGAAAACACCTCTAACTCTGATGCTGAAGCCAGAAAGATCTAGGAATTAATTGCTGCTGCTTTCATATGTGCCTTGAAAAGATGTTGCATCATTTGTGAATTGGCGTTCGTAAAATGCTATGCAAGTGTTTGGCTTCATACATTAGGTATTTAGCATTCAATAATAAATTATTACAAACAAAAAGGAAAATCAGTACTTTGATACTGACTTAATTTGTATGCAGTAAGCAAATAGTTACATTTTATTACAGTTAAGCAAGTTAATTAATATTATTTTTAACTTGCATGTTTACAAAGGAACATAGAAATCTAGAGAAGTTGCTATTCATATCTTAGACAAGTGAAGATCTTACACTTTGTTCACATCGTGGAGCACATCTGCATTGCATGTTTCAGATATTTATTTTCTAGGGCAGGTTGCAGGTTATCTTTGGTAACACGATCTTCACAAAGCAACTGAGGGTGCAGATTTCCTAATCCAGAGTCACTTGGGAGTGGATATTTGGGGCCACGTTGAAATATGAAACAGTAAAAACACCTCATGGATGTAATTCTAAGTGGAATTATAGAGCAAAAGCAATTGCATGTGAAGCAGTGAAAACTACAGGGGAGATGATGGTGCATCCCAGCCTCCCTCCCCATCACACCCACGTCCTCTGCCATCACCCTGCCTGGAGGAGAATGATGGGAATACCTGCACTGACATAACCCTGTGATGATCCATCCTTCTGAAGGTGTTGTTTCAAAGCAAGAGGTACACAATTCCTTTTTCCAAATTAACCTGGTTTAGTGTTGGCCATTTCATGGGCAGATGTGGACTTGGTTTGTGAATAGACTCCTTTCCTAGTGAGTCCTCATGGGCTGTGCTGCAGTATGTGGTGTAGTAACCTAGCAGGGGACATGTGTCTCTGCTTGAAAGGTGATATAACAAATCCTGGCTTGCAGAATCAGTTTTACACAAAGTGGTATCAAAATTCATTGATTTATTGCCATTTACATCACAGAAGCATGTTGGAGCCCTGAGATGATACAAAAAAAATCTTGTAAAACATATGCCTGAAGTTCAGAGCCCACAGTTTCTCACTTAGCTCATGGTGGTTCTAGGCTGTGTGTGTTAATGGAGGGCCAGGGGATTCAAGCTCCTCGTTTGGGTTTGTCACTTTATTTCTCCAGAGCTGCCCAGTTCACAGGTCATTGGAACTCCCAGGTTTGGTTTTAAACCTGATGGTCCTGAGCCAAGACCTTAAGTCAAAGGTCATGATGAGTTTGAGATTTTGATGTTAGTAAACCTAATGTATAGGTATAAATTGGAAAAAGTTCTCTATGGACACGTGTGAGTGGTTGGATCCTTTTTCTTCACCTTTTGTTTTGAGTTCATTAATACCAGAATGACACTTCCAACATATCAATGATCTTCTGAAGTTTTCTGCAGAACCACCCTGCCTCTTGCAGACTAACTATGACCAGGTGGTCCTGCTTAACCTTCCGAAATCCTAGTGTAGTTAGGAGACTACATCACCTCTGCTTTATTTGGAAACTGTGGGCAGTTTTGTGCGTCTTGTTAGCAGGACGAATCAGAAGAGCTGGGTTGTTGGGAACCTGGGAGGCTGCATTTTCGTTGAATTCCAACAGTGCAGACTGAGGTAAATTGAATTTAATTTTTGGTTTTGCCTCCGGAGAAGGAGAGGAGCAACATTCACAGGCCTGGCATCTGCTAGAGCACTTTCAACAGGCAATGACAAGAACTCCAAGACATTGGAAAAAAGAGGGTTGAGGTAGGACCAAAAGTTCCACCTCAGTGTGCACCTGCAGTGATTTCTCAGTCTTAAGTCAGATGATGGCCAGTTGTGGTCTGTCACACATGGCCCTTTGGTAGGGACTGTTCTTGCCATGGGAGAGCAGAGTTCAGTTCCCAAGCTCGGGCTGCAAATTGCAGCTGAAGAGGAGAATTTAGATGACACCCAGGTGAAGTTCTTGGTGAGTACCAGCTCTCTGACAGAGTGAAATAGAGACAAGTCCTTCATTTATATAATGAATGGAAATGTAGAAATTTAATTTTCTGGCCCAGTCATTTAGAAATTGCAGCCGAGCTGGTATCTCTGGGAGGACTATTCCGTGTCCTT